>CM044440.1:9651065-9683021 GCA_024363595.1 Xenopus borealis | reverse complement strand
TTTTTTTTTAAAAGAAACCTGGCTCATTTTTTATTTATTAATTTTAAATTTGGGTAATTTTTTTAAAGAAAACACCTTTTTCTTTTTTTATTTTGCAGCAGAGACCTATGGAAATGTGTTCTGCTTGATCTTGTTAAGAAGGACACCAGTGTGGGTCTAGTATGGGGTAATCTGGTCACGCAGTTGATCAATCTGACTGCCTCTCATTGTTTTACCATCATCTGAATCCGTAAGATCTGCTTTCCACTCCCAAGCTCACTTAAAAAAAAAGGCGAAAAAACAAAACAAATAGGGGTTGACAAGCAGACAGGGATGAATTGTGTTCATAACCACATCATATCATACGTTTTTAAAATAACACCTCTGGATTTAGATTCAACACCAATCTGTGTTCTTCACCTGCCGATAAAAGGATTTAAATCTCATCGCTCAGCTGGGCAGTGTGCAAAGGGTTAACAGAAACATAAACTTCTGAATGAAACCAAAATATTCCATCTCTGGGGGGGTGGGGGCGGGTTAGGAAGATTCTAAAAATGCATCTCAAATATTAGTTATTGTATTTTTTTTTATTACAATAAAAATATAAAATAGTGAAATATAAATAGTGAGCAAATGTAAAAAAATGCAGAGACTTTATTTATGTGTCTGCTGGAAAAGAAAAAAAAATGCTTGAAAAAATAAAATGAGGCTCTGGAAAAATGCAGCTTTCATTGAGCTCTGGTGAGTTGTGTTTAATGTTATAACAAACGTTTTAATGCCCAAAACAGAGGAATCCTTTATTTCCCCTTTGTACTGTCGCCCTAAGGAAACATTTGTAGCACTGGAGAGAGGTCCCTCTCTATCTGCTTCAGTTTTCAGTCTGTTTTGTCCCCCCCACCGCCCTCCTCCTCCTCCCTTACTACCTGCCTAGCTGTCACAATGTGTGAAGTGTCTGCCCTCCCCTGCTCCCATTGGCTATCCTCCCTCCAATCCAGTCGCCAAGTGGGCCAGAGGGACTGCATATGTAAAGCCCTACTTCATATTAATAAGCTGCAACCGGGGCTTTAAGTCCTTGATTAGGAGAGTGTGAGAGCTTTTGGTCCCAACTGGCTGTGCCCATAGGCTTGACACCAGGAGAACATTTCTGTTAATTGCACTGTGCTCTGTCAAGGAAAGTTTGATTTATAGCTGGGGTGCACAAATTATGGTTGCTGAGCGCACATGGATTCGGTAGAACTTTGCCTCCCTACATCTTTTTCCCTGCACTACGAAGAAGAGTAGGTACCTCTCCTTTTTATTTAATTCCTCCTTCTCTTTACACAATGCTCAACGTTTCTTCTCCATACAAAGATGCAGGTAAAAGGAAAAAGCTGAAAGGATTTTCTGTGCTTGAGTGATTGCCTGAGCTTGTCTTGTGTCTATTGTGTGCTGCCGGGTGCTGCTGCTATAATCTGTGAGTGCTGAATTGTTTCAGTTGCTTCCAATGTGAGTCCTGTGACAATCAGTGGAACAGCTGTGTGACAGTCACTTCTTTTCCATGTTCTAAGAATAGGTCTCTTGGCACAAAAGCTTAGGCAAGTGTTAAAATGTGCCTTTTTTTTTTTTTTTTAAACAAGCATGCCGTACATCTTCCTAGAATACTCAAGATCAGGGGGCAACCTGCAGCTGATTAAGACCATAGAAGATCCCTTTGAATTTGCAGCCTGTCACACACTGTAAGGGACATGTTCCGTAGGAGAATGACCAGGAGGGAAAAGGCACGGTTAGAGAAAGTGTCTCCTGTGTAGCAGCAATGAGTAGCATTCTAGCGGGGTAAGCATTAACTAGCTGTAATGACTAGACTGGTCAATAAGTAACAGCAGGTAGTTAAAAAAGCAGAAACTAGAAGAAAAAAGGAGTTGAGTTGCAGTTGGGTTGTAAAATGTAAATATTCTGGTTAAGTATTATTCTGTAGATTGTATATATTTATGTACTTTTTTGACAATATTTGATTACAGATTTTGGAATTTATTTATTTTTTGCTTTAAGTGTTTGTATCTGGTAAGGGGGAGGCTGTCCTGTGTTAAGAGAGATCTAGCTTTCCACTAACAATGTCCCGGAGACAGCCTACAACTGTGCATTCCTGTAACGCTATTGTGTAGGGCCATGTGTGCATGTCAACGTAACGGCTCGCCCCCAAATTGACTTCAGGAGTCGCTCATTACAATGCAAATTTTAATGAAGGCTGGGAAGTGACTGTGAGCTGCAAAAAAAAAGGTTCGGAGCTTATGTTTCTTTTGTGTAGATAAAATAAAATACTGCATGGAAATATTTTAGCAACTTTTCTGAGCAGATGCTGCCATGATACGAATCAGGCCAAGTTTTTGAGTTTGAATATAATAAACATTAGGGCATGCCCTAGGCTTTGCCTCTGCTAAGGAAGCCTTCTTAGATTTACCTTCTTATAGATAATTTGAATGATTAGTTTGGATAAGCTCCTTACAGAACATGCATTGAAATGATCTGGTTGGCAGCGCAGGTGGACGTGGACAAATTGCCTCCGTTCCTACATATAGGCATCGATGTAGAGTTAGCTGTGTGGTTTGCGAGGGACAGGGCAGAATTATGAAATGAAAAATAAATCATCTGTTGCAATTAATAAGCCACAGGGTTTATGTAGTGCATGCTGATATAACCTGCAACTGAATCATATTCCTTCCAGCAATTTCTACTTTCAATGTAACTTGAAAAAGAATCAGTTGGAAAAAAAAATTCCAGTTGGATTTTGGACTTTTTTGTACTATCCAAACTGCCTGAAAAGCGGTTGATGGCAAAGCAGGGACTGTTTCAGACATGTCAAGGCCAGCTGAATACATACACGGTGTCTTCTTATTTTTTTTCCCAATAATTGTCAATAAAAGTAACAGATGCAGTAAATATATGTGCCCCTGCTAACATATGCATCTGGCTAATCTTTGGAAATGAAACAGTAGGTCGCTTCACATAAAAAAAAACCCAACACATTTTACTTCTGATTAAAATGTAACGTTGACTAAAGGATTACAAAGCTGACTTAATTTTACTGACTGTTTTAACAGTTGGCACAGCTGTCAAAAGGAAGAAAGGCAATTGAAACAACCAACCCCCCCAACCACCACCCAAAACAAAAAAAAAGCAGGAGATTGTTAGTAATATTGATACTCAACTGAAATTGAAAAACAAAAAAAACAAAAACTAGGTTGATAGTTTGGGTATATTTTTGTGTTTCGGTTAAAGGTCTACAGAAAGTTGCTCTAATTGTATGGCTATATTTGTATGGAGGGTACGCCAGATAAAGAGGGCCTATTGCTTGTCAAGAGTCAGAGATAAGATGACAGTAGTCCTTGAATAAATGAATACACATTTTAAGTGATTCCTTTTAAATGATCATGTTTCCAACTGGGATCTCTAGATGTTACTTTACTCTGATTTCCTTCCCTTTTACTTCACTTTTAACCTAAAGTTTTCTCCTGAGAGGTTGATATCAATAAGGCATCACAAGACACCCGAGCAATTGCGGCTCTTCTGAAAAAAGGGGGGAAAAAAACAACTGAGTGGGCTAAGTTGATAGGAAGTCTTACTTGAGAGTCATGGGCATGTTGGCTTTATTCTTTGAAACTCTCCACTTACCCCAGGGTATTTAACACAATATGGTTTTTTAACTCTCCCCCATCCCAGTTTTTTTTTTATAAATAACAAATCTCTGCTCTGTGATTTTTTTTTTCCCAATGCTGGATTTCCTTTTCTCATTTACATTTCTGACAGCTCAGCCTGTTCTGGAGAACTTGGCCCATCCTATAGAACTGGATGCTCATTTTAATGTGTTTATGCCTCTGCTCTTTTATTTATTGAGCCTTGGTAGTTGTTGCTGTAATTAACCCATCTTATTAGCAAAGCCCTTGTGAGTATCTATTAATTTCCCAGACTGGCTGGCCTTTCACTGCAATTTTCAAGGTGTGTTTTTTTTTCTTTTTTTGGTGGAGTTTCATGGGATTTTGGGTACCTCAACCTCCCTTATTTTAAGGATACTATTAGGTAGAGCCTGGCTGAGCAAATATCTATATATGGCACCAATACAGGGCAAATCCTCTTAAAAAAAAAACCTTTAAGAATATATTGAAATGTATTATTTATTGCAACTACATTTATTTCTTTAACATATAGTCCTTGTGGATTTAAATGCATTCCATATGCTCTTGGAAAGAAATATTTATTGCACTTTGAGACACTAGTATAATACACTTTGTGCAATTGTATTGATAATGCAATGCACCCCCCACCCACCCCCATTGCAATCAGCTTGAAGCGTGCTTGGCTTTCACATCAGATGACCTGATAGCTTATCAAATTCCAAGACATTAACTCATGGCAAATTCTAGCAGGAAAATCTTTTATTTTATTTTTAGAGTATCAAATCTAAGACTGGATTTACTGATTGAAGTTCTAGTTGGACTTGGTAGCATAAGGACATTTATCCTTAAATGAATGCGTCTTAAGTACCTTTTGAAGCAGAAAAGGGAATTCCATAATTCCATCTATTGTGATGCATTGGAAGAAAACCTGGCAGGGAAGTGGCTAAACGTTGTAGTATAGTACCAACACAAGGGTTCATTAGGAATGGCAAGTAGTTCTGCTCAACTCTTTCAAACTTATGGAACCCTGTTGTATCTATTAGACAGACCAGCTGCATATTCCCAAAATAGCAGTCGCAATACAGGGGCCCCTGTCTCTTTTGAAGATGAAACAGTTATATCCTGTTGTTCAACTTACCCCTATCAATCTGTGCTCAATGCATTATCTGCCATAGAAATGAGATTAAACAGCAATGGACCCTGACGCAATACATTGGAAGTGGTAAACTTTATACAGTAGGTTATTTTTAAAACATACAACCTCAATATTTGGTTGTATCTCTTTTGAATGAGGAGTAGCCCCGTTTTGTTGCTCTGTTAACCCTTTCGATCAAAGTGGATCTTCTCAATGTTTTCCCTGAAATAGCATTAATATATTCTATGTAGATATGAATAAACCAGCTAAACAGAAGCCACATCTCTAGAGGATGATTTTGATTTTCTCTGGCCTGTTTTCCCCAGTTTTTTCCACCCTTTCCTTTTACTTCCACGGCCTTGCATTAAACTGTCATTATCCTAAAGCACATGAAAGAGAAATGAATTGCTGTTCTTGACATGCTCTGACAGTGAAATGTTTAGCCCCTCTGCCTCCAATCATACTTTATGTGGAGGTTTGATAGTGCAGGAATGACTTTCACCGTCTTTTTCAACCAAGCATCCTATTGCATGCTCTGTCCTCACTTGTGCTTGACTCTTGCACACTTAACACACTGTTAAGTGTTTGATACATATATGTGCATGTGTGTGTACTCACAACTCTCTTCTGACACGTCTCAATCGCTCTATTCCATTGTTCGGTGTCTCAAGCACTTACTGTATGTTGTTGGCTAACTGTGTATGAGCATTTGTGTGTTTGGATACAGTATATGCGTCATTTGTATGAGTTAAGGTGATTGTAGAGTGTAGGGTTGTTTTCAAATAATATGTAAATGTCTATCTATATCTATCTATCTATCTATCTATCTATACATGAATTGAATGCAACCAACTTGACTGTACCATTATTCTGATTTATTTAAATTTCATGAGGGCTAAATAGTAATGTCTATAGCCAGCATGCACAAGTGTTATATGAGCATTTACACACTCACATACAATATTAATATTATTACAGTGTAGGTTAGTAGGGAGAAAATGCTCATTCCTGCACACACACACACACAGATATACAGTATACATGCAAACTCACATATAGATCTATACGCATGCACATATGTTATATGTATGCATTTACGCTATATATATACACATATATATACACACATACATGTAAAGACAGATTGAGCGTGAGCAAGAGATTACATATCTAGTCATAGGGATGTATAGATTTGGGTAACATATATGGTCCTTCAATATTTAATGAATGAATTACAGTAAATGTGTTGTTTTGTATGTATCTTGTTTTTAAAGGCATTTCCCCCAGACAACTGATAAATTCTTTTATCTTTATCTTAGGGAAATGGTTTATATACACAGGCATGGTGTAAATGTGAGGACGAGCTCTTTTTCTGAAAATAAAACCTTACCTTCATGGTAGGACAGTATATTTTTTTAACTTTTTTTGTATGTCTGATGCATTTTCAAATCTAACATGTTTTGTGATGTTGTGACATCCCCCTCTCCCATACACCTCCCCCATTATTATTCACACCCAATTTAATTCCCTGGCAAAATAACACTTAGCCCCCCACATAGATCTACTTTGCAAATGCAGTCATTTGCATTCGGAAGGTTTTTTTTCCTAAATTGATTGTGCAGCGGAGATTGCTCCATCGTTGGGTCCCCAGTAATATGCGCAATTCTTCCATCTCCTTGGTTATCATCTGTATAACTGCCTTTTGTATTTTTATCAAACCAAACCACTGTTATGCTTTTCATTGCCAAAGCATGCAATTTTCTTGCATTCTCATAGACATTTATTTTTCATATGTTTTGAGTAAATGTGACAATTCCCTATCATTTTCTAAGTAAAGTTTGCTACTTGCATGAAGCACAATATGCATCCTATCTGTCCAAGGCAGAGTGAGTCTCTTACAGTAATTAAGATAGAATGTTGATTTTAAAGTTTGTTTAGATATCATATATAATGCTCAGACGTTGTGTATGTTTAATGTTTGTGCATCCCAGGTTGTCCGTAATTTACATTTATGCATAGTTAGATTTTCTGTTTTCTCTGAATGATCTACACAACTGCATAATTTCCCCCCACCACCAAAATGTTTTTTTCCAAGAATGAAAAATATTTTTGCTATAGAATTTATAGTAGAGCTGCTTGGGATGGAGCCCTAAAAGTGTAGCCAATTATTCTGTAGAAATTTTTTTTTTCTACAAAACAGAATTGTTTAAGCTTCAATTGTGAATGTTAACATAGAAAAAAAATGTTTCCAGTTGGTTGGCAATGGCTCATTGGTATTAAAATATTGAGATAACTTAAGAAAAATGATGATCCCCTCTGTTACGGCTGACTTAATGATTCATTGTTGCTGTTCTAGAAACCAAGATACTAAACACCACTGCAGTTTTCAAGTAATATAGTTTCCATATTTCTACAGATTTTTATTTTAGTATATTTTCTAGGCTTGCTAAAAATTTGAAATGTATTATGGTGTTCACTTCAGGATCCACTGCTGATGTCCAGTACTGGACAACCTCAAGCCTGGCTTGTTGGCGCTGAGTGGAGATGAGAGCTTGTATTTGTTGACTAATACATAGAAATTGTAAACAAAGTACAGGAGAGTTAATGGCTGAAACGTTGTCCGTTGATAACACAAATACTTTTAAATAAAATATACATATAATCATTTTCAACCATGTCGATGCAGATGTAGATGTCTAGTGATAATTAGTGTAAAATATATCATTTTCTTTTATCATGCATTTTAATAGATACATTAAGCTGGCTTTGTGCAGATGAATGCAATCATTTCAATAATCAAGAAATTATTCTTCAGAGGCATAGCCCTTTTAGGCAGAACAAAAAAATGTTTTAGTCAAAATATTTCTATTTTTTTGTTTTATAAGCAAACATTTTAGTACCTTTGGGTATTTATTTTTTTAAATATCTGTAACAGAAAGGAAAACATATTGCTCTTAATAAGTGCCCAAAAATCCCAATTTATATTTATTTTGTGTTTTGCTTACTTAATAATAAATAATAAAAAATGTAAAAAAATTAAAGATCTGGTTAAAAATAATAATAATAATAATAATCTCAATGTTATAATATGGCCCATAATAACTTCATATAAAAAGCGCCCATTTTATTCAAATAAGATCATACATTTTGCACAAAACGGAGCAAGTCATATTTCCCCTTGTCATTCCTTCAAAGCAGGTTCTCCATCTGTTAACACCACTTGTTTTTCCCACGTAATGAACTGTGAAAATGTAAACTAGACAGCAGCACTCTTTTTCAAACTGTCAATTGAAAAAGTTGGAGGACATCTAACTGGATATTATGCAGCTGTTTTTCAAAAACGTTCAAGTTAAAAAGAGAATGGGTAGCTAGCAGCCCAAACCCTAGAGGTAGACATAGAAGCAGATAAGGTGGGGATGTTTCATTTATTGATCCAGGCTTATAAAAGAATAGAAAATGTGTTGAGATTCTAGCTAGAAATAGGAAACATATTTAGACTAATCATGGTAATAATTGTTAAAACTTTTTCAACCTTGTAAATCTTTAACAGCAGGAAAAAAATGTAATTCTTCTCATAGCACAATTAGCCAACTTTGAGAAATATCCTGTTTTAGTGATAGAATTATTTTTAGAATGTGTTACCTGTAAGCAATCATATACGATTCCACAGAGGTCTCCAAAGATGCTGAAAGAGGTCTTTCAGCGCTGTTCGAATAGATTCCACTTAGAAGAAAGTTTGAAAGTACAATATTGCACCATAGCAGCTATTTTGATCTATAAATATTTAGACTTTAGACTAAATATTTAACACTTTTTTACAGTAGGCTTGATTTCAAAATAGGAATTAATTGATAATATAGCAGCCCCTGAAAATGCAGAGAGCTATAGAAATGGCTCACGTAGACTTTCAGGAGGGTTAAGTAGGAATCTCTAAATAAAGGCTGCAGCTCAGTACCTTATTATACTGCTCTCAAAATAGGAAATAGCACAGGTGGTAATGGTCTTATCAGAGAGCCAATGACAAGCTTGCAAAGCTTCACTCAAACGACACCTGTCCCATCTGTCTTATGTCTTCTGTGTCATGGTTGATGGTGCAAGGATTGCCTTACAGTAGGTCTAGATCAGCGTGCATCATACCATCAACAACTTTCTTTTCTAAAACATGGTGAATTCCAAACCAAACTCTATACTCAAATCCATGTAGTGGGGTAAGTAGGCCATTTATTTCAAGCCTTAAGTAAAATATTTAAAATGTAGCAAAAAGAAAAAAAATCCATGCATAAAAACCTTTAGTTATGGCAGAAGGAGCATTGAATTGTAAAATAAATTAGAAAAATTCACTACATTAACTTTGCTGTCAGAAGGTCAGAGGAGAGCAATCGTGCATTTCAGGCTGAAAATTCAATAACCCCTTCCTTGCCAAAGGCACGTGCAATGCATGAAAACTACTGTAAAACCATTTCATTAGCCTCACATTGAAAACATTTGTCTTGGGGTCATGAATAGGGCACGTGACTGCCAATTCTCATTCACTGGGCTGGTGCATCACCTGAGTTTCCTTGTTTATTTGTCTAACTGATTCATTCCATGAATAGCATTGTGTATGTGTGAGGCTTTCCCTTTTAGCCACGCTAATTTATAGAATTTTAGAATCAGTCTAGTCTACCTTCAAAAATAAGACCATGTCAAATAAGCTTGTGACTGCCAAAATCCATACATATTCAAACCTTTGCCTTTAAGCTCATTATTGCCTTATGGAGACCATGGAATAAGACTTGGAAGGTCAGAAATAATATATTTGATTACATTTGAAAACAAAACACTTTTTTTAACTCTTAATTACTTTCTTTACATTCTTTACATTCAAGTTTTATACTTGTATACCATATACTTGTAAATAATATAAGAAAATAAAAGAGGAAATTGTCTAAACTTCTAGACGTTTTATTTCCTTTTGCCACAATCGTATTCTCTCCTCTCATCAAATCTTTTTTAAATTGTTTTGAATTTCTACATTCACTCGGGTGACCCCATATAGAGTAGCACAACTTATTCCGCTGCCACCTGCCTTTGTCCGTATTTAGGAAGAGATGTTGACCTTTAACCCACAACAATAATAAACAGTAGGAAATGTCTTGTATCTGTGGCACTGATTTTTTTTATTATGATGGCAGTGGTCATCCGTCAAGGTTAAGAAAATAATTTCTGCATGCACAAAAAAGAAATCAGTAACTAAAAATACCAAACCCTTAGATAAAAGGAATCATTTGAGGAGAAGCACTATATCTAGAGGCTTTACAATAAACTGTTCAGTGACTAACAAACTGATCCTATTCAGAAGGTTTAGCCAATAGACTTGAAGTGTAGGAGTTAAACATTTTCTCAGACGTACATTTCTATAAAGATTTATCCATATAGTAGTTCTTTGAATCCGACATGTTATAGATAATGTCAGCTAACAAGTCATCTCAGTGCTAGATGTTGAAACGGAAAAATATCTGTGTTATTTAACAGTTTTGCACAGGGAAGGGTAGCTGTGAATAAAATTTGAAAGCATGTCACTTTCTGTAATATAATGGGCAGCAATAAGAGATCTTAATATGGCCCTCCTTAAAACTTCAGCTCTTGAAACAGCATCATTGGTGCCGTTGAGTTCATTGAGCATAAAGGTGTTTTACCTGACAAGGTCAAATGATTCTTTATTTTTGTCCCAATAATCACACCTATATTTGTATTTGTTTAACTAAAATAAATGCTATTCCTGGTATTTTTGCAGTTATTGGTTAGTTAACTTAATGTGAGTTGATGTATGGTCTATCTAATTATGGGGAAAGATGATATGGTATAATGGGATTGTACTTCATGGAGAGGTTTTCCAGAAATGGCTGCCTTTAGCTTTAGATGTAAATAAAGTAACAAGATTGGATCAACCCCACCCCCATTAAAATATAATGCATTGACCTTGCAATAAAATATTCCCCTGTTAGTCCAGAGATAAATACATAATAATGAGTCTGATATGTAATCTACTATATGGAAATCCTTTATCCAGAAAGCTCAAAAACATGGTGGCCCCTTCCCACAATGTCCGTTTCATTTTCTGATTGACTTGCCTTTATGGTATCTAAGCTACCTTAGATCCATGCTGATGGAAAAAAATATTTTATTGGGGTTTTAAATGTTTCAATGCTTCTTATAGCCTCAAAGCACGGTGCACTGAATACAGTCCCAAACATTCCAGATAACAGATCACATAAAAGTATTATAATAATGCTTTAAATCATAATTATCTTAGTATAATAACTCCTGAGTTTATTTTTTGATATTCCGTCAATGCTCTACATTGATTTGAACATACCCTTCAATAAGTCGTGTGCGCAAGTGATATAATTATGCTTGAAGCCATTTTTTTTTCACTGTACATACAATTGGGGGTAAATACAGTTTGTTTCTTTGGATTATCTGCTTTTCCGTAAGTGTGCTGGTTAAACAGCTGATAAAACTGGGGGAAAAAAAAGCTTTTTAAATGCTGATATGTTTTGAATAACAAAAGAATAATCTCTTTTTTCCACTGGCACCATGTTATCAGTATAGAAAAATATCAGCACTTTTACATTAACTATTATGAAAGTTTATATAAGTGAGGATTTTTTGTGGGCCTCTTTTAAATGTTTAGATACTTTATCCACTCATGATGTCAGATTATTGTCCACCTAGGAAAGAAACTTAATTTGCCATTTATTGTGTACAATATTTTTATTCATAATGACTATCCTGTGTCTAGTTCCTTAAGAGTTAATTGAAATAGTCTAACTTATCTCTTCTTAACCGGATAGAGGTCATTCAGAAACAGGTGGGCCAGGTTAACTCTATCCTGTTAAAAATAAGATGTTTTGTACTTGAGGCACTACTTTAGGTGCAAGGGCAATAAAGATTATGGAAACCTCAAAAACAAGCAAAAACCCCATAATTAATTGATGTTTCTAGCAAATCAGTTGGTAGTTTTCCCAGTGAATTCTTCAAGGAGGAAGAATGAACTCAGACTTTTCTAATGAGCTTTGAGTTAATGTTCTGCATCAGGCATGTCTACCCATGATTGCAGCAATGAAAGGGTTTCCAAAGGTTTAAACACAGGTTTATTGTTGAAATTCCTACTTTTCTCATATCTCTTTGTCTCCATTTCTCTGTGTCACTCTCTCATTTTTCTTCATTTTATACTTGGAAGTGGGTGTTGCTTTCTGAAGTGATAAATGATAGTGCAAAAAGTGTTCAGATTGATTTTGGATTAGTATTGATTGCTCTTGATTAGATCACTGACACTCTTGGATCAATACAATTCGATAAGACACTGCCCCCTGTTTCCTAGACCTCTCTCTGCCAGCCAGAGGGAATTCAAGAAAACGGAATGTTCGAGGATGATAAATTGACCAAATGTCCATCTTAAAAAGTAAAAAAATATCCTTTAGTCTTAAGGATAGGACCTTTAATGTAGTCAGTAAAAAACTTCTATTTAATTGATAATTATTTTTAAAATATCTATTTTATAATGAGAAACAAGCTTGAGCTTTGCTTGGGTAACTAAAAGTATTTTTATTATCTTTCTGTGGGTCCCCAATATTTGACAAATGTACATTTTACATCTAATTAAAATGACATTATTTAACCAATCAGGTGAAAATAATGTTGTGCACCAACTCACTCATAAAACTTGCACTTCTTAGTAGAAAATGTCTTTAACTTTCTCAATTGGGACAATATATTGGCAATCTGAAGGACATGCAGTATATTATTTCTAGCACATTTAAAAATAAAGCCAATTTAAATAATACCTATTAATATTTCTCACAGTCACCTGAGAGTAGAGGTGAGGTTATTTTTGAGAAATAGTCTACCTCCCTCCTTTCTTTCCTAAGCCCCCAAGGCACTAATATGAAAATGAACCCCAGACAGAACTAGGCTTGGTTCATATAAATGACTTCCTTGGCGCAATAAAAACACTAAGGATAAAGTGAGTTAATGTTTGGTTGGTTCATGAAGGTTGAAACCTGCAAAATTTCTGAGATTTTTCAGTTCAATATAAGTAGACAGAAATATTTACATTTTATCTATTTTTACAAATTCTTAAATGTTTGCATCTTACAAACTATTTCTAAAAAAAAGAAAGCAGTAGATTTCAAAATATTTTCTCATTTGTTCAACCTTACACATGACTTTTTTTACACTTGCTTTTCCTACACCGCTCATGACCTCCTCCCCACCCCATACACTATTATTTCTCTTAATGTTTTACTTGCATTTGCTTTGGAATGTGATTAATCAACCTTTATTAGTGCCACCAGGGCAAATCCTGCGTGGCGGTGAATATTTCTAATTAGGTCTCCTGATTAAACCATATGATTTTAAAACATTTCCATATGTATATATTTTTTTCAAGAATCTCAAGCAAGAGAATGCAAATAAAGTGCTCCCGTTCCCCTAGCCCGATGCTTTATTAAACATCTTTAATCTGATCTAGGATTAAAAGCAGATTGTTTGCTGAAAGAATCCCCACCAAAAAAAAGAGCAAAGAGATGAAGATGTATTGCTGGACATTCATTTTTATTTGATAACATGTAGTTTGTGGTTTGTGTTACATTGACCAAAAGTCAAATTGGGGGCCCCCAAAATAAAGAAACAAGTAGATGCTGCTGAGTGGTCAAACAATTTACAATCAGGGTGGGTCAGCTTGGATTTTGTAACCAAGGGATTATATGTAAAACTACTTTCTTAGTATTAATATTATATTTCTATTCAGTATAAAAATAGCTTGCAACTGTTGTGAATTGCAGTTTTCTAACTGGTGAGGATATTGGGGTTCACAGCAGCTGGAGATCTGTGAACTCTACATTCTTTGCATAGGAAGAAAACACCATGATTTTCCTTTATTGAAACACCCTTTCCTTGTGGTACAAAACAGGGTAGGTCTCAGCTGTACGTTAGTCAGAAGTGATTACTCCGAACTCGCAAGTTTGATCAGTGATTCTCCCACAGTCAATTGGTGGAAGGGGAACTGAAATGGAACTAAAGCTGTTGCCTTATGAAATAAAAATAATGGGTACATCAGTAAGAAAGCTGTGAGGAATGAAAACCTCCATGACAAGATTAATGGAACCCTAGCCTTTAGTGACACCCACTACATGCCAGACTCATTTAGCACCCTTGATTGTTTTTTTCCAGCCCTCTTCAGCTGGACCTCAGACACCTTCTATGTTCTAAAGCAGGGGTCCCCAACTTTTTTTTACCCGTGAGCCACATTCAAATGTAAAAAGAGTTGGGGAGCAACACAAGCATGAAAAAGTCCTTTAGGGTGCCAAATGGGGGTTTTGATTGGCTATTTGGTAGCCCATATGTGGACTGGCAGCCTACAAGAGGTTCCACTTGGCACTATACTTAGTTTTTATGCAATTAAGACTTGTTTTCAAGATTGGAATTCAAAAATAAGCACCTGCTTTGAGGACCATGAGAGCAACATCCAAGGGGGTGGAGAGCAACATGTTGCTCACGAGCTACTGGTTGGGGATCACTGTTCTAAAGCATAGACACAAACAAACAAGCCCTTTCATTGTATGTTCACAAATAGTACATTTCCCAAATGTTTCATTGTGCAACTAGACTTTGAATTCTTTTTTTTTTTGCTATGCTAAACATAATCAAGATTCACTGATTTTGTACTTTAACACAAGATGAGGACTAAACATACATTTTGTTTGGTGTTCTTTTGTACTTTTTCTATGTGTAGAGAGAAAGAAAATGTATTGGCAGTGTCAGGTGAAGAGGATTTAAAAAATAATGGAGGTGCCATTGCTACTCTTCTAGTAAGTGTTCATACTCCAAGTATCTATCTATCCATCACCGTCCGTATTGAAGTCACTTGTCACATGAGCCATTAAAAATGTCCCCCGTCATTTAAATAAAAAAAATAATAATTTGGCACAAAATGCTCCAATCATACATTGGGGGCACTGAAGGAAGACTGGTTGTCTGGTGACCACATTCAAAATATGTCACTGTGATCCAGTCATTGCCGTAAAAGTTGAACAATTTGGATAATCCAACACAAAACATCTAAACAAGCTGATTGTAAGGTGTCTTTATTTTGTATGCAGCATAAGAAAGGTTCTTTGACAATGATGTTTTAGCAAGTGCAGTATGATAGGTTTTTGTGTGTTGGTTCCCAATTGTGAAGTAGAAATTTCAATGTGTTGGGTGTTTTTCCTGAAACAGAAACCTCTTTGCAGTCTGTCTCTATTGTAAACATGTTTCCATCACAATACCCTACAAACTCCAAATGAAAAGGCTGTGTGTTATGTAAACAGTTGAGCAGTGACTGCAGTTCTTGGATCTGTGGAGGGAGTCAATATGTCCCCCCCCCCATTGAAGTGAGCATAGATTTCCTTCTCTTCCATTCCAAGTCAGTCCTGTGGCATTGCAAGAACTGCATCCCATCAGCAGGTGACCAGTCGGCAGCAGGTGTGAACAACATAAAACAAGATTAGAAAGTGGCTGAGTGTACACTATAAACAGATTGCACACACCCCTCTTGCCCCATCTTCAACAAGACACAAGTCACTGTGGCCCTGTATTCCTTATTTACTACATATAAACCAAAGTGCAAATATATTTGTGCAGCTGCGACTGTAGGGCCTCACCCCCTTCATATCTATATTTAACAGAGAAACTCCTCCTTGGTAATAGAAGACAATAGATCACTTTTCTACAGCTAAAACAAAAGTTACAAATCCATCATACATGTGTTAAGTGTACAAGGCAAGCTCTACACTTAAAACACAGTTTCTATTTTTTTCTTGACTACAACTCCCAGCAAGCTCGCTGTTTGATTATATTAAGAGAATGCTGGGAACTGTAGTCTGCCAAGATCACCAGATACTGTTGGATTGTACCTTCTTGCTTATCTTGCAGATAAACTCTGGGGTGACTTTTCAATATCATTATGTTATGTTAGGTATGGCACCTATTATCCAGAATGCGGGACCTGGGATTTTCCGGGTAATGGATCTTTACGTAATTTGGATCTTCATACCTTAGATCTAATAGAAAATCATGGAAACAATAAATAAACCCAATAAGGATCACTTATATCTTAGGTACTGTTTTATTATTACAGGAAAAAAAGGAAATCATTTTTAAAAAATTTGGATTATTTGGATACAATGGATACTGTGGAGCTGGCCTTCTTGTAATTTGGAACTTGGATTTCTGGATAGCAAACCCCATACAGTACCTGTACAAGCTACTGTTTTGTTATTACAGAAAAAAGGAAATCATTTTAAAAAAAAATTTGGATTACTTGGATACAATCAAGTCTATGGAGATGGCCTTTCTGTAATTTGGAGCTTTGTGGGTAATGGGTTTCTGGATAACATATCCCATACCTGTGTTTTAAACTAAGGGGTAGATTATTCTTATAATACAAGTTTCAATAAGCCATGCAATAAATGACATCACTAAGCTCTGATTGATGACATATGACATCACCAACGTCATAGCTCTTGTATATTATATTACATAAATATGTTTTCTAATTTTATATTTTTTTAAAGAATTGTAAATGTCTGAGCTCCCAGGTTTCACTTGCCACCTGGGTCTACTACTGAGTAGGGCTGAGGACTGAGGATGCTTTTGGATGCCATTGGGAGGGATAGATCACAAGTGGTAGAGTGCAAACAGTTTAACATACCTATTCATAGAGCTTGGTTGATAAGTGTGAATGTGTAATTGGTTTATTTGCAAGTGTATGCTTGTATAACTCCTGGATATCTTAGAGGCAGTGCATGACGCAATTGAGGGTCGGTAATATGCCTTCATTGTACTGGGTAATAGATGACAAATTCAAACC
This sequence comes from Xenopus borealis, assembly GCA_024363595.1. Classification (NCBI taxonomy): domain Eukaryota; kingdom Metazoa; phylum Chordata; class Amphibia; order Anura; family Pipidae; genus Xenopus; species Xenopus borealis. The sequence continues at coordinate 9,666,361 of CM044440.1, read as the reverse complement.
TTGATGTAGTTGACATTTTAAAATAATTTATTGCCAGATGTTGGGACATATCCTAACTGGGCATGACACTGATCATAGATAACATACTCATAGTCATAGTGATGCAATCATATATATAGTTATAAAGTAAAAGCAAGTCATTTCTTAAAAATATAGAATTTGTAACTTGGCTTGTAGGGTATGATCCCAACCTGAGTTGATGCTTCTGAGTATTTGTGAAAGGCTTACCCCTGTAATGATATTAATGATACTGTGATGTGTCTATTTTGTGGGTGAGAGGGGGTACATTCATCAAACTAGCCTCAGTTTTTGGAGCTTTGTTATTCAATTTAGCATTCAGCCTTCTTTTAACCTGTCCTCCAGTCAGCGGCAGTGGCCAGTTGCCAAGCTCAGGTCTTGGCTTGTTTTTCTCATTTCGTCACCTATGAGCTAAGGAAAAATGGTTTTCATAGAGGACAGAATGAAAGCAAGCAAAGACCAGAAGGTATGAATACAGAACTGGATTAAATGCAGTTCATAGCTTGCCCTTTTTGCATGCAAATGTCTTACACATCATTTTCCACAGTCTTGTGTACACTTAATTTGTGGCTCAGTTTGAAATGACATTTGCTTCAATGGATTCCCATTTTTAAGGTTCCAACACTTGCCCATTTTCACCTGAATAGAATGCAAGGGACCTGGACATTATTGTATAAACACCCAGCCTTTTAAGAGTTGATATCACAATGGGCTATCAGCATAGAGCAGGCGCTCTGGTAAGGAGTGTGTATGTCAGCTGTTGTTCCACAAATTGCTTCAGACATTCACCCTAAATATGTTGACACTTTGGATATGGCAAAAATAATATTCATGCAGTTGTACTGGCCTGTGTACTTAAATGCTTTGGGCTGAGCTGTACAAATTGCAGGCAGCTTGTAGCACACAAGTGCTCATTAGCGACTTAAATAAGTAAAATAATTAAATATTAATAATGCTTCATACCACTGAGCTGAAAACTCTCAGAGGATCCAGCTTTTTAACCCTCTGGGCAACAGAATGGAAACTTCAGTATGTGTAAAGATAATGATGTCAACCTTCTGAACTACTGGGGGAGCAAATTAATCTCAGGCATGCTGGGAGTTGTAGTTCATGGTAAAACTAAATCAGGAGGTTGGGCAGTCCATTGTGAATTGTGTAATTGGTTCATTATTTGTGTATGTATGCCAGCTTAACCCCTTTGCTGCTGGGCGAGCATGTGTCGCACAACTATCCTGCAGTAAAGGGTGCAAGCAATATACAGTATGAATAATAAATTCATGGAGAGCACAGAATGAATTTTCTCTCTCTTAGTTTTCAGAATTTAAAGAGCAATTATTGAAGGAGAATATAGGAAATATTATTTCGTTGGATTCCTTATTTTAAAACAAGATGTCTTCCAGAGCTTTGCCCAATATATCTCAACAGTGGATAAAGTAAGACCTTTTTACTACTTCTTTGTGCACCTGTGCATACATACATACATAATGCATCCACATGTAGTCTCACTGTGAGGAAGGGCTGTGTGTTGGCTGAGGGATAATAGATCTTCTGTATATAAGGATTCTGCAAATCAAGGGGAAGCATGTAGTGGCAGACAAGTTCACAGTTCATTCCATAAGGTAAATAAAATGTATTGTTTTACAAATATAATCAAGCATTAGTAATATTACTAGTTGCAACACCCAAGTCCTTTACTTCTTTTATATGTAATAATAAAATCTTAAAACGCAGTGACGGGGCACTGGCATCTTTTAAGATGTTGTTGGACTAGAGCACCTAGACAAAATTTCAATGTCAGTGGGATTTTGGGAGTTTTAAATGTAGGATGACAGGTTGCCCTTGCCTAGAAGAAGGTTCAGACAGCAGTACCTCCCCCCCATTCATTGATCATAGGTGTGTGTGAATGCATAGATTGCCTTGAAATTGCACTTTCTACTATACATTAAAATATGGTAATTGGCAGGTTGATAGTTAGGAAATGGTCCAATTTAAGTTGAGTCGATTCTTGTATAAGCCCCTATAAGAGGATACAACATGTACACTTCTCTTTCCCAAAGAACATCTAATGCTTGCTCATCAGTTGCCCCCAGGCCTGTACCTGTGCTTAAAAAGCAGAGTAGTGCAGCGGGATTAGCGTCTGTTATGTCTGGTGGTGTCATGCCAAGCGTTCATCGTTGAGAAGACGCATGCACATTGGGAGTCCGTTGGGTATTTGTTTCCAGTTGACACGCTCCTGGTCAGTAATCAGCAACGGAAGTCTCCAAACCAGCCATGACATCCAGACATAACACCCACCAACCCCACCGTGTTACTCTGCTTTCTCAGCCCAGGCAGTAGCATTGCTATATGGGGGGCAATTGCACTCAGGTCTGCACCTACGTGGGGCCCACTGGAGCCACAATAAGGCATAGCAAAACAACAGGCACACTCAAGGTACAGTACAGTTTGAACTGTTCACAGGACACTATTAGGCTAACGAGAAGGTATTCAGAATCCATTTATACTTTCTGTTTATGAGGATAGCACTGCATTATAATTATGGTGTCACTGAAATCAGCCAAATGGCCTGACCATGGCTACCTTGGACAAGAATTATATAGATAGACTGAAAGTTTGGCTCCCTCATCTCATTGTTCATCAATTTAATGGAGAAAATGTTTCACAATGCCAAAGTTGTTCAGCGGGTGGAGATTTTGGATTCTGTATTAACATCGTAAAGGTTCTTCAGTTTTCCTTTTTTTTTTAATCCTTGTGCTAAAGTAGACTATAGTTGCACAGATATACTACCTGGGAATATGGTATCTTAGAGGTGGTATAGTGACAGCACACTATTAGATTGTAGTCTGACCAAAAAGAAAACTTTGTCTGCTGATGTTTTTTTGTGTAACTTGAAGTTGTAAGCAATAAAATCTGCTGTCATTTGCCCTGAACTCCCTTGGGTTTTTTAACCTCTTCGGAGGAATCATTGAACGCGGTTTACAGCACAACATTCTTATTTCAATTAGCACAACTCACACAGTGCATTAAGCCCTCAGCCAGGCCATAGTCTTATCAATACAGCTTCAGTAGCAGTTTTATTGCAGCTTTTGATGAATACTCACTTGGTTAGTATCTTTTTTCTAAATACCACATCCAAGCCGGATACAGAAGAGACTGGTCATATGACAAGGTAAATGGATTTTTGTGGTTCGGTGCCTGTGAAATGACGAGCCCGCTCTCAGTTTCAATAACACAAAAAAAAATCTACTGGACACATCTTCACACATACTGGTAATTCAATGGTAATGACCTATATTGGAAAATTATTTTTACATATTAAAATTCAGCATCGGAACTAAACAGTTAAATAGGTCTTCATTTACTGTAATCTGAGAATGTTTGTATAGGATGGACGCTTCCTAACCCTTTAGGCATCCAAGAATCCAGGGGTTTGTGCTCCATTGATAGACCTTATTCCCAAGTGTCTGTTGTTTTTATGATCTGGGATCCATGCATTTTTGGACTGAAATTATGTCCCTAATGTAACTGAGATCCCATAGATATAGTTGTCTAACAAAGGGATGGAACATATATAGTTTCTAAATCTAACCCTCAAGACGGGGAACATTCAACTCATTTTTCCAACATGGGTTCTAACGTGCCCTTGTGCAGTTGCCTACAGACCAATAAGACATTTGTTTTGAGAAGTTAGAAATTAAAGACTGATTGCTTGCTCCCATGATAATAAAATCAGCCACTTTTTACTCAAGTAACCAAGCATAAAAATAATATATGTGCTATAGGACTTGAAAGCAGCCAGCAGTAGATAAGAGGTGCATTTATTCATTTACTCTCTTGACTAAAGTTCTCATCAACATGCGACCACGAACACACAACATAGTGTGCCCTCTTGTAATGAACATGAATTGTTCTGTAATAAATGCCAATTGTTAATGCATGATCCACCTAATTTAACTCTTTAACCATGACCATTAGGCACCACCAGTCCACCACTAATCAAATGAAGAAGTTGCCTGTAGTTCTCTGACTTTTACCCATAGAGACTTGTGCTACTCCTTGGGCTATTAGAGAGTGTTTGGAATAAGTAGGTTAACTAGTGGAGGGAGGATGTTCAGTTGTTCTAGTTCGGCACCAGATGGAGATCTAATAGATATTCCAAAAGAAAATATTGCTTTTGTGCTGTGTTTAATATATACACTAGAAGTTTATCAGTGCTGACGGGGTTATTTAATTCCCGTCTAATTCTGGCTATGTGTTTCTTTGCTTGCATGCTGCTTTCTGCTACACTGACATAAGTAGCCCTGAAAGACAAGGCAGTTGAGAGCAAGGCAGCTAGCGTCAGACAGGGCACCCTGCCATCTGTCCCACCTGCTGCATTTGTGTGTCCATCTGGTAAGAAGCAATAGCTCTTTGCAAGCTGCACTGTAAGAATCCACTGCCAGACCAAAAAAAGACACAGGCAGCGTGAATTATTTAGGTTGCTAGCGTAAATGAAGAATGGGGACTGGGATGAGGGAAAAAAATGATCCAAGCCAGTGCACAGATATAAACTACGGTCTATGTAACTTTGGGTGGGCCAACAGGCATTACAGGGGGGTCAGCTGTAGAGTCCCCTTTGCAGACATCCAATAAACAATATTTCGTTTTTTCAGAACAATGTTACATTTGTAAAGGTAGCACTTTAAAACTATGGTTTTCATTGTTCATTTCACTTTCATTTTCCCCCCCTATTCGTTAACATTATAAACAGCCCTTTTCTTATTTCATTAGTCTATCCTGTTCTGCTGGAGCTTAACATAAAACAATCATACAAATTATTTAGCAAAGTACTGATTCTTTCTTAATGGAACATTGAATTCATATGGGACTCTCCTGATGCCCATAGTATTGCCTTCTTTCTATATAAAGCCCTTTTGGTTTGAAATACATGAGACAATGGAGTGATGTTTGTTATCATTTCCCATAAGGGCCTGTTGGTATAGGCCTATATGTGCTTTTGAATACTGTGAGACCTGTATGTTTATTCTTATGCTTTCTTCTGACATAGAATGAACCAAACATTATCCATTTAACCACTACCACTTACAGTATTTGATTACAATCTCCTTTTTCTGGACCACGCCCTGACATACCAGCTTTGTGTCAAACACCACACTCATTTTCAGGCCAACGAATAAGGACTACCCTGACAAAAATGGCCAAATGTGAGGGCAGAGGAGGACTTTTTTGTCTCTTTTCAGTCTCCTTCAACCTACTTTACTTGTTTCTTTAAGTGGTAGTTTATTGACCTTTCTGCATTGCACTAAACTGAAAAGTCATTTAATGAATCCACCACCCTAACGTTCTTACAAGCTTCTCAGTACAAAGAGGGAGTATGTTTTCCTACTCTCTACATTGTACAGTGAGCAGTCTCTTCCTATAAAGCTTCGATCTTACAAAACCACCACAAAAACCACAGAGGCTTAGCACATAAAATCCCATGCACTAGTTTATTATAAATCATGTCGCCGAAAAGAGAAACCAATTTCAGAATTACACTTGTTAGGGGAACAAAAAAAAGACAGTTGAGTTGAATGAATTTACAGGAGGGAGGAGCAACTACTTTAAAAACTGGATCTATAGTTACCCCCCCACTTCTGCTTTATTAATTGCTTTAAATCTATGCCTTGTAGCCTAGCCTTTCCATAATTTGGTCCATATCTGATGTATACCTGATCAGTTGATAGTTCCATTACTCCTCCTTTTGAGTGGCCCACAGATGCATATAGGGTAGTTATGGGCAAATTTATTTGCCAGCCATCGATACGAGTCAAATTTCTGGATTCTGCGAAACTGCTGTGAAAATTTGCTAACAATAAAATTGTTGCTTGTCAAAATTGCCGCACATCAAAATTATTAAGATGGCCATTGACTTTAATGTATTTGGACAAAAAAGTGCATGTAAAATTATCCCTTGTCAAAATTGTCACTAATTTTTTCAGAGTTTTTTGAACTTCTCGATGAAGCAAAACAGGCCAGATTCGACCCATCACTAATTAGCCATCTTTTTCTGCTCAATAGCTGAGTTACAGACCCACTGTATGCCATAATCCCAGTCACACTGCCGGATTTACCTTCTCCCATTTTTCTGTAAACTAAATCAAAATATATGGGTCATTGCGTTAAGTTAAATATTGTCTACTAGCTTTCCCATATAAACTGGCCTGTGAGTATTTAGTTACTGCTTGAGTTTACCTCTGCCCCGTATGATGATATTATAAAGTTTCCCAGCCCCTAAATAAACTGTACGTTTCTGACCAATGGCGTTGGCTCAACACTTGTGTGTATACTATTGGCGGGAAGTAGAATTAGATATTAGAATTAGAATTGGAGAAAAATAAGCCTGGTTTGGCTTCCAATACGGATTAATTATATTGGAGTTTCGATCAAATATAAGGTTCTGTTTTAAAATTAACAGAGAAAAATTTAATTATTTTTAAAAATCTGAATTATTTGATTATAATGGAGTCTATTAGAATTCTGAGCTTTCTGGATAACGGGTTTCCAGATACCAGATCCCATACCTGTAGTGCTTTCCATTAATAAATGCTACTGGAACAAATTAAATAAAACAATACCGAAAACCTGTATTGGAGTCCATTTAGTTGATAACTTAAACTAAAATCGTCCTTAATGTGAGTGCATTGGTAGGAGGCAGCATTCCCTATTTGCATCATTTTAGGGTTAGAATAATAGATGGGAAATAGATGGGAAAAGATAGTCCAAGCATAGAAGAGAAAACCTTAAGTTACATATATGCATATATCTAAATATTGAAGCGAGAATAGAAATTCTCCCCCAAATTTACTCCAACACCATAAAGAGTGAATTTTTGTTATTTTTAGTTTTTTCTTTTCAGGGTTTATTTCCATTTTTTTTTTAATTTATTGATGAATCCCCACATTTATTGCAACCTCTGTATTATAAGAAATAATATAATCCTATTTTAAAATTAAGTATATTAGAAGCCATCTAATTTTTTCCTGACCTGTATTTTAGCACTCAGATTATGGTTGAGTTAATTTTTATATCCCAAAGTGCAGGCTTTAGTGATCATTCATAGAGCACCAAAGACTTTGTTATAGCCTGCACCTGAAACCCATTATCCAGAAAGTTCTGAATTATGGAATAGCTATCTAACATAGACTCAATTTTATCTAAATAATCCACATTTAAAAAGTATTGCCCATTTATGTGAAATAATAAAACAGGCGCTTGTACTTGATCCCAATAATTAATCCTTATTGGAAGCAAAACCAGCCTATTGGGTTTATGAAATATTTACATGATTTTCGAGTAGATTTAAGGTATGATGATCAAAATTACGGAAAGATCCATTATCTAGAAAACCCCAGGACCCAAGCATTCTGAAGAATGGGCTCCATACCTGTCTTCCCTATAGAAATGTTTAAAGGAAAATGTATCGCTCTGCCAGGAGATGTTGTCTGCATACTCTGGGATCATCAATTAGAGGCTCTACTCCTGGTTTTGCCAAAGCTTTGGTGGCACTTTCATATTTTATAAGGAAAGGTTTTAGACCAGTGATCCCCAACCAGTAGCTCGTGAGTAACATGTTGCTCTCCAACCCCTTGGGTGTTGCTCTCCGTGGCCTCAAGGCAGGAGCTTATTTTTTGAATTCCAGGTTTGGAGGCAAGGTTTGGTTGCATAAAATGATACTTAAACAAGGTAATGCCACTCAATCCCTTAGCAATTGGGTGCACGTGGGCTGGCTTGATATACAAAAAACAAGAAAATTGGAGTGTTGTTGGAGTACTGGGGAATTTTCTTGTTTTTTGGTTGCATAAAAACCAGTTGTCTTGCCAAACAGAAGCTCCTGTAGGCTGCCAGTCCACATATGGGCTACCAAATGGCCAATCACAGCACTTATTTGGAACCCCAAGAACATTTGTCATGCTAGTGTTGCTCCCCAACTCCTTTTATTTCTGAATGTTGCTCACAGGTTCAAAAGGTTGGGGATCCCTGTTTTAGGCTGGTAAACATGGCAGCCATCAGGGTTACAGGTGATACACAGTTCAGAGATACAATATTAATGACTGTTTAGTAACATTAGGGGACAGGCATAGTGGTTTTATTGTAGAACCATCAAGGGTTGAAATCCAGTGCAATGATTTGCTTGAATTAAGTGCATCTGTGGGACAGATCGAACACTCGCAAGCATAAATGTTGATAGTCTTAAGTGCAAAAATCAATTGGCATAGCACCTTGGGAATACATATGGAAAACCGTGCATATTAATGTACACTAGGGCAAATTGTCTGCAGTCAATATGCGTACAAATAGACTTTATCAATTCAAGTAGAATGAAACAAGGGGTGCTGGAACACTGCATGCAGGATTTTAAAATCCAGTGTCTAGTATACCAAGTGTATTGCTCAAGGGATCCTGGCAGTTGTAGTCTACCAACATCCATGATTTCATTTATTTCCTGTAATGCCCCTCCCTGTTCTATTTCCTTGCATTAACAGAGCCCCCTGTCACATCGAGCAAAGTAGCAGTTTGGACCTCTGGCACCTGCACCCCAGCAGAAAACAAGATTACTGATCACTTTCCAAACACCCCAGAGGAACGATTAGACCACTGCATAACAAGTGGCAATAATTAAATCCCAGGCACTTTCCAGCGGGATCATTTCATTAGGACAATGCCATTTTAAAGAAGTGTCTCCCAACTGTAACTGCTTTCTGATCTGATTAGATTTGAGTTAAAGAATACCATTTCATTATAAAGCACTTCTCTGTGCTGGAAATGACTCTTCTACAATTCCCAGGGCTGAGCATTCATTTAGCTTATCACCACTTGCTAAGAGTCAGATGTTGGCTGCGAAATGACACCCTATTTATAAGTAGGGTTTAGAAACATTAATAAGATGGAATTTCTGGGGTACATGCAAATATCAAGGCTGCAGATTGGCAACAGTTTTATCATGGGTATCATATCTTTGGATTCCGATGCTTTTTTCAGTGATCTATTATGTGTTATTGCTATAGTAGCATAGATACCTTTTTATAGCAACTTTTTATCTACAGCAGTACTATTAAAGGGGGCACTGGGCACTCTAGAAAATCCACACTGCCACAAATATAAAGTAAAAAACTATTTACTTCATTTTAATTTGAAAATTGAACAGCTCTTAATGGCCCTACGCGTTTCATGCCACATAGGCATTTAGTCATGGGCTGGTGAGTTTTTTTACTTTATGGCCCTGTGGATTTTCTAGAGTGCCTTTTGGTCTATCTTCTCCCCGGAGCTGAGGGTCTGGGGCTGATGCACCTCAAACAACATTTCAACGTGGCAAGTCTATCAACATTAGTTATTTATGGCACCTTCTCTGTTGTGATTGATCTTTTTCTCTACACACATCATATTGCATTATGTGTCATGGTTCTACTCAGCGCCATCTCGGTGGAGCCATCGTAACCTTCTGTAACACCTGTTTACTATTAAAAGCCCCAAAATAATTGTTCCATTAGTTGCCCATTTCTGTTTACTGTATCCTGTGGTTGTGTTTTGAAAACAGTACGAGAATGACCAGTTTTCCAGGTGATTAAAGAACATTCATCCCATACTCATGCATGAGGTCCTATTTTTGTCTAACCCCCTTGTATTGTACCAGAAACACAAATAGGGATTTGCGACTTTGACCCGTTTCGCCAAAAAATTGCCGTCTGCGAAAATTCGCCAAAATACATTAAAGTCTATGGATGACAATTTTTTTTTTATATGTGTCAAATTTTTTATGAAGCGCAACTTTTTTTGACACAGATTTTTTTTCCATTGAAATCATTTCTGTTGCGAAACTCTAAAGTCGCTCTTTCATAAATTGTCCCTAAACAGGCTGCATTTAAACAGAAGGGATTCTGTTAGTTAATGGTGTTACATATAAGGCATTGTGGTCACATCTGGTGGCCAAAAGGTTTTGCTGTGGGGGTCAATAACTCAAAGATATTTGAAATGTTCTTATTTGTAGTCAGTGCAGCTGACAGTGTAGGTCTGTTGTATCAGCTCAGTTTGCTAAGCATGTAATCAAGTTGGGTACATGGATGTCTATTGGATGGACAGTGCCATATCCACTGGCTTCATCCACAAATTCACAATTATACACAAATAAACCTCAGACTGTCTAAAAATGTGTCCTGCTCCCCTGGTGGCTACCATAATGACATATATGTCCCTTGTAATTCCGGGGGATAGCACTTCCAGGTGATAAGGTAATGTTTATATGTGTGTATTTTAGCACTTGGTGGCTGCTCATGCACTGGATATTGAAGACCTGTGGGTTTACACTTTAATTGCAGGAAATATATATTACCCTACCAAATAAATACATTCTACGAAATTGAAAGTGGTTTGTTCTGTTTGATGGACACAGCTTTTTACCAAGCTAAGGTTTATTTTTATAATGGAGAGCAACTTTTCAGAAGGTAGGAGGAGAAATAGTATTACAGAACTAAACCAGATTAAGGCAAATGTGAATTAGATTTGGTAACAGATGGTGCAGGGGAAATTAAAGGTGCTTTGCGAATGGAATCGACAGCCGCTTGCGCTTCTATCTCTCTGTCTTTCCTTCATGCTCTTGATGGACAGGTATAAATCACAACAATCCCATCCTGACAGCCAATTTCTAGAATTTGATCTGGTTAAAGACGTGGCTTTCCTGTTACAGCAGCCAGCTCTTATTTTATTTTCTCTTCCTTACACGGTCCCTTGTCATCTCCATAAAACCAGTCACCTGCCTTCCCCTGCTCTCTCTCTGCTAATTACAGTTGTAGTGTAATTACTTTATGACATGGACACAGTTTTCCATCAGTCTCACCAGCAGGTTCCCTCCTTTCTTTTTCAAGTCTTTATGTTATGTACATTTTAAAGACTGAATCTATGGACTGATTAACCTTCACTTTGTTCGAATGGCATTGCTTCAGTTCTCTTTTATGGTGAGATTCCCTTTATGGTGATTGAACACTAGAACTATGATTACAATGTTTGGAAGAATATTAGGTTACTTGTTTCAGATGCAGAAACATTTGCCTATTCTGTTCCTGCTGTATACAGGGGAATATCTGTCCTGGTATAGTGTTATTGTGCAGACTATGAGCAAATGTAGGGTCAGTGTCGGACTGGTCCGATCAGTATACCAAGAAAACTCCTGCTGGGCCCAGGTGTCAGTGGGCCTCTTGCTTTTAAACATTTAGTATATTTCATGGTCATTCTTTATTTCTAAACTACCCCAAACTTGCAGGCATTACCCCTCTCCCTCCCCACAATGTGCTTTAGTGTAAAAAACGTTTTAAAAATTCTGACCCTTAAATGCAGAGAAACACAGGAATCTCCCAGTTGCCATCTTCTGGTGCTTCATATACTGTAGTCTTTGGGTCTCTTCACCTTCACGAATCCTGCTTGTACATGCACAGTGGGGCCAAGGCAGGAACCGGTTAGAACTGAGCATGTGCAAATCTGCGTTAAAACCCAAAAACTATATCAAGAGCCAGGAAGATGGCGACCAGGAGCTCCTCTACATTTAAGGGTCAGAATTCTTTCAAGGTTCATTTTTACACTAAAGCCCATTGGGGCGGGGGGGGGGTCAATGCCCACAAGTTTACAGGGGGTTTGGTCTCCTTTAATGTGCTCAATAATTGAAGAATAGAGTATAACATGTAGAGATAAAAGACTAGAATAATAAAGAGGCTAAGTGAGGAGAGGAGGAACAATAGTTTGAAAAATGGGCCCATTGTCTAAGGTTTTCTGGTGGGCCCCCAGCATCCCAGTCTGACACTGTGTAGGGGATTGCTTTTGCAGAGCAAGGTTGGACTGGCACTCTAGGATTCTGGAGAAAATCCTACTGGGCCCTGGTAGAATCTGGTCCCTCAGGTCTTGTCCTGCTTTCCACTCTCCCGTCACGGTGGAAGGGCATTGGCCAGAGTGTTAAAACACTACTATTGTATATATAAATAAGCTGCTGTGTAGCCATGGGGGCAGCCATTCAAAGGAGAAAAAGCTCTAATTACACAGAAGAAAGCAAATAAGCTCTGTAGAACATAATGTTATCCAGTATCCATTACTTATCCTGTGCCATATAGCCGTTTTTCAATTTCCGTTATTGCTACTCATCAGCTTGTTTATATGAACTATAGTAGTGCTACTGAAGCAAACAGATCAGTTTTACCAGTGCAGGGCAACACAACATGATATTTTCATTACTTCATTTTTTGGTGTTACCACTACCACAGTGCAACAAAAGATATGGAATGTGAGAATAAAGGTTGTGAACATATACCTACAGAGTCAGTGTAGCTAAGAGATACAAACCATGGAGGATATAATTGAGTTTTAATTTATGTTCCATTAGACATATGTAAAGGGGAAATAGAACATTAAAATTATTTCCATTCATTGCTTTAAGTCGTAAACTGTCCCTCATAAGGCCCCGGTTCCTCCCCGTGCTTTGCCGCAGGCTTTTATACAGCTTTAACTGCAATGGATTAAGGATCCGATCCTGTCCCTCTGCTATTCTGTGATTATCGGAGTAATAAAGATGTTAGGAAAAAAACAGAGTGAGAAATAAAGTGCTCAGCGACTGGGGAAACAAAGCCAATAAAGTCTTTGGTTTGCAATAGGGATTGTCAGAAACTTTATGCAGATTAAAGGGTAAGAATGACAACTGACTACAGTTAATTCAAATACAATTAGCCAGTCACTTTGTTTGTCAACTGGAGTTCTCTGTAACATATGCTGAGCCTCCACTAGCAAAATGGGATAAGAGGAGGCTGTCTAAAGAAAGAACAGATCTTTCCAAGAGGCAACAAACAGTTGGTGGAAACGATGTTTCCTACTGGCAATCAAATCAAATGTAGTAACAACTCACCAGCCCCCACGCTGAGAGCTGACAGCATGCAGGGACACACTGGGACAAACATTCACTTAAACATTGATTGCAGAGAAACGTCATTTTCCAACTTACAGAGCAGTTCTAGAAAAGACAAGGAAGCCTGAACATTCTTTTTATGACAACTCTCAATTTTTGGGGACTTTTTTATTATTTTTTATTTATTTTTAATTAATAAAGGAAGGGTTTACTTAAGTGCGATTCTATTTGCATACATTTGCATTTTAAATATATAAATAAACTAGTTTGTATTATTTCAGGTTTTCTTAAATACCTTCATGCCATGAAATGAAATACATTTAGGTTTGGCATGAAGGTATTGGTTTTGAAAGTAATCTTACGGCTTGGTAGTTTGAAGGTGTTCCTCCTTTTAAGATGTTACAGATCTTACTAACAACTGAGCTTCAGTACAGAATATCTTATGGACTGGTCAAAATGAGATGTAAGAGAGTAAGGTGTTCCTCATATTAATGCTTTTAAGATGTTGTATTTACTAAAACAGATCTGGAGTACAGAATAGCTTATCTATGGTTCACAATGAGGTGGAAGAGTAAGGTGTTTCTGATATTAGGGCTTTTAAGATGTTATATTTACTAACATCAGAATAACATGACTCCGTCAATGTTTTTTTTTAGCAGCCCAGGAATTTTGGACTGTACATAAATACAGCACGAGGGTAAAAGAAATTTCAGTAGCCAAAATATTTTTGTCTGTGTTATGGCTTCAACAACAAATTTCATGGACAATCAACCTAAAATTCTCCTTTACCCTGTCCTTCTCCTTCATATTTGTTTCTGTTGTGTCGATGTACAATAGGGTGTGTCAGCTCCAGGGCATTTCTGGAGAACAAACAATAATGTTCTGTCCTTATTTAAGCTAAACCTTCATGTTACCATATGAGACTAGAATTAGTTTTGGCATTTGCAAGAGGAATTCTCTTTTTTTGGAATGACTTAACTTGTTGCCTTCAAAATAGACTGCATTGGTTCTGCAGATGGATGGATGGATGGATGGATAGAGAGATGTGAGAGATAAAGGTGATAGCAGTACTGTTCCAGCATCTAGTCCATATGCAGTACAACTAACGTGTGTCCATCCATCCATGCTATAATGCACTATTGGTCACATGTGCTGCAGATCAATGAGATGCACTAATGGACAAATCACAGACTGGTGCCTTAAGCTAAAGTCTAACAATAGAACCAAACATTTTGGCTTAGGGGGGTCAGGGGTCACCCACTCTGATTATGATTTTCTTGGAGCTCATTTAGAATTCATTCCCAGAATTCCCCTTTTGTTTATCTAAGTCTGTATGAGGCAGTCTCCTCAACCTTTGTCACTTGTTTGGAAAAGCACACGGTGGCTCAGACAACCCTGCACTACACTGATGAGCCTCAAGAAAGGCAAAACCGGTCTGCAGTTGGGAAATCTGATCAGCTATTATCCTGGCTGTTGCTTGAAAACCCAGGATTTAGCCTATAGGATAAACCCAGGCAAATGGGATTTTCTTGGAGCTCATTTGGAATTCATTCCCAGAATTCCTTTTGTTTATCTAAGTATGTATCAGGCAGTCTCCTCAACCTTTGTCACCTGTTTGGAAAACCACTCTGATTATGTAATACAGTCCTGCTAATTTGAGTAAGTTGCTCATATACATTGGGGCTCTATCTATCTATGATGTATTTATTTATCATCTATCTACTGTATCACACTCTCTTTCTCTATCTATCTATTTATCAATATCTTGGTACTTCATGTAGAATCTATCTATCTATCTATCTATCTATCTATCTATCCATCCATCTATCTGTGTCTGTCTGTCTATGTATCTATATATATCTATCTACCTCTCTTTCTATCTATCTTTGTTTATGCCCCTGTTTGAGTATTATGACTTCAGTCCAGTGCACCTGCACCTCACACCAAAAGCCTCTCTAAAAGTCTTTTCTTAAAATATGTCCCAGCTCTATCGATTGAATGGTAGCAGTTTGTTTTATACATGTGCGTTCGTTCTGTTAGTACATCTCTGCTCTGTAATCAGAATGAAAGCCATCACTGTGAAATGTCACCCTCAGTTACAAAGTACCATCATAAGAATTGATCGGTCTTTGGCACCAAAGCATAGCTTTGTACTTGGGTGCTGGACACAGGCGTGCTGTAAATGATTGGAATTGGCTTTCTGTGCACATTGTCTTCCCATTGGGGGCTGAGATCTCTTTTGTAACAGAAAAAGTTGCACAATGTCTGGCTGAGGATGCTGGGAAGTGTGTTTCCTGAGACCAGTTTGGGAAGGGTGGTGCTGGCAGGGGTGTCGGGACAGTAGGCTAGTATATATAGA
>CM044440.1:9597404-9648643 GCA_024363595.1 Xenopus borealis | reverse complement strand
CAAAGTGCAAAACTGGAACTCTAATTGCCTTGCTTTTTACCCTCAGCCAAGAGTTCCTGCCAATGGTGTAACTAGATATTACTGGGCCCAACAGCAAATTCATTTTAGGGACCCCATCATATCAAGAGTTTGTACTGTTTTAACAATACATTGATTGAAATTGATCATTAATTAGGGCCTCATGGGCCCCCCTATCCCTCCTGGGTCCCCTGCAGCCTCAGGGTCTGCTTCCTCTGTAATTACACCCCTGATTCCAGCATATGCCCCTGGTTCCACTGTAATTCTATTTTCCCTACCATTTCCAAAATTAGATTTAGGCTGAAACCCCCCAGAACAGCCCAACTGCCATCATTGGATCAGAGTTCTTTTAAAATGCCCACTTCCATTTTAAAGAGATTCCTGGCTTGTGTCGGTATAAACCAATAAATAGGGATTTAACATTGTTTGTGAGCTAATACTGGTGTTAACCCTTCATCAACCAGAACGTTCCCACTCAAGAGGTTAATTTCTGCTAATAAATGCAGAGCAGTTTAGCCAACCCTGCAAGCGAAAGAAAAGCTTTTTCCTGCTGATGGGTCTTGGATAAGTAGCTGCTGTGCTGAATTGTCTGAGCATTTCCATCAAGTTAACCAGGCAATCATTGAGCTATGTCTTATTAACAAACAGGAACCGGGGGAAAAATGCTATTCGGCACCTTGCTTCAACTAAGCCGCTGCACCTTAATGCAGTGATGATATGTTAGGAGCAGCAGTTGTCAAAGCACTGTATTACTGTGATGCCGTAATGACACCCTGTCTCTGTAAAGTAGTCATGTTTTCTGAAAGCGCACGTTGCACCGGTGATTTCTGACATGACACTTTATTCACTTCCCTCGCTTTTCTTCTACATTATTTTACCATAGCAGCTGGGGTCTATTTTCCCCACTAAGTGATTTGTCTGTGTGTGTGGGGATGTATAAATATATATTTTTGCTTTATTGTTAGATTGCAGTTTATCCAAGCAGAAAAAGTGCTCACTAGAAAAGAGAAGTCAGTGTTCAAAATGTCAGCCCTAGTGGGACCCCACTGCTCAGCCAAAGGTGTGGTTAGAAAGAGCTTCTGAGGGAATGCCAGTTTAATCTCTAACACGTTTGCAGAAGCCAAGTTTGAGGGTCAGTTACAGTAAGATTTGGATTGAACGCTTCTTTTTTTCCCTTAATCTTAGCCCCTTTTGAGACCTAAGGTCTAGTCAGCCTCCTTAGCTAATAGCAAGGCTACAGCATATTAAAACACTGCTATATCAGTTATTGTCCTATGGGTATAAAGGGTAGAATGGGTTCATCCCCAAATACCACCATTATTAGCTTTCAAAGTAGGCTTCTAGATGAAACTAGGAGAGCAAAGGTGGCCCTGAGAAAATGTTGGCCTTCAAAGCAGAAAAAAAACAACTATTGTAAAGTTTTGCATGGTAGCAGGCATTGCCTTCTACTCCAAAAAATGAAGCCCTTAGAATGTTCGAAGTGGTTTGTAGATCTGCATTAAGCTCCAGAGCTTGTAGCTGGCAGATGAGGAAAGCCCCACAACTATTCATGTAAATTTGTTGCACCACAAAGTATTGTATACACCTTTGCTCATGTGGCTGATCAGTAGCTCTTGCCATAGCTTGAGGGGTATAGGTTGACATGAACCCTGGGCAACATATTGCCTCAAGCCCCTAAAGTTAGGGTGACCACACTGGTAGATCCAACTGTTAAACTCAGTGGACAGTTCAATGACTTTAGACATGGCCAACTGGATTGTGTACAGAATACATCTGCCAATATGCCAATAACTAAAGATTGTCAGAGGAATGCTTAAAGATATTGTTTACTTGCAGCAAGAGTGTTGCAAGTGAGTAAGGTCATTGTAGGTGTTCATGGCTGTTCTACCTGTTGTTTTTTTTTGGGGAAAGATCAGAGTAAGCAATGCTCTCATCTTGCTTAAACCGGTGACACATAATATTTTCAAGCCCCGCAGAGAGAATCTCTCTATATTATGAGGTATACGCTTGTAAAGCCCAGGGGGGACCAAAGAAGACAATGTTCTTCTCTCGGACACATTAATATTGTTAAATCACCAATCTTCTTAAATCTGCTTTTCAGATACTCTTTTTGGTAATCTCTTTTCATCCAGCCTCATAGATGCTTCTCATATTATATTTGAGCCACACTGAAGCATTGTATTCCTCTCACTCTAACGTTGCCAGCATGAAAATCAGAAATCCTATTATATAAAAGAATCACTAGAAAGAGAGTTTTTCAGGATGCTTGTGTCCAACCTCCCGACTGTCTCTTAAAGTGATAATTCAACAGGAAAATACCAGCATCGAATTCCCTGTTCTATTTTTAAAATGATATATAAATCCCTACCTCCGTCATAGGGCGAACAAGGGCCAGACTTCATTACTCTTCTGCTACAGCTGTCATGTTTGGCTTGAGGGCCCTCCTTTTGGGTGATTGCTCTTTCCCCATGGCCCACAATGATGGGTGAAACTAGAGAAACAAATGAAATTGATATGGGGCTTCAGAGAGGTCAAAGGATTTTTAGAAAAAGACCAAAATGTGGAACAAAACCATAGCCACACTTGAATTAAACTGAATTAACTTGAGCATTGACACCACATACACCATTTATTTAACATATTGGAATACAAAGACACAACTTGCATGATGGAATGTCCACCACTTTCAAGATGGTGGTATTTGCAGGGTACACTCTGAAGGCTCTGTCAACACACTTGTGCCGAGTGAATCCCATGCAGATTTCATAAATAGGCCAAGCAATGGAAATGAAAAACTCAGGGCTATGCTTGGGTGCAATAATGCTAGAATGTTTTTTTTTTTGGGGGGGGGGGCGACATGTCAATGTGTGTAAAAATCATGGCACTTGGGGTCATAAATAAGCTCAATAGTCTGTAAACAAAATGTTGTTGTTGTTAAATTTGTAATAGATATATATATTTACATATTAAAATTTCTATTCGAAACTCCCTAATAGAAATAAAATTTGTACAGCTACAGAATAAACAATCCCTTTGCCACTGGTTCTTCACCAAACTCTTTCTCCATAGAATCCAGTCAGACTGATTTTCTGTACCAGCAGCACAAATCCACATTTTTTTTCCCTTTTGAAAGCACAGATAAAGTCATCATATTGAAAATAGCTTCTTTCTGTTGAAATAAAGCCATATTCACTAAATCCCAGCTTTAGTTAATGTGAATTTTAGTGCCTCCAATTTTGGAATGAAGTAAAATCCAAGGTAAAATCCTCAGCCTGATGGCAAAATTTATAGTTAATTGTGAATATTTCTGTCCTTGACTAATAAAACGACAGAAGAGAGCAATGTGGCTGAGGAGCTGATGGGAAATGCTGAAGGTAATGGAATGAAGCTCACAAAGTCTTTAGCGTAATGAACTTGGTGGTAATTAAAAGGTCATCCCCCCTCTTCTCAAAGCCTTGTTTGCTGCTTGACTCCAAATGGAAACACAGCACCACAATGGCTACCCTGCCGCTGATGCTTTAGGTACCTTCATCTGAAAGGAAAAATTAGGGAGATCATGGCAAAATGGTACTTCTTACTGTGGATATCAGTGGAGTTAAGTATTTTAATCTGCATAGCCTTGTACAAATGTGCTGCCATCTGACAGATGGTTTAAACACTGTAGGTCATAATGATTAAAGTAAATATTGGCTATTAGTTGGCAAACTGTTCTACAACTGCTAACACTTTGAAAACAAGTAAATAAAAAGCAAAAGAAGGACTAAAGTACTACTGTATCTTCCCTTTTCTAGTATATGTTGTAAAAGACCTAAATTTAACATATACATATATATCTATTAACTTTAATGTGGACCTTGTAGACCGAATGGGAACACAAAGAGAATAAACAAGCAGTCAGCTCATTGGCATTAGTCAACAGCAGCCAAAAGCAGACCTTACTGACTTACCAGAGGAGGATGTTATTGCTCAAAACCAGTCATCCAGCTTGGATTAGTCTTATCAATACTGTACCCACCCACTCATGCTGCAAAATAAATAGCTATAAATTCAAAAATATTATTACTGCACATAGGAAGAAGCTTTGTGAAATTGAGTAAAAAACAGATGATTATAGAGTGGCAGTCTATGGTGGTAGATCTTGGATGTTTGCCTGGAGATATATTTATTTAAAGGAAAATGATACCCTGAAAATGAATTTTTGAGCAACAGATAGTTTATATCAAATCAAGTGACATATTAAAGAATCTTATTAAACTAGAATATATATTTAAGTAAATATTGCCCTTTTACATCTCTTGCCTTGAACGACCATTTCGTGATGGTCTGTGTGCTGCCTCAGAGATCACCTGACCAGAAATATTTAAACTCTAACTGTAAAGAGAAGAAGTGTTGAAGCAAAAGACACAACTCAGTCTGTTAATTGGCTCGCGTGATCTAACTTTGTAGTTTGTTTGGTATGTTTGTGTGCACCGTTGGATCCTAGGATCCCAGGAGGCTGTCCTTATTTTTTAAAATGGCTATTTTCTATTTATGATTACCCAATGGCACATGCTACTAAAAAAGTGTATTATTATGAAAATGGTTTATTTACATGAAGCAGGGTTTTACATATGTTGTTTTATGCAATATCTGTTTATAGAGACCTACAGTGTTCCGGGGGTATAGTTTTCCTTTAAACAATAGCTATAATAATCTCAAGCTGGATCTCTAGACATTAGACTCTCCGTAGCCCCCTCTAGTATGGAAATATGGTTGAAGAGTTTATTCTTCAGCAACAAGATGTTTTCATTCCACTGTGGCTTTAGAGAAGACAGATTAGCACCCCAATTCAGCTCTTATAGATCAGCTAGGAGTAGTGCACAAGTGATTAGCTCATCTGTGTTCAAGCATAAAAGTCTATCTCCATGCATCTGGAGCCACACAAAATAACTCCACCCAAGCATCTCAATGAAGGGCACTGCAGAGAAATACCAGAAAGCAAAATTAAGTCTCGTGGTACCATTTAATAGTAGTGAAAGAGACTTGAAGGGCAGGCAGGATGAGGGAATTGCAATCCTATTGGACAGAACATCTTTCGCTGTAACTGGGGTAAGGAAGGGAAACCTTTTGGCGTGGTTACAGAGAAAGAATCTGCAGTACCTGGCACCAGACGAGATGTGAGGGATGAGTCTGAATGGAAGAATGTTTTAATCATGGCTGCATAAAACTCAGCTCCGGGAAAAGAGAGAGAACGTGTTTTAGTTCCCTAATAACTCCTTCCTGTAGCCTAAGATCATAATGTATGTGAGAGCAGTCCAGTAATTATAAGGTAATAAGTGGTTTTGTAAGTGCTCTAAATTAAAAGGAATTCACTGAGCTGCTGTAAGTCAGTGCCGAGACGCTTTCTTTCAAACGCTGGTGTGAGACCTGAGTGTAAAGAAATATGGATTCTGTTAATTACCTTGCTCATTACCTCTGACGGGTGCAAAAGTATCAAAGGAGGGCAGATACTTTTTGGGTTTCCCTGGTTATTTTTGAGGGGGCAAGGCTTTCCAGGTCTTCCCAGTGACTGGTAGAATTATGATTATTACATATTAATAATATATGAATCCTAGGGTTAATAGTTTTAATTGCTTAATAAGTCAATGTATTTAATTACTGGATTTTCACAATATATATATATATATATATATATATAAATATATATATATATATAATAGCATTCCCCATATTATTCTTTATGGGTAGTCAAGGACAAATTAGTAAGGGTAGGATTTAATGTAGGAGTTTGGATTTTTTTTTAAGTTACAAAAGTATTTTCTTATTTATACTTGTATTACTTTTAAGTAAGATAAAACCTCACAAAGTAAAGGTGCTTTGACACTGTTCATTGCCAACTGCTAATGGTCATCCGAAAGGGCTACTATATGGCTCAGGATCCTTGCTTGCATATATTGTGGTTCTGAGATGTATTTTATGGGACTTATCCCATAGGCAGAGCAAAGGCAATCCCTGGTTTAATGATGCAGATCAATCTATTTACTACAGGCTGCATATTGTTTACAAAGTACATACCAATAGTGTGTGTGTATGTGTCCAAATTACTTGTTCTCTTTACTTAAGGCTAGAATCCATATTATTACAATTGGTTGACTTATTTTTTACCACTGAATTTGTGAAAAGCTCCCTTAGATGCTACATTTTATTGCAGAGCATGCTTGAAGTAGCAATGCAAGAGTAAAGGCCTCCATAATACATCACATTGCTTATTCTTTAAGTATCGTTACTTCTGAGGATTCAATTCGTTGTCATCAATTCCTACTTGTTTAACTAATAATGCTAAAGACTTAAAGTCATTAAATGCGTTTGCGCTGTATCACAGACTGCTGATAGTACAGTCCCCTAAAATGGGAAATATGAAATGTCTATTAAGAGAATAAGTGATGTATGCAAAATTAGTGATACACAATCTCTGCGTTGTTATTTAAACAGGTACGGTGCATTAGTATTTGGATAGTTCAGTATTATTTTAAAGAGCTACTGACACCTGAAATTAAACTCTTTTTTACATCTGTTATAGGGGATGCCATTAGGGGCAGATTTATTATTGGTTGAATTCGAGGGTTAAAAACCCCTCGAATTCGACCATATGAATAACTGGGAATACTGTGGCAATAAAAATCCTTTGAATTCGAATATCGCAAGTTACACCCACACTTATGCCTTATAGTTTATAGTCTTGAGCTGGAGTCTGCTTATTTTGAAAGGTTGACCCATCCATGCCCAACAGGATTTTCCAGCTTGATCAATATCAAGCTGAGCTGAGTAATTTTTTTGTCCCTTACATGGGCAAATCTACTACTTACTTCTACAGTGGTCATGTTCCATCATTTGCCAATGTGAATCCAAATTTAGTGCTTGTGTTCTGGGTTCCATTCTGTTCAGGACACTGTCTCAATGAAGCTGAAATATTATCCTTATGTCTTCCTTTATCACACACTCCAAAAACAAGAAGGCAATTTAATTTACCCTTCTTAAAACTGACCTGTGTCGATGTATAAAAGGGATCTCAGATTGCAATTTTGGTGGAGGGGGGCAGCAATTAATGCAAATTGTGCACAAATCTTTCCAAACTGCTGTTATACAGTTGACGGTTGGGGTGCATGAACCAATACAGAGAAGTAACCCAGTAGTTGGTCACCAATGTAGAAATGAAATTTTTATAATGTTATGGTTTTAACCACAATTCCATTGCCTATTGACTGTATATACAGAAGACACAGAACTTATCCAGGAGACCTTACCCTGAACCCTCAAATAATAAAACTATTTATTGCAGTTGCACACAAATGTATTTTCCTGTGTAGAAAAGATATTGTTCAACTGTGTAATCTGTTATCCAAAGCAAGCACAATTACATCTTTTTTGTTGAGGCCCCAAATTCACCATCGTAGCAGACTCGAATTTTTCCAGTTAACCTGGAAATTAGTCATGTTCCTCTCTGGGATACAAGCCGGTGTTATTTGGCCTCCCAAACACTAATGGGAGGGGGAGGAATGCTAAAAATAGAAAGCCGTATTTTCATCCTTTCAGTAAATGTGCGGCTTCTGGTTTACAGAGGGTTAAAGGAGGGGAGATGTATTGTTGCACTGCATTTTAATTTAAAGCACATGCATGAGCTGTATCCATAGCACATATCCTATTCATAGCTGACTTGCCATTGACAGATAGCCTACCTTTGGGAAAGGAGATTTAGGATTTTTAAAGTTTTTGTTTACTGCCTGTCTATAACACTGTTAAATCTCTGTCATAGCCTTATGCTGATTACCTTCATGTACAACAAGAGATATTGACTCATGAATGAATGATGTGCAACCTTCAGCCCATACAGAGCAATCTTAAAGAGCACAAAGTGTTCCTTTAATAACCTGTGTCTTCTCTCTCCCCTCCGCAACACTTTTTTTATGCAGGCTTCTCTGCAGAATGTCAAGCAAAGATCGGCACATTGACTCTAGCTGTTCGTCATACATCAAGACGGAACCCTCAAGCCCAGCCTCCTTGACAGACAGTATCAACCACCACAGCCCGGGAGGCTCTTCCGACGCTAGTGGGAGCTACAGTTCCACTATGAATGGACATCAGAATGGACTAGATTCACCACCACTGTACCCATCTGCCACGGGTCTAGGTGGCAATGGACCTGTCAGGAAAAGATATGATGACTGCTCCAGTACCATTGCTGAAGATTCACAAACAAAGTGTGAATATATGCTAAATGCAATGCCCAAAAGACTGTGTTTGGTGTGTGGCGACGTAGCATCAGGTTACCACTATGGTGTAGCTTCATGTGAGGCCTGCAAAGCCTTTTTCAAAAGGACAATTCAAGGTTGGTGTTTGTTTCTATTTTTCAGAAGCCAAAGTAATTTAGGTAAAAAATGTATGGACCCCCATTCTATCTCTAGAGAAGATATTTCTATTTGCCCTTGCCAATTAGGATTTTAGATATAGATGTAAGTGTTTGAAGTTAAAAACAAAAATGATCTTTATCCAAAAGTGTTACCTGGAGCACATGGAGGTTAATCAGCTGGTCAAGTTTATCTCTACTGAGATGAGGGGAGAAAGAGGCTTCCCCATAAGCTCAGTAACCAGTAGGAATGAAGCTACATTATACACTTAATCAGAACATACATTCACCATAAAAATATTTCAATGTCAATGTGTGGGTGATGTATATTATAGGTACTGTATAGTAATAATTATAAATAATGTTAAAACTCATAAATTTGGATTCTGGTTTCATAAAACTTGACTGTACGATATCTCTAAAAAACTTGAATATAAAAGTTTATCTTATGGTTTTATTCAATCAAAAAGTTTTTTAGATCACAATTTTGGAATATATTAGCAAACATTCATGTTTTGTAAAATTTTGAGATAATTTGAATTAAAAAAAATTCTACAGTTCACAATTTTGAATACTGATAAATGGGTCTCTATGCAAAATCTAGTTTAGGATGCCACAAATATGTCCTGAGGCATCACATAAGGATGCAAGAAGGGTTCAGGCCACCCCATATGTCATTTATAGACTTTGCGGCCAAGCTTTTGACTTCCTACCATATGTATACTTAATACCTCCTAAGCTTGCTTTATGTTGCCTATTATGATATAGTACGCTTATACGGATCCCAGGTACCTACAGTAGTTAAACTGCTTATTTTCGTGCTACTAAAAATTCTTCACAAGTTAAACCCGTTCTGCCTTCCAAGAGGTTCATGATGACAATTTTCAAATTGGCCTCCAGTTCCTAGAATTACAGCTTCATTGCATAAAATGTTTTCAGGCAAGTTTTCAAGGGTTAACTACTGTCATAATTCTTTTTTTTTTGCACTTCAATGAGCTAGCTAAATCGTTTATATAATATCTTTGTTTACATATAAACCATTCTAGTGGAATCAGTAGATGTGGGAAAACGTGCATGGGCATTATGGAATGAAATATTAAAATTACCATATTTACCTTAAGATAAGGTTGTTTTAAAACTAAGATATATTGTTTCAAATTGATTGTGTCTTGTGCCTTGTGGATTTGTTTGCTCATACCTGTTGCAATTCTAAAGCACACATACACCACAAGGGAAAACCAAATATAATGTGGCTTTCAGCCACTCTGATAACATTTTTCATTCTTATCTATTTTTTTTCGATAAGACCTGTTTTTCCTCTGCTTGTGGTGTCATGTAATGACCGAATCTGGCTGTCCTTCCAAGAACAATGTTACTAATGGTTAGAACCAGAAGGGGATAAATAAGATTTTCTAAGGTTATTCAGCAATAGAAATTGCTCCTGGGCATAAAAAAAATAATGTATTAAATATATATATATATATATATATATATATATATAATTATACATTAAATATAAATTATATAACTTATGTGTTGTTGAGTAAAGTAGTGTAGTAGTCTACATATCGTATTTATGCATGAAAAAAATAATGATCTTCTGAAATAGATTGGGACTGATTTGCCTTCACTGCTACAGTCTGAAGGCCTTGACGTAGAACGAGTAAGACTAGTTCATAAAAGGATAGCAAGCCAAACCTTGGTATTATAAAAATTATACATTAATTTCTAGGACTCGCAATCATACCATATAAACAAATGATCGTGCTGGGGGTTTAATTCAAACAACCTCCAAAATGTCCCAAGTTTTAAGAAGAGCCAGGGTTTAATTAATTAATTAATTAATTAATTAATCAATCCATTAATTAATTAATCAGTTAGGGCTATACATTTACAGTCTCAAAGGCACACATAGTACTAAGGGATGAAACTTTTTGTATGACCAGCATTTCCACTAACGAGTGAAGCAATTTGTGTTTGCACTACTCACCCCCTTACTACTATACTATACTACACTGCAGAATACACATACTGGAATGATGTCATCAAGTTTAATGCCTTTATTCATCTAAAATCAAATTTGAAGATGATCAAATACACCAAATACACAGCAGAGACCAAAGATACATTTTGTACAGAAGGAGCAGCCTTCATATCGATTCAGGCAGTGGTTTGATTCCAGTTGCATTGATTGTTGCTGGAGTCAAACAGATACAGTAGGAATCAAACCTGAGTTCTGCTAAATCCAGACGGGAACATTTTGCTAAAAGGCTGAACTTGATGGACACCTAACTTACTATGTTACTATATAACTTTTTCTCCATCTGTGCCCCGACTATTTTACATCACCTCCTAGTCCTAGAAATACTGATGGTGAATTGGAAAAACAGACAAAAAATATATAGATAGAAGCTACCAACATTTGGTAGTTCGGAAAAAATCTCACTAAAGTTTGCTCCATTTCTAATAAAAATGTTGCCTTTGCTCCTCAGCGAGCGTGCACCCAGATTTTAAGCCATCTCTTATTTGTGCAGCTGATGCTATCTATAATTTATTCTTGAAAAATGAAGTGTAGGCTCACAATCTTGCTTTTAAGTACAGAGTGATATGACCTGCTTGAAAAATAGAATATCCTGTGCATGTATTATAGCCTCCTATATTACATCTCATTCAGCTGCATGTATAATATACATCATTAATCGTGTTTTGCTCTTAACCACTGTACTCTTGGCAGCAGTGAAGTGCATTGTGGGCCCGCGCCATGCTTCCTTCGCATGTGCTCATTAACCTCTCTCGCTGTTGGCTCATCCGCCCTTTTTCTGCAGCTGAAGGGGTTACAAACACGTTAATTTAAAAACAGGCTGATATATATGGCGTTGGAATGAATTATCCTACCTTCCCACACAATTGCTCTTCATTTCTTGATGAAATTCTTAATAAACTACTGATTCCGTGGAAAGAAATCACTCACACTTTGATTATTAATTCATATATTCATCAACAATTCCCCCCACTGTCTTACTTAAAAACAATTGCAAAGAAGGTAGTTTTCTATCTGAGAGACAGAGGGAGGCTATTGTGGAACAAGTGGGGCACAACAAAAAGGCATTTATCTTTCACTTAAGCAGCTCTTGATTTTTGCACTCAAAATATGACTATATTAGCATTCATACTTAGAATATATACATGCCTTTGCATAGTCAAGTATCTCTCAATGACAATCAAAATGACCTTTATTACTTCAGTGACACAGCAAGCCCCATGCATGTTACATCCACTGGCATTTAATATTACAAAGCCAATAACCCCCTTTTTTAACTTAGATCTTCATTATCCTCATAATCTATGTGCAACTTTTATATGCGTTCAAAAAAGCGGAACTTGACTGCCCATGTGAAAAAAGAAAAAATTACGAATCAGCATAGTGTAGGTCAGACACAACAGTGAAAAGTGTTGTACTGTCCTTACAAAAAAATATTAAGCTTAGTAGTTAAATATGAAAAATGTACTCATTTATGATGTGTAAACTGGTTTTAGACAGGAGTAGTCTGAGGTTTCCATTTAGGGGCATTTATATATCAGAATTTTGCAGTTTGCAACTCCCCAGCTCTCGTTAAACTACAGTTACTAGCATGCTTTACTGCAGTTCACCAACAGCTAATGGACCCTAATGTTGGAGGCCCTTCTTTATGCCTGGAGCAATATTTAGATTGTGGAGGCACTTGTTTATGCCTGGAGCAACATATGGATCTTATAGGCCTTTTTGTTATGCTTGGAGCAACCTTTAGATCTTGGAGGCCCTGCTTTATGCCTGGAACAATGTTTAGGGCATTGGCTACATACGTAGGTCAGCAAGAGCTTAACACAAGAAGGTTGGGCATCTTTGGAATGGGCAAGATTTGCCTGCCATTTTGGGATGGTTTGTGTTGGTAAAAGCCGGCATTACAGACTAAGCCAATCCACTTCAAATCCATGACAGTTGTTCAATGCTGGGGCATGGTACATCTGTCTGTTGCTGAACTCAATCTGTCACCCTTGACCAGAACCTTGGTGGTATTCCCAGTTTAAAGCAATTGCCCCCCCCCCATACTGTTTGTTGGCCTCCAGTTTCCCTATTTACCTTTTTCCACCAAATTGTGTATCTACAACCCATTTTTTAACTGCATTTGTGCCGCCTCATTACCTAACCCTGCATCTAATAATAGCCTATAGTAACCTTTATTTATCTTTCATCAGCATATTTACTAGTAAAAGTGGAAGCCATGAAGTAAAAATTCATGAAATAAACTTTAGACTAAAAATAAAGGGCTTTTAAACTACCATTACCAACCACATCTTTTATAAAAAAAAAAAGGCTTGGATAATCTGTGAGCTTTTGACCTTTGAGAAGGGGTGGTCTATTAATTCAGCTATCAGGTCACACTTATTAGAGTAATTGAGATTGGACTGAGGTGTTAATTATGTTTCCTAAGTGTTCAATGATTTATTTAGTGAGACAACTTCAATCTATTTAGACAATATCATTGGTATGTGAAAGCACCTATTGTAATTGCTTTTTGGTGTGTGTGACTGCTGCACGAGCAGGGCTGGAATCAGCAAATATTACAATATTTATGTCAAATGTTAATGGACAACTTACATACAGTATATAGGAAGGGCAGAATAATTGTTGAAAGTTTCTCAGTATGAATAGGTTACTATTAACATGTCCGAAAGATAAACTGATTCTGGTCATCCATCTGTTAGGGACCCAAAGATATAAAAATTAGAAAAGGAGGGGAAATCATTAAAGTTTGCCA
Source organism: Xenopus borealis (assembly GCA_024363595.1). NCBI lineage: Eukaryota > Metazoa > Chordata > Amphibia > Anura > Pipidae > Xenopus > Xenopus borealis. The sequence goes on along the minus strand of CM044440.1, from coordinate 9,635,443 downwards.
CCCAATAATTTCATACCATTGCACATTTCCATTCATCAGTTCCTAAAACTGCTTTGCATGTGATATAGGCTGCTCCTGGGTTCCTCACTTATGTCTGTTGGGGTCTGATTAAAGTAATGAGGTAAAAAAATAGTCAGGGAGGAGGTAACTCAGTGGAGAAAAGTATTTGAGGTGGAGGTAATCCAGTGAAGTAAATTAGCCAAGGTGGAGGTAACTCAGTGGAGAAACAAGTTGGCGCTATAGAAATACATGTTAATAAAAATTAGTCGAGGTGGAAATAACTCAGTGGAGAAAACTAGTTCAGGTGTAGGTAACTCGGTGGAGGTGAAATAGGACCTCTCTTCCTCATGGAATAATGCAGGGTGACCATGCTCGTTGTCCTTTCCTCTTTGGTGCAGTGGATCTTCTGCCAACCTCCTCCACACTTTTTCCACTATTTATATCACCTCCAAAGCCTACATAATATGTTTGCAACCCAGCCACCACAAGGAGATTCACAATTTCATATTGAACCACTAACTAATAAAACTAATATAATATAGAAAATCTGAACAATAGCAATGGCGCCTAAACAACAAAGCCCATTTAGCTGCAACCTCCTCTCGCACATGTGTCTATATGCTTTTATTTAATAAGTAATAGACACTCACACATACCTACATACACTGTAATATCCTTCATTGTTCAGTTGACACATTTTATCCTTAATTATTTAATGCTGACAGGTTTCCATATCATAGCCACTTAACACCCTCTCCTCATATATGCATCTCATTTTCCCTGATGTTGCATTAGCGCTGGCCGAGTGTTTGACCCTTTATGCAGTCCTGCAATCCTCTATTGTGATATTTAATGAGGAGACATCAGTCCGGAGAAAGGCAGTCAATATAAATCAGTGTTTACAAAGTGTGATTAACTCTGAAATATTCCATTAATGCCCTGGTCCCGAGCAGGCTCTATGCTAATTACTAGAAGGTGCACATGTTTCTGGGGGGCTCTGATGCTCCCCAAGTGCTGTAAACAAAAGCATGTAAAATTGCAATTCTGCCCTGGCTGTCTCCCATGACAATTTATGCATTTGGTGTGCTGACCTACCCTTCCCAAGAGAGTAATAAACAGAATGCATTTTCATTAAGATACTAATACACTTAATCACTGGGGGTGGGGGAAAAGTAAAGATAGACCGGAAGCAAGATGAGACGCATCTCTTTTGCAGCATTTCCCTTGCAATTTTAAGTAGGCTATGCCATTACTCACCTACGCCCTATTGTCAAGTAACAGGACGCACACAAGTATATGTTAATAAATCATGGTCACAGCTTTATTAACCTATAAACTTGTTATGTTCAACCATTAACTTGGGAATGACGCTAAGAAGGAAACATCCAAATAAGCCATTGAGCGGATACTGGTCTCCTACAAGTTGTCTGGACAAACAGATTGACCCCTGCCCCCCTCCTTCAAGCTCTTTCAATGCTTAATCCAAAGAGGAGAGCATCCTCGCCAGATGTCCTGCACAAACTATGGAAAGATACTCTAGCAATTTAAATGGGTGGGGGGGGAAAGAAATAGGAAATGAGTGGTGTCATCACTGACCACTGAGGCCTATAGTGTTTCAAAAGTGTATCTAGGTTTCTTCTTCTTCAGGCTGGTAGCCTACAGCTCATATTATTGGGTATTTATGATAAATGTTTAAATGTACACCATACTCATCCTAAGTATAGGATCCAAATTCATTGAGACATAACAATTCATTGAGAATAACAATACCCCAATGGGGTTTTATAGATGTAATGAAGTTTGGACTCTCATCTTGTGTTCTTCAAAACACTAATCAAATAAAAGCTGCTTTGGAGTAACAGTATAAGTTGGCGCTATAGAAATACATGTTAATAATAATAATAATAAAGCTTCCCACAACAACCTACAACCAAGGATAGGCAGTCCAATGGAACTTAATTCATGACTTCTCCCCTTTCATCCTGATTCCTATTGGCTGCATGCTAACCATTTTTAATTGTGCTGCAGGTAACATAGAATACAGCTGCCCGGCAACGAACGAATGTGAAATAACAAAGCGAAGACGCAAGTCGTGTCAGGCCTGTCGGTTCATGAAGTGTTTGAAAGTCGGGATGCTGAAAGAAGGTACGGTACAAAAATCATCTGCTCAATTTTTGGGGGTTTTCCAATGGCAAATGTACTACATGGGGTATCTTACACTGGAACGAGGATACATACTTAATCAGGGTATAGATGGTGAGGTGCATGGATGGTGCATGGAGCCAAATCTCTCTCATACGCTCTGTGCAACTCCACCATTCTTCTGAACAGTTGGTATAGGGACATCTGAAATCAGTTTTTTTTACTACACAGTATTCAGACCCTCTAATATACATCTTCCAGTCTTTCATTTTATCAGCTGTCTGGTTGCTTGGGTAAGTAGAACCACGTAAAAAGATGTATATTGTCTTAGAATCCAATTGTCTACATTCCAATTCTTAAAAAGAAAAAAAAGGAACAAGCTTAATTTGCCTTTGTTATTCTTGAAAAGCTAAACATTAATTCACATACATAAATATTTCTTTGCAGTTTAATCCTTTTGCATTGGAATATTTGTTCCCTTAGAGAGCAGGCCGTTTCACAGTAGCACAAAAGGTTAATTCATTTTGCTTGTGTCAGGGGTGCAGGGGTGGGGGAGTTCCATCCCATAAACAGGTGTTTAGTAATTGGGCTAAGTCGCCGCTGAGCAACTGGAACAAAGAGTGGCTTGGTTGAGGAGGGAAGAAAATGCAATGCATAGTAAGACAGACAATGAAAAGGGTTTGGGAAGGAGACTGACAGAGACAGATTGTGGGTGAAGCAGTGACAGACAGAGGATTATGCTCATTTAATAGAGAGGTCAGGGAGATGCATGAAGATCTGAGGGAAAGTTAAGAGGTCTAGATGGAGGAGAGGAAGATTGGCTTTGGATTCAGGTGATCCAAGCACTTGTTGAAAACTTGCCACATGTTAAGGGGTCATTTAAGGTTCAAGTGCAAATAATGGGTGCCAGACATTATTTTAGCACTTTGTGTGCTGCCTTGCATACTTGCATACCTGTAACACTGTATTCATTTGGGGAGGTATGTAGACTACTTTCATTCAGGAGGGGCATTTGGGGAAGGCACCAAGGGCACTTGTGGTCTTGATAACTGACCCCTATAGTCTATTTGTTGTAAACAGTCACATCAATGCAACAACCATGGCCTGATGGCTCAAAGTCAATAGACTTTTATGGGTTGCAGGTAGGTTCCCAGTAGCTGCATCCAATATTGGGCCAACTCATTTGCATTAAACATGGTAGCATGGAACTGGGTTACAGAGGTGAAAAGGCAACCCTGCCTTCATTGATGATTATTTTTAGGCAATCATGGATTGCTGCTTCCTTGTGCCCATACCCATTGCAGCCAAAGCAAAGCTCCTGGACCCGAATGCAAATGTGTTGTAACATCTAGTTACTGCACAAAAGTAAAAGGTAGTGCCTTGTGAAAGAAAATCCTTTGGTTAAATATAACTTAAGTTTAGCTTGCTTTCACATAAAGTGGTCAAGCGATAAGGAAAAAAGGCACATTAATTCCTAACAAATACATTTATATTAGATGATAGCAATCTAGAGAGATGCACCACAGCTGCTCCACAGGCATTGTATTGGGCATTGCCTCTGAGGAACAGTGCCAAGTTAACGCAATGCTCACAGAAATCAGCTTCCATTGGATGTGAGCAGAATAACACACAGCTGGTAATGTACAAAATAAAGACTCACGGCGCACTCATTTGCCAACTACTTATGAACTTGTTTTAAACGCCTGAACAATACCCTGTACTGCAATAAAGGCATAAAGAATTATTGATATGAGCATTCGCGTGAGCAGTTGTTCCATATCCAGGAGTCGGCATTAGCGATTCTACCAACTGTCATGAACATGCTGAAATTTTAACTGTAGATTCTATTGTGTGTGTGGGTGCTTAAATGTATACTTAACTTGTTAAAGGAACAGTGCCCCTAATTTCTAATTATTTTTTTTTCAAATGGGAATTTTTGACAGAAAGCAAAACATACAAGAGTATGCATAAAAAGCATGCATCATAAGGGCAATTTCCCCTTTATAGCAGCTTTGTTCTATCCTACAGGATCCACAGTTGTAGGTCAGAGGGAAGCAGAACATTTATTTGCCCATCATCCCATGTAAAGATGTAACAATATGGACTATAGGACTCTATACATCCATTTCGGATGCTACTCTATAGTTGTGGCCATGTGAGAATTTGTGGCCACCGAGTGTTGCTATCTTTGTGCCGCTCACGATCCTGGCACATGGATAAATGAGTGATGTTGGGGGTGGGGTATTCCATGTCAAATGGGTGGGGCTATGATGTGGCAATCAGCAATTAGCTGACCACCATATCTATCAGGGGAGATCCTTATGTAGTCTTGACCCAGGCAACCCTTCTGAAAACCAGGATTTCCAGGTCAAATCCAGACAGGTGGCAACCCTACATCCCATAGCTGATGTGTTAAAATAAGTGAGCTTGAGATTTTCGGAACAAGGATGGGGTCACTTCTGGCACTCAAGAATGTTATTCTTTAGGAACAAGTCTGCTGGGTCTATGACAGGCCTTCACCTTGACGTTATTCCCATGCTCATGGTGGCAATAGCTACAGGGTTCCCATCAGTCAACAGGTGCATTTGCATGTCATTCAATAGACCAGGCAAATGCAGTTGCACTTAGTAGAGTTACCTTTAATCAATTGCATTAATACATGCAAAATTGTTTCCATTATTGCATGCCCCTATAAATTAACTTGAGCAATGATGTTTGTGATGGGTCCCATAAGGCGTTTCCATAGAGCTTATTAAGTTTGAGTTACAATGCCAATATGTATATTCTTTCAACTACAGGCTATGCTTTGCCTTAAGATTTGGCCCTAGCTTGAGTCTACAGTATATAAAGGAGCGTGTATGAACTTTGAGAATGTTAGTTTATTATTTAAATAAGAATTAAACCCAATAGGATTGTTTTGCTTCCAGTAAGGCCTTTCTGTCATTCAGAGCTTACTTTCTGGATCCTATACTTGTATATAGTTAATATAAAACATTTTAGCAATTAAATGTATCTATTACACATTTATCAACATTTTCCACCCTAGGGATCTCTGTCGTGCTGGGACCCAGCCATCCTTTCCCATTACTAACACCAGCCCATTATATTCCATTATAGTCAGTAGAGAGTAGGGCTGACACAGGTTTCCTCTCATTCTCTCATGCACAGAAACACTTTCCCTATCTCCATCCTAAATTGTAACCTGCTCTGAATTGCCAGTGAGCTTGGAATTCTAAACCCCCCCCCTTTATTCCTTAAACACGGATTCCAGGCCTACTTGCTGGCCGTGAGATCATACTGCAGTAAATCTATTCAAATGTAAACCTGTTCAATTCAATTACCAGTCTATAATACAATTTGCTTCCTCCACCTCAACGCTGGTCACAACAGTCTGTACATGCTGATGGCACAGCAGGTCTCCAAATTGACAGTTCAAATCTATTTAGCCAAAAAAATAGAGTTTCACAATGTGAAATAAGCTTAGATTCACATAGGCAGAACTCCTACTACACAAAAATGCCATTTGGTATCGAGATATCTGATCTGTGGGGGCATCCCTCTTGAATCTGCTTTATTTCTTGTGAAATAAAAAAGCTTGATATGTTTATCTCTTCTAGATGTTATGCCTTGCATTTTGCTGCGAAGCATGTATTAATCCCAAGAGATATTAGGGCACAGGTGGCGTATACAGTATTTCTTTTTTAGGCTGAAGTGTTGGTTCCTGGGCTGTCATGTTATTCCAGTTCAAATTCAATGGGAAGCAGTTGTGTTGGTGTCAGATGCTTCTCCGTTGGCTGAAAAATGCCAGTGGAGGATATACCCCATGGGACATCAGACTATGAGTGCTGAATCATCAGATAGAAGGTAGGATCCTATTGTTTCTACCTGTATATCTGACGATTTAGCTCCACACGTGTGTATTGAAACAAATTATCTTTCCGGGAAAGAACTTTTGTAGGAAAGATTGTAATTGTTACGTCTATGGACACCTTTAGACATCAAGTCAAATAATTTTAATTACAGGAATTTGTTTTACACAGAATTTTCCCTAATCTTGTTAAGAGCATTTATTGTTTGAGTGCAGTAGACCTTAGAAGAAAGTGGATGTTAGGTCTTGAGGGCTTTAGATGTGCCCAATGGTACAACTCTTTGAGCTTATTTAATGGCACTTATAGAAGAGGTGCACAGTCATAGTGGGAGATGGTGAACAGCACATGGATGGCCCCTAGAAATACCCCTGCCTTTCATGCCACCCAGAGGTCATAAGGTGCAAGAGATCCCTGCACTTAAGACCCATCCATGGAAGCCATCAAGTATAGAGCTAACTCTGTAGTTAATAACACTGAGCATGGGCAAATAATTTACCCTGGATGCTATGCGCATGAATCCTAAGGAGTGCAATTCTTCCCACATTAATACAAGCACTTGTGTCTAGGGCAATGCTAAATAAATCCTTGAACAACAGTATGAAACCTAAAATGCCATTAAATAAGTGTTATTTACAATGATTGGTTGTGCTGTTATGGCTGATGGCTTGAGGGACTTCTGGTGAAAACCCTCCAAACCCCCAAAACTACCTCAGCTACATTCTATTCATTAAGATTTAAACTGCTATGTACTTTCTGATTATTAATCATCTGTAATGTTAACACAGTTACTTATAGTTTTTATGGCAAAATTGTGGGGGCTACACATTGTGTTTGCATTTCAAGTAACATGGAACCAATAGGTCTACATTTCTTCCCCCTCCCTATTTCCAGCCTACACTTACGTTACCACTAGGTGCTAAGTGCTAGGTACACTATAAGTCATTGTTACATGAATTCAAACATGCAAATGGATTTTTCAAACCCCCTTTTCAAGTCATTGATTAAGTTATACTGACTAGTTAAATGCTGTTGAGAGCTAAAACATTTCAGAATTCATTAGCTGCTGGAAGAATAAAGTGAAGGTGAAGGGAAAAGAAACCTTAAGAGGATTACGTGTACAACTCAGATAATGAAAATGATTTACCCTGCTGTTAGAAAACACTGGCCCATGCATGTGGTAGCTCTTGCTACAAGGACTGCAGGCCATTTATTATTTCATGCCTGGGACACTAAAGATGCATTTGATGAGGGTTAAGGTAGTGAAGACAAGACATGAGAGCCCTATGGTATGGAATTACCATCATTACATTACTAAATATAATGATGATTGTTTATGTTATTGTTATTATTTATGTATAAATATATTGCATTTTATTATTTGACTTATTCTTCAGAACATTAAAAAAATATTTACTAATAGATGATGTTCAAGGGTATATTTTGCTTTGATGTGAAATCCCATAATCCCCTGCTTCGATTCCCTGTGGCATCTCTTTGTGACCATGGTGTCCCTGCTACTTAGTGTGCCGATAATGACTTCCTTGCTTGCTGTAATGTTCTTTGAGTCCCATGGAAGAAAAATCCCTTTCCCTTTGCCCAAGTAGTGAGAATAAGGGATATAGCCCTTCCTCAGCCATAGTGAAGGCCCATTCAGACCGGTCAGGACAGAAACCAATGTGGTGCACATCTATTAGGCTTTTCCACCCATACAATAGGTACACCAGACCCAAACATTGGAAGACTGCCAATTTGGTAAAGGTTATCAAACAAGTGTATCTTTACCTTTAGCCATCCAAGTAGTGGAACAAAATTGAAATTTGGTGCACGTGTGCTGATATTTTCAACCATTTATTGTTGGAATCTGATGAGAAACTGGATATTGATCAAGGAGAGGCACAATTGCAATGAATCCCTTTTCCTGCTCTACTTTATGCTTTCATCCGAAATAAGGAAACTTGCTGATTTTAAAGGGCAGAAAAATAATTAGTAAATGGAGAAACTTAATGTTCTTTAAGGAAAATGTTTCTCCCTTGGACAATGGTTAATAGGGTTGAGGTGACCTCAGAAATATTCCCTCAGCTCTGTATGAAAAGCAAAGCCTTTATGTTTTTTTAATATGTTATAAAGAGGTGAATTAATGCTTGGCACTGTGTCACTGAAGTGTTAACATGATTCTGGCAGAACTTGTTTGTTGGCTGTGTGATGACTATATACAGCATGCCTCATGCTTTTACTATGATAGGAAGAACCAGTTTGTGTCCCAGACCTGAGGTTAGGAATCATGTGCTTTACAGCAAATATTTAGTGTTTTGACTGTACACTGTGGATGGAACTAGGTCAGATGGGACTCTGTACTTGGGTTCTCTTTTACAACTTAAGGCAGGAACAGTAATTCCATATATTTAGACTAGTGTCTTAGCTACTGTCCTCTGTGGGGTTGATTTTAAGGCAGGGACAATTGACAGTAGCTAGGTATTTTCAAATTAGACAGATAAAGAAAGACAGAGATATGATGGATAGATAGATATGGATAAATATATAGATTGATAGATTGATTGATTGACTGACAGACAGACAGACAGACATACAGACAGACAGACAGATGGATAGATAGAAATTAGCCAGCAGGCAGATAAATAAGAGATCTATCTATTGATCTATCTATCTATGTATCAATCTTGATAGATAGATGAACAAGAAAAATAGTCTGACACTGTGGGGAAAATTTACAAAATTCATGTGAAGCGATCGAAGTTCGATCGAATTCGATCATACGATTTTTTTCGGCGGATCGAATATGCAAATTTGCATCGATCATCGAATACTGAAAATTTGAATGATCGAATAGATCGAATGATCGAATATTCGATCATTAGACCATTCGATGATCGAAGGATTTTAACTTTAAAATTTATTCGACTGCCTACTTCGCCAGATTGAACCCACCGAATACCAATAGAAGCCTATGGGAATCCCCCCATAGGCTTCTTTTGCAAACACCTGCTCGAATACCATTCGTACGATTGAACGCCTTGCGTTTGAATCGTACAAAGTTTTTGAGCACTCGAAGGAAAAAGTATGTTTTTTTCGTGAAATAGAACGATCGGTATTCGATCGTACGATTTCATCGAGAAATCGAATGTCGAGGAAAAAGTTAGCCTAAAACTATTTGATAAGCATTCGATAGTCGAATGCTCATCGAATTACGAAGGAATTCGAGGGATTTTAGGTGAAAAATAGTAAATTTGCCCCATAGACATGAGATAAATAGATACATAGATGGGTAGAGAGATTAATACATATGAATTGAATAGAGCTCATGTTAATGGATATTATAAAATACACTTTCCTTGGTTTCAGGACCCTACTAAAATTCTATGAAAAAAAGTCATCAATATTTCATCATGGGAAACTAGTTGAAGGCTTGCACCCCTGCATTTATTTGTCAATCTTCACCTGGACTTGATGAGTGATGCTTGCATTTGTCTAATTTCTAGGAACACCATAGCTGCCCCCTCCCACTTTCCTTGTGCTTCTATGTTTTAGCGCTACAGGAGAATCTACTTTGGGTGGGAGTGTAGGAAATTTGCCTATTTATTGAAGCTCTGGTGACAGCAGTGTAATTGATATGGGGAGGTGGGAGCAGACCTGAAGGGTGTAGGACAAAATTTGCTGTGGCATCTTATCCCTAGAGTATGCAGACAAATAGCTGTACTTTGTTTCAGTTTCCTGCCACCCATAAGCACATATATCAATATGGCACTGCCATTTGTTGCAAAGTGCATGCATTTTATATAAATAGGCCTTGTGATACATCTAGATTCAAGTAATCACAAGGTATGTGTCCCTTAATATTCTACCTATAATCCTCCAGCTATAAAATGATTGATTATCATTGGATAATTATTTACATAGTTCAGGAAATGGATATTGTAAACCACAAATAAAATACTAAGGTTTAAGAAGAAGATAACACACACAGCCTAAGGCACTGTAGCTTTTGTTGAACCACACAGCATACTAGATGTTATCTAACATAGTTACATAGTTACATAGTTGCATAGTTACATAATTAAATTGGGTTGAAAAAAGACAAAGTCCATCAAGTTCAACCCCTCCAAATTAACACCCAGCATACACACACACCCCTCCACTCTTTCACACAAACCATATATGCCCATAGCTATACTAACTGTAGAGTTTAGTATCAAAATAGCCTTTGACATTATGTCTGTTGAAAAAATCACTGTGAAGAACCACCTACGCTGCTTCAAATGAAAGTCCTTTTCTTCTAGTCAGAAGGGGTGGCCTCTGGTGCAGTGATCCTCTTTATGGGTAAAAAGGTCCCCTAATATTTGTGTATAATGTCCTTTAATGTATTTCTAAAGTGTAATCATGTCCCTTTGCAAGTGCCTTTTTTCCAGAGAAAACAAGCCCAACCTGGTCTACCCTCATAATTTAAGTCTGCCATCCCTCTAACCAGTTTAGTTGCATGTCTCTGTACTTTCTCCAGCTCATTTACATCCCTCCTAAGGACTGGAGTCCAAAACTGCACTGTATACTCCAGCTGAGGTCTTACTAGGGATCTATAAAGAGGTATAATTATATTTTCATCCCTTGAGTTTATGCCCTTTTTTATGCCGGACAGAACCATATTTGCTTTAGTAGCTACATAATGACACTGCCCAGAATTAGACAACTTGTTATCTATAAAAACCCCAAGATCCTTCTCACTTAAGGAAACTCCCAACACACTGCCATTTACTGTATAACTTGCATTTATATTATTTTTACCAAAGTGCATAACCTTGCATTTATCAACATTGAACCCCATTTTCCAGTTTACTGCCCAGTTTCCCAACTTAGACAAATCACTCTGCAAAGTGGCAGCATCCTGCATGGAACCTATAGTTCTGCACAATTTAGTATCATCTGCAAAAATAGAAACTGTACTTTCAATGCCCACATCCAGGTCATTAATAAACAAGTTGAAAAGCAAGGGACCCAGTACAGAGTCATGCGGTACCCCACTAACAACACTCGGCCAATTAGAAAATGTTCCATTTACCACCACTCTTTGTAGTCTATCTTTTAGCCAGTTTTCTATCCAGGTACAAATACTATGTTCCAGGCCAACATTCCTTAATTTAACCAGTAACCTTCTGTGTATCACTGTATCGAATGCTTTAGCGAAGTCTAAGTAAATCACATCCACAGCCATCCCAGAATCGAGGTCCCTGCTTACCTTCTCATAAAAGGAAATTAAGTTAGTCTGGCAAGATCTGTTAGTCTGGCAAGATCCGTTATGCATAAAACCATGCTGGCACAAACTCACAAGTACCATAAGCTGGATATGCTTGATAGAAAAACTGATCTATGAATTGTCCATAGGCCATATACTATCATTCTGATCACAGAAATCCAAACTGAAACTCAGATTTCTGCTAAATATATTAACTTTTTCCCAAAGCCATCATTATGGCACAATATAAGTTCCAAAGGAAATGAGCATATTTTGATTTCATAGATCTTTAGACCAGACCTTGGATGTCTGTGACCTTAAAACATGCCTTTAAGCCTTTTAAAACATTCCTTAAAACATGCCTTAACATTGCCTTTTATGTATCAGAAGGTTATGAATATAATAAATGGAATGAGAAGGCACGTGTTTATGAACCAACTTAGGGTTTTTCTAACTAATTACAGAGTTGTAACAAGGGGGTAACTTGCTTATACTTCTCACAGTGAAGTGTATTTAAGAGCTGTGCAACTGCATTCCCAGGGGTCATATATGGTCCTCCAAAAGAATTTTATGGTCAGGTCCTGCCCAGACATTTCACTTTCTTCTTTATATGACATCATATAACTGGATTCTGTTAATGCACACACTTTAGTCTCTAAAACTATGCATAGCCACCCCCCCCCTTTCATTTTATGTGGCTGCATATATGCAATGACAAGTCTCAAGGCCATAACTCACAGCAAGAACTGAAAGAATGATTTGCAAGGCCACACCTTCCCGTATCATGAGCAGTGAGTTGTCTTGAACGCATTTATATTCCACCGCTCATGGCTCATGCATCTGTGGGGACCAAAACATATAAACATTAACTCTGTTACTTTAAAAGAAGTGCATAATAATTAACTCTCTAAGTTTGTGTATATATTTATACATTACATAGGGAGGGGGAGTAAATTCCTAGAAAATAAGCAATTGATGCATATTTATATTTAGATAGGTTTAATTTTGTCACAGCCAAGATGAAGCAAAAATATACTCAGTTTATACAGATTTTGCTGATTATATATTGCTTTCTATTTTTTAATTATTTATTTTCTTGAACATTTTCCTTAAAACTCCAAAATCCTTCCTGTAACAGGCACTGTTGTCCAATAGAGGAACATGATGTTATTGTTATATGGGGTGCTGGCTTTCATCTGCTTAAATGCAAAAATGCAGAAAGAGGATGAATTCAAAACTAATCTTGACCAAAATGGTGGATCTATGCACAAGCAGTAAGAGGTAGACCTCAGATTCCAAACACCAAGTAAGCATTTTAGAGTGGAGGGCTTTATTAACTAGTTCAATTTCCATGGCTCTCAGTCCTAAGTTGTAACTGGCAGAGAGGGGCATTTTGACCATTGTATCCACTTAATGGTAATGGCGGTCAGATGCTGCCTGTACCACCAGCCTAAGGGCCAATGATAGCTACCGACTCTATCCCTCCAGACAAAGTTACCCATGCATGAGGCTCTACCAATAGTGATGGGCGAATCTGTGAAAAATTTGTGAAACGCTGCAACATCTTATTTTAGATGCAGGTGTCGAAAAAACGGACGCTGGCATCCAAAAATGGACGCCGGCGAATTTTCACCAGGCAAAATTATACTGCTGTTTTGCAAATCGCAGGAATTCACTGCGAATTTGCCCCAGGTGCATAAATTCACCCATCACTATCTACCAACCATCAGATATGTATTGTTGAAGTCATCAAGGACTGCATCAGTGCATTGAACCAGTCATTTTTTGAAGGCCCTGGGTCCTAACAATTGGATTAACCCAGTTAAGTGGCTTCCCAAATCAGTCAAAGATCTTTGGACATCAAGGAGATTTTTTAATAAGAAATATACCTAGGATAGCAAGAAGCTTGATATGTCATGACATCTAGTAAACAGCAGGTCTACAGAGACTCATATGACACACATTCAATAAAAGTCACACTACTTGCACAAGGTCTAGTAACCCATAGTAACCAGTACATCCTGTCTGTGAAACTCTTTTTACTTCTTGCTCCATCTAAGAGTCAGTGTTTTTCTGGTGTCCATAAACACCAGACATAAAAATGATATGTTAAGGGGAAAATAGCCCTTGATGTATCCCATTTGATGCTCTGTTATTCTATTAGTTTTCATAGAGCTCCGGATAATCAATAGCAGATCTTTAGGACATGTGTACATCATCTCCTTGCAAGCTCAAAATATGATAATGAACCCAAGCCAATGGCTTCATTAATTCAATTTGAAATTTGTTGCTTTGCTTAACAAATGAATAATTTGTCATGTAATCAAAGAATTGGACAGCGCTCTATAATGTTTCGATCTGGCGGCAAAAACATAATCATACAAATCAGAGGTTTATGCATGAAATAAAATGTTTTTTGGCATCTGAAATCTTTGTGCTATTGATATGCAGAGTATGTACAGTATCAATTTAAATATCTTATCTGTCGAGGGCAAGTGACATCCGTGTTAATGAAGGTTATTGCTTGAAATGCAGATGATGAAGGTTTAACAAGCTGAGCTCTTTGTATTCATTTTAAATCCATGGAAGGGGTTTCTGTAGTACATGTGGATTCAACCTGTAGCCAGACAGCTACAACTCCCTGGGAAAACTGTCAAGGCATGATGAGAGCTGAAGTCCAATTGACCATAAAGTACTGGTACTCAGGGTCTCACTCCAACCCCACAATACCAGGGGGGATCAACATCACATCTTCCTTTGTCTTCCATAGTTCTAAAAGAGAGCACATGACTTCCTTTCACAAGGCTTCTGCAATTTCTACATTTCTGCAATTTCTAAATGTCTGCAATTTAGCTTTTTTACAGATACAAATATTCCCAAAATAAAATTACTTTATGTTATTGGAGAGTAGGAGACAAAGTGATAGCTTCATTACTGGTTTGAACTTGACTACAGACCCTAACTGACTCCCATTATCAGCTGTGATTCTGGAAGGTACAGTTTAACTATACCACTGACAGGACATCTCTTATGTAGTTCCCTTATGATGCTGGGCCCCATTAGTATGCTTTAAATTCATTTTACGTATACTAGTGAAGACCTTAACCAGCTAAAAAATATCTCTGGTCCCAAGACATGCATGTAGGAAACCCTGTATCATTTGCAGCATGGTGAGATTATTTTCTAGTCTTGCCAGCTCTTGGCAGCAGAAGTTCAGTAGAGAAGTGTTTGGGTTGCACCTGAGCTGGCTGGATTGTGCTAGCCTACTGAGAGCATCTGTCTTGCCACCACCTTGCGCACGCTGTCGCCTCTGCAGTCTTTCCCATTCTTCCGACTAAGAGCATAAATCATCCACCTGTCAAGAGCTCCGCTCGCTCGGATTATGCAACGCCTGCCTTCATTTGGAGATGGTGAGAACAGAAGATTGCTGCAAATGTTCTGCATTCATTTTAATGCCATTAAAGCATCTCCACAGCTTTAATGAGGAATCAAGGTGAAGATATCGAAAGTCTTCACAAACGCACCCACACCTGGCTGTAATGGCATATGAGGATTTTTATTTCTAGCAGGGGGATACATATGGTTTCATGGCTAACACTAGTGCTGGGGATGAAATAATTCAAGAATGTACAGTAAGCTCATATTTTTAGATATGGTTTATATTGAGGCTCATTTCCCTCTTTGCAACTTGAGCTGCCAAAAAAACCCTTTCAGTACCATGTGGATCCTTCCAGTTTATGTTCAATATGTCAAGCACAAGCCACTTCGTTAAAGGGGTTGTTCGCCTTTAAGCTAACTTTTAGTATGATATAAAATGGTCAATTCTAAGCAACTTTTCAGTCTGTCTTCATTATTATTTTTTTTTAAAATTTTGTCCCCTTTTTCTGAAACTTTCAAGCTTTCATTTGTTGAACAAATCAGTAGTACAGACCCACAACCACAGCTGTATTGCACACAGAGATACACAATTGCATATTGACAGGAGAAGCTGCTGGGCTACAAGTTCAAGGCAACTCTTGGAGATCCAAGGTAGCCATAGACCTTAACATCTAGTACATTGAAGATATACTACTTAAAGAAATTATGTAATAGGAAAACACAGCCCTCATCCATTGGTTGTAAACAATCAAGTGCAAGAATATTGCCTTTCCAATTAACTGCACTTACAACTGCAATTAAGTTTGTTTGATTTGTTTCCTTGGTACAAAGCCTTACAACGCAGCGGCCAATTACTTCTGAATCCCAGTCGATAACAGCATCAAACTGAACCAGTTGCCAATAAGGTAATTCTTTCTAAACATCTGGGAGTTCTCAGACGTTTTAAAGGAATCAGGGACAATGTTTTGGGGAAGACAGGAAACTTAGGATCCAGTTAGCAAGCAGTAAGGCTTTTATTTACATTAAGACTTGAGATTCACCAAGCTCCCACAATGCTTCACTTAACAGCATTGATGGATCTAAGGATTACTGTTTGACGTATCACCGTGATAAACCTTTTTTTACAGCTGCAAGGAGAAGCTGCAGAATTGTTGAGATTTATTCATATGATTTAAGTACTAAGAAATATTCCCCATTGTAAGGAGAAGTAGGATTGTGGTGCTGCTCAGCACCTGATATATGAGCTCCATATTAGATAAGCCAACTCTCCATGCACAGACAGGCCCCATTGCACGCCTGCATATGGCTTTGCTGGTTGGGGTGTGTTGTGACTCATATTTTCTAATTCATGCATCGGAGGGGAAAAAATCCACCTCGTTTTGCTAATTGCATAAATGTGTCAGTGTAACAGATGGCCACAATGATTGAAGCAGTGGAACCGGACTTTATAGGAAGAAATACGGCT
Organism: Xenopus borealis; assembly: GCA_024363595.1. Classification (NCBI taxonomy): domain Eukaryota; kingdom Metazoa; phylum Chordata; class Amphibia; order Anura; family Pipidae; genus Xenopus; species Xenopus borealis. Next base: position 9,619,347 of record CM044440.1, on the reverse strand, counting down.
ATTTAGAAATATTTATACAACTCTGATGGTCCGACACCATTTGAAAGAAAAGGCCAATATTTATGTTTTAAATGTGGTGTCATATTTTTATCATGATGATTTGAATTGAATACAAAGAACATGGGCTATTTTTTATGCCAGATTAATCATGGCGCCTAAAATGACACCATTTTTGGCGTAACCCAATCCACGCCACTTCAGTCAGTAGGGACAAATTCATGCAGTGTGAAAAATGTTGTGATTGCTGACCATTTTTTACACATCACCAGACAATATGAACTAAGATTTAGAAATGAAAACTACATCATAAATATCAGGACAGAATCACTTTAAAGAACTACTGGTTTCCCCTCAGTGGGTCAATGGGGTAAAATTCAGGCAGTGTGAAAAATATTGTTATGTCTATCTGATATAAGTAATTCTAAAATAACTGGACTTGCTGAGTAATTATTGAAGACTTTTCACTACTCATCCGAGCAGCTTCTTCAGTTCAAGTGACTGGTAAGGGAAGTTCTCAGCATATAAAATCTTCCACTAATCCAATCATGATGGCACATTTTTACTCTTCAAAGAAGTGACATCTGAATTTGATTGTTATGTCTAATCACTTTTCGTACATCACCTCTTATGCCAATTGTTATTCAGGTTGTCCTTTCCCCATCATATTCTATGGTTCTATGGTGGTTATCTACAGTTAAGGGAACTACTGGGCTTCCCCTCAGTGATCTGTTTTATTTTTTACTGTTTATGGCAGACCATTCAACAAATGATATCAGATCATGCCCTCTTCCTCCAGTATTCAACACCAGGCAATAGACCCCTGTTGATTTGAGAAATTCATGTGAAGCTTAAAGGACAGTTTGGGAGCAGTTGCAGTCAGTAACACTTTATTGTCACCAGTACAGCCAATCATAGAATCACATTGCAAATGTTTTACAGTTTGTTTAGGCCGTAGATTTATAGTAAGAGTAATAGGATGAAGATATTGAAGAATTTTACTGCAAAACCAATAAAAAGGCTTTATAGTAAAATTCTGCCTTATGCTCACAACATTACTTTTTATGCTTGATTGGTGCCCAGATAGAGGATATAGTTGCCACCTGGTCAGTATTTTACTGGCGCAGCCAGTAAAAATAAGACTTCCTGCCAACATTATTAATAGGAAGAGAGACAGGAAGGCCAGTTTTTTTTCCCCAGAAAAGACGACAACCCTAACGGAGGCAGTAGTATAGCATCTGACTGAATACATACCCTACAATTTCAGGCTGTAGATGGAGATTCTCAGAGCATACAGACAAAGAAGTAAACAATATCGTCTGAATTAATCTCTGTCCTGTACCAAGAGGAATGAGCTTTATCATCAGACCTGTCTTTGGATTCTGAAAAGAGCTCCTGACAGTCTTTTCTGCTCAGGAACGTCATCATCACAAAGCTGTCACCGGCCTATTTGAATACACTGACAAGCTTATTATCCTGTTTAAGACCACTGACAATGCCTTGTACTCACAATGCCATGTATTGCCAATCTAATGTACATGAAACAGATTTTCATCCCATTCGTACAACAGTATTATAAATTGACAGCTTTGTGCTTTTTCTGTGGACACCAGCACTTTATATTCTGTGTGAGGCATCCTGAAAAGGAATAAATAGGACAGCCATTTATATACGAGCAGCTGATCTTATTTCCCAGTGAAATACACTTTAAGACTTTTATTCTTTAGATATGTATTGGTTGAAAGCAGTTGCCTATTCAACAAAGAACTGCTGTAGCTTTCCCATTTAGGGAATATCATTAAAATACATAAACTGTATATCCCCACCAAGGGAACCATCCTTCTGTCCTGGAGGTTGGACAGCCTCCATTCACTTTTTAACTTTCTTTTGTGTGTGTCCCTTACCTTGTGTAATGTTGAATATCCTAGCAGTTGAGATTTAGAAGATGCAGTTCCCAAGGGGCCCTGCCTTAGAGCCAGTTAGCATGATATATATATATATATATATATATATATATATATATATATATATATATATATATAAAAAGGAATGTTTATTCTTCTAGACACTCTTGGAAGGCAAGCAGGGAGGTCACATATGGGGCTTACAGTATTGTTGGATTCCATTATATTTTCTCCCTGGGAATGGTAAGATTGGCAACACAAGCTGTAATGACCAGGGGGTGTGCTGTGCATTCTTAAGACATTGATGTAGATGCAGCCAGTTGATTAGATTAGAATATAATAGAATTTCATAAGGGGGTTCAGATAAGGATTAGCAACATTCTAAACTGTTGCCTACTTTTCCTACTTATACACAAAGCCATGGATAGAGGGTGCAACTCTTAACCTCTTAGCAGGAACTCAGGGTAGACTATTAAAGTCTAAAGTTGGAGAGGAAATATGGCATTATCTGAATCCCTGTATCTAACAGATATGGATTTATCCAGGTTTATATGCATGTCTAGAAATGTTTGCCTTAGTCATGTAACAAATTGAAATTCAAGCATCTCATTGGTGGCAACATGCAACCTTTCACTGTTTCACAACATTGTAGTGTATTATTCAATTAGATTTGAATCCATTAACTAATCATCTATACAATTACACCAAACCAGCCACAAGTACAGTACCCTTTATCTTCAGCCAATGCTTCCCAGCATTGTTCTACAAAATTAGACTAAATGACATCCTTGAGTTTAATGTTGTTACACATTTTTGTGGCCTAAAATGTCCCACATTTGTTTATGCAAAAGGCAGCCAAGATAGGTTCCTAATGTAGAAGATACGCACTCTGAACAACTTTGGGGCTGGAGCAAACGGATGGAGCTCAGAGAGGTGATGTCATGTTTGCTCCGGTTCTCTCTCCAGAGGTTAGCCAAATGTTTCCTGTTACTCGCTCTAACGTTCCCCACTAGATTCAGTTTCATCAAGAACCACAAGCAGTAATGCCTGTTTTAGGAACTCTTTAGTAGATCAATAGAAAAAAAAGCTATATAAACTTTAAATGGCTCTATAAATGTGAATAATAGAGAATATTGCTGATGGGGCAGTGTGAGTGGGATTGTTTTACAAATGTCAAAAGCCTTGCTAAGCATCTCAGTGAGCCTCTTGCAAAAGTGCAATGACTTCATAACAACTATCCACCTTTCTCTCTGGCATAAATTTATCGACGCATTCCCGGCTCGCATTCAGAATTGTATTTATCTCTCATAAGGAATGTATTAAGGGAGGGGGGAAGAAATTAAATGTAATTTGTTGCTTGTTGAGGGGCGTTCTGTTGTCTGTGTGTCTTATCTATAGTTTTGTGCGTAGAGTGGATGGAGAATAAAAATAATAATAAAGATGTATGCTTAACACATTATGTTATAAAGTTACAATTTCCTGCCCACAAATACAAAGCTAATGTGTAATATGATTACTTTTCAGTGGGGTATTAAGTGAATATTTTTCTTCAGATCATGGCTGAACGGCATTACCAAACAGAATACTGCAATGGGTATTTAAGCCCTTGTGTGTTTGGTGGGTGAAATTCAAGAATAGGAAGACTTCCATGCTCGGGGGGACTAATAGATGAGACAAAGATGCTTATGGCATAATCCTCAGCATTGCATAGTCATTGATTATTAAGACAGTTGCATCACTGGGGAAACTTCCCTAGTGGGTACTTGAGAGGTGGTTGCATATACAAAAACAGCTCCATACGGCAGCGGCCATTCCACTCTGGTCACGTGGTATCAAACGAAAAACATCTCACAAGGCACTTTTCGGCTTGCCAAGGAATGACTGTTCAGTCCGAGTATCCGTGTTACAATTTGAAAAAAACTTTATTATCAAAAACGATTAAAAACACATCATCTTAAATCCATTTGAAAAGAATGGGTGAGGGAGAGCACGGATGATGTGTTTTTAATCGTTTTTGATAATAAAGTTTTTTTCAAATTGTAACACGGATACTCGGACTGAACAGTCATTCCTTGGCAAGCCGAAAAGTGCCTTGTGAGATGTTTTGCATCACTGGGGACTTGGATCCTCCACAGGGACCATGGGAAAGAGTGTCAACATCACTCTACATAACTTGGGTGTAATTGCCAGCAGCCTGTCGGAAAACTCTTTGGTCATCGTTACTGACCTCTAGAGCAAGCCCATTGATATTAGTTGGTTGCTCATGAATGTCTAGTTTATAGGACCAAATAAATATTTTCTTATGTTTTTTTGCGAATACACAGTGATTTATATATTATTTTGGAAATTCTATCATGCAACTCACTCTGAGGTTTTGTTCAAATTTTGTTGTAAGAATTTGTTGTATTAAAACCACTAAGAAGATCAGAGGGCCAATAGTTTGAACCCCTCTGAGATTTATTGTAAAATTATGTAACAATTCTGATTTGCCCAAACATAAAAACAGCCCTAAGAGGAACAGCAACAATCACTAATGGAGCAAAGATTTTTCTGACATTACGTCACACAGCATGCTGCATCACCGCATGCTTTAATGATCTATTTTCAAGCAGCGTCTTGGTGAGTCACCTGAGTTTGGATACAGTTTGCTCCATCTGTACATGTGTGAAATGTTCAATATGAAACACAGCTGAAACATTCCTCCTGCTTAACCAGCATTTAACAGAGCATGGAAAAATCTTTCCATTGGTAAAAGTGAACACTAAAGTGATACACGGAGGACACCAGACTCTTTAAAGTCTAATTTTGGAAATACACGAGTTCCTTACACACAGAGATAACATTAATCTTTCAATGGAAACAAGTGGGGAATGTGCCGAAGACCAGAAGCTTTACATTCCAGTCTCCAGCCTGGCACTGCGAAGAAGTGATCTCCTCTGTTAAATATAACAGGGATATATATTGCAGCTCACTGGGATTAAGGGATTGATGATTTAATGTGGCCGTCTTTCCTTAAAGGAACCGTCATGCTGAAACATACTGTAGGATTCAAAAAAGTGCACGTTGTAGTAGACACAAATATATACTGTATGGTAAGTTCCTTAAGGTGGTGGCAGTTGACCCCCTTTACATCAGTTCTTTTAGCCTGACATTGCTTGAATATATGTTTTTCTCATTATATCTTCTCCTTATTTATAGTATAAGTGTATTCATACTGTATAATTAGAGAAAAAAATGGATGGGAACATTGTCTCTTTGCATTTGACAAAAAAAACTCTTGTTAAAAGTTGCAATATCTGCAGCAGGTTTGACATTGTGGATATAGAAATGTAAATGCTACATGCAGAGTCTACGTGCTTCTGACATTCTTGTTCATTATAGGAATAATTTTGGCAGGTCTTATGTGTTGGCTATTCTGACACTCTTGTGTTACCTCCTCTTGACAATTAGTCTCATGAGTCAGAGGAACAGAGCAGACCTTTCATTATTGAGCTTGTCAAGGGTTGGTTTGGATCTAATCAGTTCTAGCAAAGATTATAAACTTGAAGCATCCAATATCCAGGGATGGGACAAGATTTTAGGGGGGCCGGGAGAAAAGATTATATCATGCATTTTTCTTGTATATAGTTATTGTTATATCATCTCATTGAGACTGTGCCAGTCATGAGTTAAGTGATTCTGTCTCTGACGCTGGTGCCTCTGTATTCAAAAGTAGGGAAGGATAATTATAAAAAGGAGGGGAAAAAGGATGTTACATAGGGTCACTAGTGTTGGATCTTGACAGATTGTAGCCTTGCTTAACATGAGCAGTAACATCTCATTTGTCAGTGTTTGATCTGTGAGTGCAGGGATGGGAGTTCCCCTCTTTGCATTGTCTTAATTGGTTACAGGGCAGCATGAATAAATGAATCTCCTGCTCTTGAACGCAGACATGATGAGCTTGTGGGGTGGAATATACTTTTCTCCTCAAAGAAATAGGGAACTGTTGTATTCCAAGACTGCATTGTCCCATTAAAACTAGCTATGACATTGTTTACTAATACAGATGCACATTTTCCCTCTGCACCTCTATAATTAAATGGTACCCTCTAGATTTATTGAATTCATACTGCAGCAGCCTATCATAATGCTTCAGCCTAGAATGTCACTTTTTCTGTCTGTAAAGATCAGCACTGGGTTAGCAGAGCCCAGTCATTTAAAGAAAATTCCTCACTTTTTATGTCTGTAAAGATCAGCACTGGGTTAGCAGAGCCCAGTAATTTAAAGAAAATTCCTGTCGCTGGTGGAATACGGTTAGGTTTGTGATATTTGTGTGTATTGCACCATAAAAGTGCTCATGTGCCATGTAGGGGATGAAGGTGACATTTATGTTTGGGGAAGCTACCAACAGAAGGTTTCCACTGGAGAAGGTATACTTTTCTGTTTGAAAGTATGAGCTTACATGAAACAACATTGTTCTGGGCTTATTGTCTTTCTTTTTGATGCCAAACATAGCCTGGCTTTGATGGTGCATTTGGCACTATTTGGATATGCTGGTGGAAATAGACAACCATGGAATACCCATGGAATACCCATTTCTCTCTTGCCCCTATGTTAAGCTTCTGTGTATTATTTCCTGCACTTTCTTCTAGCATGTCCACAAAAGGTGGCTACCCTTCTCTGTAAGAAAATGTAACTGTAACACCATTGTACATAAGACACAGTCTGGTTCAGCCCTAGTTACGTGATGGAGATTTAAGAGGACATCAGCCGGTTCTCTAGTAATATTATATAATTGTTTCCATTTTTACTTAAGACCCATGTCACATCATCCTTACCCATAAGCATGCAACCCAACTCACCAGTGTAATATTGATTCCCGGCCGTGTTATCTTAAAGCCATTGTGAATTGTTCTGTTAAGCCAGATCTGAAAAAGTAAATATCAAAATAGGCCTTTTTATTTATTTTTACCCTGGACCAGATCAGATTTGCTGTGCAGTCAGTAACATGTGGAAATGACAGGTTATATGTGTAAAAAGGAGACAAATTGTGTAACAGCTTGGCTTCTTCCCAGCATGAGTATTCAGTGGTAAAACGAAGGGAAATCTGGAATGCCAACAGGGAATGGTAATTGGTTCTGCCCTTGTTCTTTTATTACACCTTCAGTAGAAACCAGCATGTATGATGGGTGTACTTGTGTAGCTGCCGGGACTGCCTGTTGAAACAATAGACAAATGTGTGTTAAATATTGGAAAATAGAGTCTTTGACAATTAGATTGTAAGCTCTAAGGGACAGGAACTCTTGTTTAAAATATTGTTTCTACAGCACTGCATGAAAAATGTGTGCATTATGAAGAATATGGATGGGGGGCAGAATTACTAACGATAAATATAATGTGTGATGTTGGCTCCCATTAGTAAAAAAAAAGAAGAACAGGAATATTTTCTAGGGAGGTTTGGTTAATAAAATAACAACAATTTTCATTTGGTTTTTAATGACTTACAAAAATCAGTTTCCTGATAACTTTCCACCCAGCCTTGTAGGATAGCTTCCCATAGGAATTAATGATATTCCACTGCTTTATCCTGACAAAAAACAGTGAGGGTAATGGGAAAGGTTTGTTATTGTTACAAATTAAAACATTCTCAAGAAATATTTCAGAATCTAAAGAAATGCTGAAAATGTTATCTACTGGGCAAGTTCTTCAGAAGAATCCTATTCCAATGCATTTCATTCTAATTAGAATGTAATTTGAAGATGAGATGTGAGCCCATGCAATTTTAGGTTGGCTACACTGGGGATAATTTCTTTAGCCAACTACAATCTGTGTTTTAGCAGAGTTCTGATGCTTTTAGATTGAAAATCTGGTTGGTGAAAGACAAATACCTCCTTGGCTTTTGGTCATTGTCCTTGGGGCAAAATCACTAAAGGGAGAAGTGGTCATCAGCGAAAATTAGTCAGAGATACAATCTGCAGGGATATCATTACTCCTCAAATTCACTAAAGTGCAGGTCTTCCACTATGTTATCCCTTTCAACAGAGTTTCCTTTGCCAGGTTATACCTGGTGAACTGATAAAATGAATCTACATCCAACTCAATCTTATGTCAGTGACATCATATCTTGTATGCTGAAAAATTTGGGACGTTAAATATTTGTTTTTGATTCAGTATATTTTTTCACCATTTGTGGCTCATGCCACATTTGTTTCAGGGTGGGCTCATGTCTAGAACATTACGTTAGAGGAACCATTTTGTCTTTTTTTTGCTTCCTTGGACATTTTTAATAATTAGTGGCCACTTTAAGCAATTTCCCCAACATCTCTTATAAAGAAATGTATATGATCTATATGGACCTGCCCTATTTAAATTGACCTAAGTGTAAGTGTGTTAACAAAGTTTCTCTAGGCAAAAATGAACGATAGCGAAAGTTTGCTATGAAATGCTCATGCTGACGAATTTACACTAGCGAAACTTTGACAGTGTTCGGCTCCCAAGATGTAACTTTGCATTTTAATGAATTAGCATATGTGCTGTGAATTAATGTCTGATGAAATGGCAAGTATGGCAAAACCTTCCCAGTCAAAAATTCTCCTTTTAGTGAATTTGCCCCCTTGAGTTTCATTGACCTAGTAAAGTTGAGTGCTCAGAGTGCGGAATCTTGTTTATCAAAATACTCCCATCCAAAGCACAGATAACTAATTTGACAGCAACTGGAGCTTAGAAAAGGGCATGAGAGTGCCTTTTTAAATTTGAAAGGAAAGAAAAAGCATGTTGCCCATTCTGGAGTTAGACTGCATTAGAAACAATGCCTTCTCCAAAGCTCATCTCGAATGGGCTTCTTCTTATTTAAATACAGACCCAGTGTCAGCCTGGCCCACCGGTACACCAGGAAAACTCCTGGTGGGTCCAGGTGTCCGTGGGCCTTTTGCTTCTAATCATTTGGCCTATTTCATGTCTGTTACTTATTTCCTGAACAATGAGGCTAAATAGTTGAAATACTAGATCATAGTATGTAAGGAAACGAGAACAGGAGAATAGAGGTTGAGTGAGGAGAGGAAGAAAATAATACTGAGAGTGAGTCCCTGGTCTAAGGTTTTTTGGTGGGTCCTTCATCTAATGTTTTTTGGTGTGCCCCTGGTATAAGGTTTTTTGGTGGGCCCCTGGTGTCCCAGTCCAACATTATAGAGACCAATACTTGGGGCACCCATCTTTTAGTTCTGAAATTCTGATGGCTAATAGCTTCAGGATCCACTGCCCATGAATTTTTAAGGTTCATTCCAGAGCGTCTGTGCAACTGTTGTTAAAAATATCCAAGAATAAGCAGTTCCCAGCCGAGCTCCAGATTAATCTGCCTCTGCATTAATCTTTTTGTCAATTCCATTCCATTCTGACACAAGATACTTGGAGAGCGAAAACCGTCACTTAAACAGTTAATCGGTGACATAGTGACCCATGTCTGGCATGGTTTTCATTAGCGCAAACACCACCCAGCTGACAGTTAGAATCATTCCTAAAGTGACCTGCTCACGCCTCGCTGATATATTTTTCCCCTTGTTTTACTCACCAGTGACATTAAGATATACATTTACATTTCAAATGAGCCACACACACCATTTCTCCTAAATAAGTGACTGATTTCTACCTCTCGCGTTTAATTAATATTAATATTATGGAATTTCTCTGACGCTTACACTTATCTGAGTATCTGTTCATTACTTTTTAGCTTTTAGGGCTTGCCAGTCTTGATAGTGGAACTACCCTAGCTATTAATTATACACCATTATGGCTCCTTCCTAAAGGGACACCATTTACTTAGGCTTCTTCAGCTTGCACATGATTTACCAAAGTGGCTGCTAATTTGCACGTGAATTGGTAAAATTGAGTACATTTAGAAATCTCATGGGCACATGTGCTGGGCAAAATTTGCACCTGGCTTAACTCGATATTACTGGGCCCCACAGCAAACTAATTTAAGGGCCCCCAACGTATCCATAGGCTGTCCTGTTTTACCAATATCTATTGAAATTGTATATAAATTAAAGCCTCATGGGGCCCCTATACCTCCTGGGCCCACTGCAGCTGCAATGTCTGCTTCCTCTGTAGTTAATCCCCTGCCTGTTAGTGTCCAACCACATAGCACTTGTGATCTTGTGGGGTTTCATATAAAAGGGGCTAAGCCACACATTAGAGATCTTCTGGGGCCTGGTACCCTCCCCCCAGATGAGCCTGTCTTACAGGCCCCCCTATCTCTCGGGACCCTTCATGGCCACAGGGTCTACTGTATGGTAGTTACACCACTGGGTGTAAGTCCAAGTAGCCCATTTCTTAAAGGGGTTGTTCAGCTTTGCGTTAACACTTAATATGATGTAGAGAGTGATGTTCTGAGAATATTTGCAATTGGTTTTCATTTTTATTATATGTGGTTTATTAAGCTTTGTATTCAGCAATTTCAGCTGGTTTGTTAGGGTTCAAATTCCTCTAGCAAGCAAACATGCACTCAATTGAATAAGAGACTGGAATATGAATGGGAATGGCCTGAATAGAAAGATGAGTAATAAAAAGTAGCAATAACAATACATGTGTAGCCTTACAGAGCATTTGTTTTTAAGATGGGGTCAGTGACCCCCCATTTGAAAGTTGGAAAGAGTCAGAAGAATAATGCTGGCTGTAGATGTGCAGATTAATGACTTGTATCTGACGAATGACCGGACGTTGCAATCTTCTGACCATATTAGATTGAGAGACTTCATAAATAATAATTATATAGTGAATAAAGAACCCCCTCTTGTAAAATATTAGGATATTATAGTTACAGAGGAGTTCCATGTCCACATAAAAACACGAGGCCGAAGGTAGAGTGTTTTTATATAGGTCATGGAACTCTGGGGTGATTTCTGATATCCTCATATTTTCCAACAAGGGTACTTTATTTATTATAATACACAAGTTTCAGTGAGTCATGTGACAGAAATGACATCACTACTCACCCTTTATAACTGATATCATTAAACATGGGCCATGAGCGAATTGTCCCGTTTTGCTTTGCAGAAAAAATTCAATCCAGGCAAATAAATAGCAAAACGCATTGAAGTCAACGGACATCAAAATAATTTTGACACTTGCGACAATTTGTATATCCGCGCCTATTTTGCCCAAATGCATCAAAGTCAATGGCCGTCCGAATAATTTTGACGAATGGCAATTTCGACGCGAGCGACTATTCTGACCAGCTTCAAAACTTTTTCATGCAGCGGATTTTTCGCTGGTGAATTTTCACAGTTTCACAGTTTTCAATTTCACAAATTTATTTGCCAGCGACAAAATGCAGAACTTTGCCGCAAATTCACTCATACTGAATTTATTCGCCCATCTCTCTCTCTCTCTCTCTCTCTCTATATATATATATATATATATATATGTGTGTGTGTCAAAAACTCTTAGAAAGGGACGTATAACATGGAAGTGCAACATATCGCAGACAATCCGCTTAGGGAAAAAAGAGAGATAAAATATGACTTAAGTAAGTTAACTAAACACATTACAGTGTGTGAGAGTCAATGGAGTCTATTGTACATGTTTAATTTCCTATTAGTCTATGACGCTTCATACGGCAGCCTGAGCCGGGGCTTCTCGAAATTCAGTTAAATATTGTGCATTGTCTAAACATATCAGCGCTCCAATCAGTCAACTGGGCCACTGATAAGCACTCTCTTGCATTATTGAATCTACAAAAAGGGACGCTCTGCAGGCACAAAGATAACAGCTAGTTTTTTTACTGTATGAAAAAACAGTGGCTCGCCTTTGCTGCCACCGCCATGACATTCATTACCAGTTGTGTCATTTGTTTTATGGGACTGACTTGATTGGATTTTGTTTGTAGGCGGTGAATACCGCCACCCTCCCCAGCGGTTTTACCATTCATATGCCAGGATGCTGAGGTGTCACAGAAAGTAGGAACTAGTGTTGTATTAAAGGAATAGTTCAGTGTGACAATAACATAGGGCAAATAGATAGGCTGTGCAAAATAAAAAACATTTCTAATATAATTAATTAGGCAACAATGTAATGTATAAAGGCTGGAGTGACTGGATGTGTAACAGAACAGAACACTACTTCCTGCTTTTCAGCTCTCTAACTCTGAGTTAGTCAGTGACTATAAGGGGGGCCACATGGGACATAACTGTTCAGTGAGTTTGTAATTGATCCTTAGCATTCAGCTCAGATTCAAAAGTTTTGTCCCATGTGCCCCCCTCAAGTCTGCCTGGTAACCAATCAGTGGAAACCAAGAGAGATGAAAAGCAGGAAGTAGTGTTCTGGCTATTATGTTAGACATCCAGTCACTCCAGCCTTTATACATTACATTTTTGACTAACTCACTAAATTAGAATTTTTTTTCTTTTACACAGCCTGTCTATTTGCTATTTTTTATTTTTATGCTGAGCTGTTCCTTTAACAATGGAACGATAAATACATTCTGTGATATTTGAAATATAAATATATGTCATATAATCAAAGTCATTGGCAAGGGGGGTCATATGCTAAAGACTGTTATCCCTGATATTATCGGTACAGCTTTGCTGTTATAGATACCAGTGCACTATTATTGTTACTTCTGTCGGTGCTACTATGGTAGTTTCCCCGCTGATGCATTATTATCCTATAGGGACTGCTTTATTATTACCCCTCTTACTATGGATGGGTTACCATACCCTGCCACCTTTTCCCACCATAGAAACCAGGCAAGAGGGTGGCGGTTGACATCAGGGGCCAGAGGGATAACATCACACGGTGGGGTTGATGACGTTAAAGTGATTACCAATGATATGAGGAGGCGGGCAATGAATACCAATAGCTGAGTTTCAGAACTGGACAGAATGTCCAATTCAAAACCAGACATGTGGCAGCCCTAATAGCATACCTCCCCCCAGTGTGACACTTCTCATAGAGGGATCCAGGGAAACATCAGTGGAAAGGCTACTAAGACTGCTTTTATACCTGCTATTGTAGGGACTGATGCACTGTTATCCTTACTGACTTAGGGGCTACTGTGTTATTACAGCTGTTACTCTAGGGGCTGATGCACTGTTATCCCTACTACCATAGGGGCTGCTGTGCAATTATAACTGTTACTGTAGGGGCTGCTATACTATTATAGCTGTTACTGTTGGGGCCCATGCACTTTTATCCCTACTACCATATGGCTGCTGTGCTATTATAGCTGCTGCTCTAGGGGCCAATACACTGTTATCCCTAGTAACATAAGGGCTGCAGCACTATTATAGCTGCTATTCTAGTTATCCCTACTACCATAGGGGCTGCTATGCTATTATAGCTGTTACTGTAGGGGTTATGCACTGTTATCTCTACTATTATATGGGCTGAATTCTATTATAGCTGTTACTGTTAGGGCCGATGCACTGCTATTTCTACTACCATAGGGGCTGCTAATCTATTATATCTTTTACTATAGGGACTGATGCACTGTTATGCCTACTACCATAGGGGCTGCTGGGCTATTATAAAGGGCTGATGCGTTTATATATTAGCTACTTCAGGGGCTGATGAGTGTAAGGGCAGAGCTAGCCATGCTTGCTCTCTGAAGCTGCTTATATAATAAAAAGTGAAATATTCCTGCACTTGTTTAAGAAATGACAGCTGTAACAAAGACAAGACTCTATTCTGCCATGTAATGCTTGAAATTTGGGTTTGACCTCAAGGCAAATGCTGTAGTCATAAAAGGCCCTGGAATTACTTGGGATGATGTCATACATATGTATCTGTTGTGTATGTGTATGTATCACAGAGGTTATGTCTGATTAATGGAGCCGGGGTTCTTGGCAGAATAGCTCAAGTGTGCTTGTCACTCAGCATTTTATAGCTGGTCAGATTCTTTTACAGTCTGGGTTTTGTTAACAGAAGCGGTTAATGTATGCCTCCCTAATCCCTCGTCAGTAGACGTGCACCTCCAGCCTTACCAGTTTAATTAACACTGAAATTCTCATATTATTTTGGGGCACTGATTACAGGCACGGCTTTAAGTGGAAGCCAGTTTAGGATCCCGAGAGATTTGCGTTTTTTCACAATGCCGAGCATTCGCTTTTTCTCTCCCGCCTGCCTTCCAGATAAGCAGCAAGCCTGCGCTAGATTTCATTACTATCATGCACACTTCATGGTCATCTTCTAATATTTGAAAGGATCATTTGTTAACTGGAAATGGTCAATTTTTTTTTCCTTCAGCTTTTGAAATATAATTTTCAATTTTTAATTTGATTCATTTAGATGAAATCATTAATCAGGGTTGAAACTGAGTTAATTTTCTGGAAAATAAATGAGGTTGTTAGAGTGAACATTATTAAGTGGGTTCTTTGTAAAGGAAGGATAATAGCTGAAAATATAAAACTATAACAGTTAGGGTCTTTGGGAAAAAATGATGGTTTTAATAAACTGTAGTCATTTATTTTAAAAAGGAAATAGAGTTGGACACATTTAGAATTAATGACACTTAAATCAGTAGACTAAACAATTTATTAGCGAAGAAGCGGGAGCAAAATATACTCCAGTTACGTTTTTCCCACTTTTATTAAATCAGAGTTTTCTATACTGTCTGCAGATACAGGTAACTGTTTTAGCCCCTGAACATTTTAGGGACCCCCCAACAGCAGATGTTGGAAAGAAGAATGAGGGATAACAGGTACAGTTATGAAAGATGGAACCAGAAGGGTAGACAGTAGAAAAAGATGGAGATAAAGGAGCAAACTATGGAGATGGAGAGAGAAGAGCAGGATTGAGCCAGTAGGGCAAGATGGGGCAGTAGGGCAAGATAGAGACAGTAGAGCAAAATTGATACAGATGCGAAAAATGGAGTCAGTAGTAAAAAATAGAGAGAGAAGGACAAGATGGTTCAGTAGGACAAAACTGAGACAGATGGGCAAGATGTAGACAAAATGGCAAAATAGAAACCGTAAAGCAAGATGAAGACAAAAGAGCAAGATGGAGACAGTAAAGTAAGTTAAAGACAGTAAGGCAAGATAAGACAGTAGGGTAAAATGGAGACAGGTGAGCAAGATAGAGAGATAGAGACAGAAGGGCAAGACAAAAGCAAAAGGGCAGAATGATGACAGTATGACAGTAGGAGATAGTAGGCCAAGATGGAGACAGTAGTACTATTTAAGCATTGCCCAATCATTGGCTCTTCAGCATTTAATGAAGTGCATCTTCTAATTCTTGACAGATAATGAGCATGTCTTTGTTTTTCTTAGACATGGACACTTATGACTGGCCTCTTACACAGTTGGTTATTGGTTAACAGCTGGTTTATTGGTTAGCCTCATCTCTTTTCATCACTTTAAACTATTGGTTGGATTCCTTTTTTACTTACCTATGTGTTAATACTCTAGGTACAGTGTTAATCCTGTTAATCCGGTGATTGGTCAAATTACTTATTCTGGATCAGGAAGGCCCATTTCTTAGACACATTGGAGAAGTTTTGCAAGTGTTTTAGTTGAGAGTCTTCACTCGTGGTTCTTCTGCTGGAAAGCATTGTTAGAAGAAGTTGCCTGAGGTTCCATAGTGTGTGCACTCCAAACAAGAGATCCACGCACTATACAATTGCAGAGACCCTTCCACCCAGTGGCGTAACTACTTGCTGGTGGGCCCTGGTGCAGAATTGGCACCTGGGCCCCCCTATTGGGCTCTCCCCCCTATGAATTGTTCTCCTAGCCTCTCCGATGGGCCCCTAGAGGGAGCGGGCCCTGCAGCAATTGCACCCCCTGCTCCCCTGGTAATTACGCCAGTGCTTCCATCATATTATTGGACCAGAGCCGAAGGAGAAGGGTGGTAGCCACCTGGGGAAGGGTGGGTGGATTGTTCCATACTGATGATAATGGTGCAGTTGGTTTCTATGTCTGCAACAAAAAGCCAGTATGGAGCATTTGCCCACCAGCAGAAAAATGCTTTTATATTCCATTGGCCTAAACAACAGAATGGTCTGGTTAACCTCTAACTAGCATTTATACTGTTAATCTCTGCAGTTGTAAACCACAATTAATATCTGCAGCAACCCACTGTAATGCTTTAAATCATAGCCTTAAATAAGATGTTTTATTTCAAGTTAACTCTTTTTGATTAAATATTTAGAAGCCTTCCGCACTTTGTATGCGGCCAAAGATCTGTCGATAAGTGCCCTATTATTAGGTTTAAATTTTGTAGCAGATATAAAGAAAATGTAATAGTGTTCTAAACCCATAGCTGTTCCAGAAAGCATAGCAATATGATTGGTCAAATAATTAATGCTGTGGTTGGAACACTGCAGCTGTAAATATAGATCGATTTGTGAGGACTATTATTGTCCTATACATAATGCAGATAAAATGTCAATAGTGGGAAAAAAACATTGTTATAAATCTTGCTTAAGCAGAGAATACACTAAAAGATATAATTAATGCTGCATGGCTATTTTATATATAAGAAGATCAAAGGACTCGCACTCCCTTTCTCGTGAATAAATGTGTTATTTTATTCTTAGATGCATTTTTCCAACATTTCTGCCCACATTAGGGCCTTATCTGAACATTATTAACCAACGCACCCGAATTTGTTAAAAAATCTGGTAAGAGTGCATACACTGGATGGCTATATATAAAACTATTTTTCCACGAGTGTCAGGATCTGTCCATTTGGTTTATTAGCATTGGGGATTTTTGTGCTCGGGGGGTTATAATTAACATTACTATGCATTTCCTTCTGTATAAAGAAACATTGTAGACTGAATGCCATTGAGAAGAAATTCTTGCAAGTGGCCAGTATAGCAACCTACTTCATTAAGCCTATTATGTTAATCTCCATGATCACAATGTAATACATCTCTGGAAAGAAGACATTTACTGTATGTAAATAAATATTTATATAAATAATCTATCAGTCTAATGATCTTGCATGCTTCCTGCATGCTTGATAGCGACTTCATTTTATATCTTAAGTATACATTTAAAGTAGGGTCTATTTATTTGTCCTTATAAACCAGACTTTTGGTATGGGATCGTTATGGGTATGGGATCCGTTATCCTGAAACCCATTATCAAGTAGGCTTAGAATTACAGAAAAGCCGTCTCCCATATACTCCATTTTATCCTTTGTCTCTGTAATAATAAAACAGTACCTTGTATTTGATCCAAACTAAGATATCATTAATCCTTATTGGAAGAAAACCAGTTTATGGAGTTTATTTAAGGTTTACATGATTTTCTAGTAGACGTAGGGTCAAATTTACTAAAATTCCCTAAAAATTCCTCAAATCTATTCGAAATTCGTCTGTCGGATGCTTATCGAATAGTTCTAGGCTATCTTTTTCCACTATATTCGATTTCTCGATCGATTTCTCGATGAAATCATACGATCAAATACCGATCGTTCGATTTCACGAAAACATCTTACTTTTTCCTTTGAGCCTCTGAAAAATTTGTACGATTTGAATGATCGAGGCGTTCGATCATACGAATGGTATTCGAGCAGGTTTTGCAAACGAAGCCTATGGGGGGATTCCCCTAGGCTTCTATTGGTATTCGGTAGGTTCAATCTGGCGAAGTAGGCATTCGAATAAATTTTAAGTTAAAATCCTTCGATCATCGAATGGTCGAATGATCAAATATTCAATCTATTCGATAATTCAAATTTTCGGTATTCGATGATCGAAGTGGCCAAATTTGCATATTCGGTCCTCCGAAAAAAATTGTACGATCGGTATTCAATCGTATTCGATCGAACTTCGATCTCTTCACGTGAAATTTGTAAATTTGCCCCTTAAAGTATGAAGATCCAAATTACGGAATCATCCATTTCCTAAAAAGCCCCAGGTCCAGATCCTATTATTCTGCATAATAGGTCCCATACTTGTATAGATATTTAAACTATATACCTATTGGTTCGACCAGATTGACATACAATATTAAGTCTTACCTGGATAATTTCCAGTTGTAATTCTAATGTTCTGGTTTATTGACTTCTGGCCTGTCCTAGGACTAGGATCAAGTTCTTGATCACTGCCTTCCTATAGACCTGTATTACTCAACCCAATCCTTCTTACTCCTCCTGACCCTTCTTATACCTTGCTGCTGGACTTCGTCTATTGTGCTGGTCTCCAGTGCCAACTTTAGCCTCAGTTTCTGGGAGCCTTGCAGCCCTAACCTAGACCCAAGAATTCTTCCAGAATGAGAGTGAGGTGTGTCAGTTTAGAAGGACGGTGATGCCACACTGTACTAGACACCAACACACAGAATTGTGAAGAATAACCTTCAATACATCACCATAACATCATCATTATCATCATCATCACCATCAAGTATTCATCAAATTACACACAATCTCATCTCTTGCCAAGTTTTGATCTTCTTATTCCTCAATGAACCTTGACCCACCTATTCCTTTAATTGCAACTGTAAAAGTACACACAGGAGTCACAAAGAACGGTAATTTATTTTGTAATTTTTTTAATGCAATTAATGATAAAACAGTAGATCACGCAATAAAGACCAAAGAGAATGACAATGAAAAGGCAGACAATGCGCACAAGGCCGCTTCCATAAATAGAAGGGCATGGTAAATGTACTCACATTAAACACATTGTTTAAATTAACTTATTATGCTACAAACAAAGGAAGACGGAGATGATCTATCCCTACTATAGTGAACTCCACATAGTTTTAAAAGAATCTCATTTGATGGAGCCAGCCTTAAGTGATACCGTCGGTAATTCATATTACAGTTTAAGAAGAGATGATTTTAACTGCATTCCATTGCCATTATATAAACTTGTAACTTAAAACACAAGTTCTTTGCTGTGGTGAGAAGTTACACGTCACCCCTTTCTTTGCACAGTGAAAAAATTAACTTTCCAGTATATTTTAATGTAAACATTTACGTGGTTTTTAGATGCATTTGTAAGTGGATTTGCTACTAAAACAGTATATGTCTGACCCCCTATTCTCTGCATTGCTGCTTCTGTCTGAAGCAATGCATCCAGATTAGTGATGGGCGAATTTACTCGCCAGGCGCTAATTCTCAGGAGGGCTAGCCATCCAAATTTGGAGAACTTTCCTCTAAAATGAGTTTCTCAAGACCTTCAGTCGAGTCACCATATTCAATTATCATCTATGTTTGCTATTCAGCAGAGCATAGTGCAAACTCATAGTATAAGCGATTACCTAATTTTTTGGCCTTTCATGCAGACAGCATTATGGGTAAACATATATAACTTGACAAAACCGTGTTGCCTTAGGTCATGGAATTCCACAGTTAAAGGCATCAACTTCATTCAAAACTTCTACCGAAGTAGTTCTCATCTACACAAGCAGAATTCTTGGATGTGTGTGATTCAATACTAAGGGGCTAAATTTGTGTGAAGGATTCGAAGTTCGATCGAATTTTCAAAAAGTTTCAAATTAGAATTTTCAAATGTTTTTGAAGACCAATTTGACCAGTGAATTTTGTAAATTAAAATCTATTTGAATATTCGACTATTTGACTGTCCAATTACTTCCCCTTTAAATTTTTATTCGACTGCCTAATTCGCCAGTTTTAACCTACCGAATTGGGATTCAAAAAGTTTCATCGAATAAAAAAATTTGATCGAATCCAATTTTTATTTTAGATCATTCGACCAATCAAATTGCGGTAAAAATCCTTCGAATTCAAATTTGAAGGATTTTTATTCCCTAAGTATTTGCATGGTCGAATTTTTTATTTTTTTCAATTTGAAATTCGACCAATAGTAAATCTGCCCCTTATTATTTATTTTTATTGTTTATAGATTATAATATAGTTATTATATATAATACTATAATTATTCTTTTACAACTAGTATTAGCGGTATCATAATGACCATTTATTATGAGTTATTTAGAATTATTATCATAAATTATTATCATTGTTGTTGTTGGCTCACTAAAGACACACATCTGATAATTCTGCATTTTAATTCAAATAATGCTTATTCAGTAACTCACTGAAACATATTTATTATAATAAATAAAGTATTTAAAAAATATTTTTATATGGTCATGAAATGCTTCAGTAACTTATAATATCCTTTTATTTTACAAGAGGGGTACTTTATTCACTAATCACTATATAAATTTATATGAATGATATATATAATTTTGTTGATGCAATTTCTCTGTTCACAGCCAGTGCCTCTAATCCTATTCCATATCAGGTTCTCATTGGATAATTTATGCCTTAGTGTTGTTTCTCTGAAGATTTCTTTAACCGATGTAAAGTGCAACTCTTAGAATCCAGATATCTTCAGCGCACATTTAAAATTGCTAATGGTTTGGCAACCCTCCAAACATATCAGACGGGAAGCTGGGTGTGTGTTTTTCAGCACAAGAGATGTTGGTTTTTTGCAAAAACTCTGTTACACAGTGGCTGGAAAGTTCTCATCTCATAAGTGTCGCTAGAAAAAACATGACTGATACAAATTTGTGTTTTTATTTTAATAACTGCTGTCATTAACCCTCCAAATAATCCTTACTCATCGCACATTTATGATTAACAGCTGTAGATCAGAGGATTTGTGGAGTAGCCGTATCCTTGAATCTGACACTAAACTGTTTATTGGGTACTTGGGGATACAGATGTGATGAAGGCGGTGTTTACAACATGGAGAAGTCGGTGTTCTTGTGGGATTGACCTATTAAAACTTGTGTTTATACAACTCAGGCAAGGATTGGAAGTCAGAGACATTATTCCAAGTTGACAAGTTGTAGGGCTGGAAAGAAACTAAAGCTAAATTGCTGCCATCTGCTATAGGAAACAGTATATTTTAATGAAGTTTTTGTATCATCCAGGTCATAATATACAATATTTAGTAATGGCAGGTCCAAAGCCAGTGGCGTAACTAGATATTGTTGGGCCCTGCAGCAAATTATTTCTCAGGCCCCCAAAATATCTAGAAGTTGATCTATTTTACCAATATTTATTAAAATAGTATATGAATTAGGGCCTCATGGGACCCCTATACCTCCTAGACACCCCTGCACCACAGGATCTGCTTCCTCTGTAGTTACACCCCTGTCAAAAGCAACTGGACATGAGTAATCCTGAAAACGTTTCGCCTCTTATCGAAGCAGCGAGTGGTGAAACATCTTCAAAATCACTCAAGTCCAGTTGCATTAGACCTACAACTAGTAAATGGTTGACATTCTCTAAAGGTATTGCAGGATTAATTTCTCAGTGAATGTTTAATAGAAACGTAACATGTTCAAGTAATTTTGGTATATTCTACGATACCATTTGGTTTTACAGGGGACATATTTATCCCCATAGAACCACCCCAACCATTTTTCTTCATGTGGGTCCGAGGTATGGACTTTAATTATGGTTCAGTGGAGCAGTTAATTACAATCCAATATATCCTGGCTATATGTGTGTTAGGGTCTCGAATTACAGGCTTTGCTCAGCAGTACAAAACTAAAAGGGTTTTAGGCCATGGTCTCTTTTCTGTTCCTATGCTCTAAAAACATTTAGATAAGCTGCTCTGATTGGATATTTATATGCAGTTCTATCTAGACACAAGGATCACAGTTAAAGAGTAGTAACACTGGATGACCAACACCGTCTTTGGGGAGTATGGGGGCTTCTATAGGGCATGTCCATTACTATGCTTTCTACAAGACTCTGCCTTTATAAGTATGGGTAGAATAAAAACATTGTACACAGCACAATAGAAAAAATAAGAGGTAGCTTATTGAGCGTTTGATTCATAAAGTAATAAGCCTCCATAAAATCATTCAGTTCCATGGCTGCCGTGTCTTTCACTAGGGAGCCAGGGTATATATTGAAATGGAAAACAACTGTCATTGAATTACATTACAGTGCAGTGATATATGGCAGCACTAAGCAGAGGATTCTTCCCTACAGGATCAGGAGGTTGTAAATAGTGAAGACTAAAGGAAGGCAGCTAGTCATATTACACAATGCTGAAGAGGTCAACACAATATATACAGCAAGCTATTATTATGTACTTGATATACACGACTTTGCATGTACAATGTTTTCCTTTTTTA
>CM044440.1:9584636-9594917 GCA_024363595.1 Xenopus borealis | reverse complement strand
TCTATTACCCCTAAAGGCAACTCTTCCTGATATTTTTTTGGGTCCTGTCACTTGACTTTTGCCATTATACCAAATGGCTATATATATTACACCTAAAGGTTAGATAATTAATTAAGCAGTAAATTACTCTTTATTGTAGACAATACACTGTTATAATGTTTATCTTTTTTTTTTTTATGCTGCATCTGGTTTCCGGTCTCTGCAGAATATCATTTCACTGTCAACAATGCAGCAGTAAAATAATTACACTAGACTGGAAAGTTAAAGACCATGGGAAAAAAATAGACAAATCTGAAAAGGAGTTGGTGTTTAAATGGAACACAAACAGAAGAGCCTTAAGCAACTCCAGGATACATTTCATAATAAAGAGATACTTTCCCCAATGGTATTGCCTAAGATCTGATTAAAATACAATTTAATGGCAATCCCTGGCAGGTATTGATAGAGAAACAATGACACAATTTCAGAAGGTAATTATAATGCACAGTCTTATACTGAAATAGATTCAGATGTATTAGGTTTTCCTAATGTTAAGTACTTGCTAGGATTTTTATCTTTTGAGCAATGGAATTATTTTTGATCAATGCTTTTCTCCGCTGGTTGGAGGTATCTATATTGGTCTTGAGATCATATGGTTTGTGCCCTCAGAAATATAATATTACCAATAAATCTTCAATTAATCACTGGAGAATAAGCTGAGAAACAGATGCAGGAGATGTAAGCCAGATAGAATATCACTCTGGAGAAGAGTGCTGGTATTACAAAAGAAATAAGGGTGGGTGGATGGGGGTTCCCGGAAAAAACAAACCCCCTTTATGCTGTAGAAAGGCATTGTTTGGTAGATTCAATTACAGGCATGGGGGGGCATATATTATCATCCCTTTATAAACGACATGCTCATCACTGGGAAAATATGTGAGGGAATTCATTGTCATTGGATCGCTGTGTTCTTTTGCTCTGGAATATGAGCAAAAATATCTGTTTACCCAATGTACTTCTCTCTGTTCTTCATTGACTTTGTATAAAGCAGTTGTTATTCATAGTCATCAGGATGTCGCTATTATGTCCAGTCCAAAGTCCTAAAAAAAAAACATTTCTTCAGGTGAATTTATGATTGTATGGGAGAGTAGGGTAAAATGGTATTTGTTTAAGAACCCCAGTATAAGAGAGGTCCATTGGGTGTTTTATTATAGATATAAATACAAAGGAGTGTACTGGACAGTTAACCCATAGCATTTACCAGGGACACCCTGAATCCATGGTTTTTGGATAAGACTAAATGCCAAATATCCAACAAATATGGCATTTGCATATTCAAATTTGAGAAAAATGTCCACAATATTATATAATTGCTGAACAAAAAGGTATTATATGCAGTTGACCAAATCTATACAATCATGAGACGTTAAAGTTTTGGATTGGGCTAATAATTTATGAATCTTTCAAAAAATGTGTCCAGAGCTTTAATTTGCTGCATCCTAGCATTTACTGGTCACCTGATTGGACTCTAGCGGTTATTGGAGCTGGTGGATTTTGGGGACTTTATTTAGCATATTACCATAATTGTTCTTGTTTTATAGTCCAAAATTGACAATTTTTTTCAGTAGCCCAAAATCTCTTTTGGCCTGTAGAGTCCATGTAACGTCAGCATTTGTGAACAGGGAACGAGGAGTAACATGCTTGTCTTACATCTAGCAAACCAGGCTCTCATCTCAAAAGAGATTAACTGTATCAGAAAGATGTTCCCTGCTGTCAAATTTGGCTTCCTCCTGCATTGTTAGAATGAGCCAGCTCTTTATTAAAGCGTTTTAGGTTACTCTGTGTTTTGGGCTTGAGCAGAGCTGAGAAAAGATATCGGTGTCCATTACGGGGCCTCATCTGAGGCAAAGTCATGAAATACTTCAGTCACCAGTGTTATTCCAGTCTTATTCCACTACATATATGGATGGAGAACTTGCCACTGTACTATATTAAATATCTTCTGATTAAACTCACAGAATTAGGAGGGTTGAGGTGTTGGCCAAGAACCCATAATCTGCAGAAGGTTTAAAGATCCTGTAATTCCCCCTCCTTTCCCCACAGGGAACTGTACCACTGCACAGAAGCTAAACCACTCCTTTACCAGAATTGGATTGAAAATAAATAGAGTGGTCCCAGGTGTAAGAACTAATAAAATACCTCCTCTAATGTATTTTTTGCCATTCCCTTAAAGCAGCTCTGCTCACAGTCTCAGGGATTCTGGGAGTTGTAGTTCCACCTGCAGCTGAAGGGCTTCAGTTGGAGATCCCGGCTATAGTAGCTGTCAGGTATCTACAAAGCATTTAATTAATTCACTGTTGCATGAAATGAGGCTGGCACTCCCTATGGGATTCTCCCTCATTTCCACCAAGATTTGCATCTTTGGGAGTGATGAAGAGTTCACTAGGTGTCAGCACAAGTGTATAGATAGCTGTTTGAAAATAATGAGGTATTGGATATTGTTCGACTCATTTATTCCCAAGCTCCCTGCATCCACTTCTCAGACAGAAGTTGTTGCCTTTTAACATGCAGATCCTTTTTTTCTCTTTTCCCCCCTTAAAACCCTGAAGACCTCAAGACCATCTAAATGGAACATCTAAATGAGAATGTTTGTGCAAAACATTTTTAACTCTGTAGGGGTAATAATAAGATTGTAGAGAAGCTGTTAATTGTATACTGAACCTGCAAAAGATGTCCGTAGTGGGTAGTCACAAGTACTAAGGAGCCATAGTTGTGCCCATTGAGCACCCACGCACTTGTGCCAATGCATAGGGCACTGCAAAAGAAGAGTAACATAATCATACTTTAGTGTCATCAATAATGTATAAGTAAAGGGCATAGATATGGGCTCCAATAGGCGGGCTCAAAGAATTGCTCCTGGTATTAGCATATGTTTTGGTGTACATCTTACCCCAAAAGTCCCCAACTTTTTTTTTACCCATGAGCCACGATCAAATATAAAAAGAGTTGGGGAGCAACACAAGCATAAATAGAAGCTCATAGGGAGTACCAAATGAGGCCACTGTGTGGACTGGCAGCCTACTGAAGGCTCTGTTTGGTAGTTCACATGGTCTATGTGCCTTCAAAACTTTCCTCCAGGCCTGGAATTCAAAAATAAGTATCTGTTCAAGGCCACTAGGAGCAACATCCAAGGGGTTGGTCAACAACATGTTGCTCGTGAGTCACTATCATACCTGATCACTTGCTTTCTTGAAATCTTCATGGCAAGCTTGATCATTCTCTGTATTAGAAAGTCTCACAGCTAGTGATGGGCGAATTTATTCACCAGGCATTGATTCACAACGAATTTCCGCACTTCACCGACACTGCTGTGAAAATTTGCTGTGGAAAAATTAGCTGCGTCAAAAAAAAGAGTTAACATTGCTGCACCTTAAAAATTATGTTGACGCCCATTGACTTTAATGCCGTTTGAAGTTTTGTGGATTTTTCAGTGAAGCGTAATGGGACAGATTCGCTCATCACTAGTCACAGCTCCCACTGTTAGCATTACCAAGATGCCTTAACAAAATTAAATAAAGTCTGGGAATAAGTAGGGATCATGAAACAAAACCAAGGCAAAAGGTGGTATACTTTTCATAATGATATAGCTAATTCCTGGACCCCGCCAACAATTCATTTTAGGCCTCCCTAAAGTTTGAAAGTAGGATATTTTTCAGAAGCATTTAATGAAACTACTCATTAGTCAGTGCTCCACTGGGGGACCCTGTTGCCCCCCCCCCTTTCAGTCACATGATCTGGAGCAGCCACTTTGATTTCATGAGTCAGTAACAATAATACAATATAATATATTGTTTGCTCAACCTCCACCCTGTAGCACTGGCCTCAGATTACTGATATGAGCTTAAAATTTGGTTTTAGAGATCGTGCAAGTCAGGGCTTTTTTATCTGCTTTTTATTGAAAGAGATGTAGTTTTCAGCAAAAAAAAAAAAAGAAATCAAGAGTCTAATGGACTGACTCTCCCATATTGTAGAGCTACGGGAGGTTTTGGTTTTCACCTGAGCTTGGCACTTTTACCCCTGATATGCTGTAAATTGATTACGGTAGTTGTCAGGTGAGTGGTTTTATCTGATGTCAACGCGCAACTATAAAAAGGTGCTGCTTTGCTGGAACAAATGATTTTCGCATGGCAAGAATAAAAATAGAAAGGCAACGTTAAATGACATGCGGCCCTAAATTAACCCGTTAAGCTATTTAAGCAGTCGGGTATTTCCAGGGAAGCAGGAAAACTCACAGTAGATCCCATAACAAATCTTGTCACTGAACTCAGGAGTTTATATGTCTGTGATTTCCCCTGTACTAAGCACAATTCAATAGGAACACCTTCCCCCCAATTATGCCCATAAAACTATGGCAGCATAGGTATTCCCCTTAACACAGCACAATTCAGCAGGAACAGCCCCTAAGTTTGCTCATATTCTGTACAGAGAGATACCATATAACTATGGCAGCATAGGTATTCCCTGTACTAAGCACAATTCAGCAGGAACAGTCCCTAAGTTTGCTCATAGTCTGTACAGAGAGATCCCATAAAAATATGTCACATAGGTATTCCCTGTACTAAGCACAATTCAGCAGGAACAGTCCCTAAGTTTGCTCATAGTCTGTACAGAGAGATCCCATAAAACTATGGCAGCATAGGAATTCCTTGTACTAAGCACAATTCAGCAGGAACAGTCCCCTATACAGAGATAAACCATGCAACTATGGCAGCATAGATATCCCCCTGTACTAAGCACAATTCAGCAGGAGCAGCCCCCTAAATTTGCTCACAGTCTGTACAGAGAGATCCCATAAAACTATGACAACATAGGTATTCCCTGTACTAAGCACAATTCAGCAGGAACAGTACCCAAGTTTGCTCATAGCCTGTACAGAGAGATCCCATAAAACTATGGCAGCATACTGTAGGTATTCCCCTGTACTAAGCACAATTCAGCAGGAACAACCCCTAAGTTTGCTCATAGCATATTATACATAGCACTAGTCAGCAGGAACAGCCCCTATATTTGCACATAACCTGTACAGAGAGATCCCATAAAACTATGGCAGTATAGGTATTTCCCTGTACTAAGCACAATTCAGCAGGAAGATAGGAGTGTATAGTGACCCTCCTGTATCCGTTTCCTTGAGGATCAAGTACTGTATCACTAAGCATTAAGGCACCAGACTATGCATTTTCTCAGCCCTGGATGGGTGCAGCAGTTCGGTATCAATGCAGATTACAGAGGGTTTTTTTTCCCTCCCACGGTGATATCCATCTTTAGCTCTTTTGCACTTTATATTCAGAGAAGTGAATTTATGTGCCAGTCCTATTGTGAAACCCAGGCAAATAAAATGATCGATTAGAATAGATTTATATTATTTAAATTTAGGCTGCAGTCCTTTTACTATTTGATTAAACACACTGCCTTTCTGTGCTATCCATCTTTGGCATCCATGAAATCAGCCACCAAACAGGCGAGATGATAGCACCTGAATTATGCAGAGTTCATTTTCTTCTCTCTGCTATTAAGATGCAGGGCCACCATTCATAGTTTAAGTTTTCATCTTGGGATTTACTCCACATATTGCCACTACGATCCTTCTAAAGATAATCCACATTTCATGCCATACGTTTAAATATATGTATTCTTTCTTTCCTTCCTTCCTTTCTTTCTTTCTTTCTTTCTTTCTTTCTTTCTTCCTTCCTTCCTTTCTTTCTTTTCAGCTTTCTCTACATATTCATCTATTGACTCCTATCTCTGTCTATGTATATGTCTATATCTTTCAATCTATTCACACTTGACCCATTATCTATGTAGCCACTAATAATCTGTACATTGAACCGTTATCATTCAATCCACCAGCAAATTATATATCATTTATGTATCTAGGTATTATGTTGTCATCCATCCATGATTATTTTAAGTTCTTTGATATATCTATTCATATTATTTATAACTTGTATGTTATGAATATGTTTGGTTGCTTATATGTATTATTCGTGAGTCTGTGTATTTGTAAAATGCATTTCTACAATATTAGATGGACTAAAGGTCCACTTAACTGCTTTGATGACATATAGCATGGAAGAACCAAGGTTCATCTTTCAGACTTACATTGTCAAGGTCAAGCCATTGTATGGAATATTGTTAACTGCTTCTAATTACACCAACCAGGTAGCTAATACTCTGTTTCCTTCTACATAATTACCCTGGAACCCTCCTTTTGTATTGCAGGAGTTCGCCTTGACAGAGTACGTGGAGGCCGACAAAAGTACAAGCGCAGGATAGATGCAGAGAATAGTCCATATCTCAATCCTCAGCTTGTCCAACCAGCCAAAAAGCCATGTAAGTATATATTTTATTGTAGTTAAGTAAGTGCTGTAATTGAGTAAATTATATGGCTGACAGTGTTGGGTACTAAAGGTACAACTGACCACTTGTCAGTGATTTCTTGCAGTGTCTAGGCCATTGTAACCCTTCCATTACATTGGTGGATCTTATAGAAAAACCGTTAGGGGATAATGGAATATCTATATGGGACAGTATTTTGAGCAGTGATCTGAGCACATGAAGCACCTTGAATGGATCATGTCCAATAGATCTTTTTAATGCAATGGTTTTACTCTTGTTGGTGGCCTTAATCTGAATAAAGATTAAAATTTAAGTGCCTGCTAGAGCCTTCCAGCCAAATATCATCTTTTTTAAAGTGCATGACATGTGCCATGATCATTAGCTCATCGGAGCCTCCAGCTTTCCTCAAGAGAAAGTTTTTTTTAGTCATCACTTTTTTTATTGGGTTTGGCTAATCAGCCTATTAATCCACATAATGTGCATCTATTCTAAAACTCTCAGATTCAGAGACAAACATGATGAACACCATTCTAAACACAGGGAGAACCCAATTGCATGTAGGAATGCCTTGATAATACACATCTGTGGCACCATCAGCCTAAAACCAAAGAAGAAAAAAAAATTTAATTGCATTAGATTAAAAATGGGTCAGGTATATCACTCATTACATCTCCATTTATTATAATGTTAATATAGTGTTAAATTCTGCTATATAGCAGTATAGGGAAAAGGTAGTCAGTAGGGTCACTCCCGCCTAAATGTATAAATATTCATATGCACAAAAAGCATTGTCTGTTTAGATCTTTCAGAACAATTAACACGTTGCAAGGCTGGTGTTATCTAATTTATAATCTATTTTATTATTAGAAATAATATTTTACTGAAAATGCTTTAACTTACATTTAAACTGCCAGGTGTAGTTGCTGTATCACCATAGGCAAATCTATTCTTGTAAAAATAAAATAGAAAAATAACAGAAAATAGCAGTATGAATTGATTTAAGAAAAAAAATGTAAAGTTATAAAATGTTGCTTGTTTTCATCTTTGCCAAGAGGGGTCAGTACTGAGCTCTTGAGCTAAAACAGACGTCTCACGCCAAATGCACGCATAATAGATTCATCACTAAAGGACATTTTAGCTTTATCAAAGGCAGAACAACCAGTTGTACAGAAAATTAAAGCTTAAGTGAACATATGGCATAGTTTCCCTTAGCATTTCCAAAAACATTATGCTGATTATACCTTCAATTGTCCAATCTGGCACATGCCACTCAGCTTGAATAAGCTGTTCCACCGTTCTGTAAATACATTTCATGGTCGCATTAAGCAGATTTGAAACATTATAATGAAAACTTTCTGATAATGCTAGCAATTATAATAAAATGTACTGCTTCATTTCATTAGAGGTTTAATTTCCTCTGGATTTTGGAATGTAGAGATTAACTTTCGTTTTTTTTATTTTATTTAGTTCTGTCATTGTTGACAGAGCCACTTACTTCTGTTGTGAAATGGTGAGATTATTGTGAAATTGCGTGTTTCAATACCTTTAAGAAGATAACTACACCAATATCAGTAAGCCCCATTTGTCGAAGATAAGCCAAGCCCTTCTGAAATCATTACTCAGTGACTAAAGGCTTCCCCGAGCTAATTTAGCCCTGCTCGCCTAATTAGCTTGTTTTTGTTTAGCTCAAAGCATTTACAAAATGTAATTTTCACGAACTGTCAAAACAAAGGGGAAAAAAAAGAAAATGCTGGTGAACCATCTCATCATTTTATAACGTTCCTGCGCCTGGCCTTTGAAAACAAATTTCAGTTCTTTGTCAATTGTTGGAGCACAAAACCACAGAAAATTGGGTTTTATTGATTCCAATTAAGGAAACATTAAATAAGATTTAGTGCTCACAGTTGTTCAATTTCCAAAACACTAGGGCATTGAGAGAAAAATCTGAACTCCATGAGATTTTTTTTACCAGGGTGGGGGAAGAATAGGGTCAATTGCATTTTAACTTAGAAAGGTGGGAATTTTTCAGCATCTAGCAGGGAAAGGGGTAAATGCCAGTCTTCAATGTGGCCACAATATAGATCCTTAGTAAAAGACTATACAGGATATCATCAAATTATTAAATAAATGATTATTTTTAGTATGTGCATCAGGCATGTCCTACCAGCTATTGTAGAACCTTCACTGTAATTTTGGGAATGCAGATTAGACATGACTTATTTTGGGCACAAATTAATCCTGAGATGTCTCTGCTGAACTGGATTTGGTAGGGGAACACCTGTGCAGTCATTGTTTAATTGTATTTCTCATAACAGGATATGGGGAATGTTCATACTGAATTGTGCTTAGTACAGATGTCTCTAGTGGCACAGATTTAGGATATCTATCCGGCAAACATGGAGGACTTCATGCTGCACCTATGTCTGGAGTTGACTTCATTCCCAAAGACACCCAACCATTGACCTTGGACATTCTTTTGTTTAAATTCCTGAAACGGTAGCACTATACCTAAGCTCTTCAAACTAGTTTGCTTTTGCCAGCCCCCCCATGCAGTCAAACATATAGTCAGACCCCTCTTAGCTTATATCAAGGTTACAGACATATGAAACAATGGTTTCCTATAGTCTCCTATAGTACCAGTGATATTCAAGGGCCATAAACAAACATTCTTCTGTTCAGAAACCTCTTCCACTATTTTGGGCACCCTAGGGAGACCTGCCCCACAGTTTCGGAGCCATTGCTCTGTAGTGGAACTATAGGACAAGAAGGTTGTGACAGTGCAGATGTATGCAAGTCATCCGCAATAATGCGGAAAATAAAAGTTAATTTACCTGTTATTAGATGCATTCAACAAATATAACAGCAACAATGGTCCTTTAAGCTTGCCTCAATAAATCCAGAATATAACAGAAAACTAATTTACAAGAAAATAATCTTATTTCAGAAACACAGTGCATCTATTTCTTACCTTTTCAAGTGCTTTGGAGGAATGCTTGCTAAGTAGTTCATCTCTATTCATGGGCTAATTATCTTGTTGATTATATTGATTTTATTGTAATTAAAATAAATGCTGAATGCTGGGGGCTCTTTAAAGTTTTTCTTTAAAGAGGCTTAGAATACAAAATGGGAAAGAAACTCCACATTATGATGTTGGCTTGGAATTCAGAGTTTACATCCATGTTGAAAGAAGTCTCCTTGCATCTGGTGAGGAGTTTCGTGGGGCCCCTACTGCTGGAATTTTGAATATTTTAAGCTCAACTTAACAACAAATGTTCCGAATCATTTTTGAGCTTCTTAATTATTGCATTGTCTTCTGCCATGTCTAGTTAATGAGGATTTATTGGGGTTTGGAGGTTCCACCTCATTATCTCTACTTCTGTATATAGAACATAGTGATATTGCTCACCAATTTATTTAAATATCAGACATTCATTAAAAGCATCACTATGTCACCTCCATCTAGTGGTTAGCTATGAATTTTTTGCTAACTGAAAAAGTAGTCAGGTATCTTGCCATGACAATGAATGGGGCACAATCAAAATATATCTCCCCAAATATTGAGAACCTTCTAGTACTCAATATTTGGATAAATTATTTATGTCAATCCTGCAGCTTAACTCATAGGTTTTAAAGAAGGAGTTCATTATTCACACTTCATAGTGACATCATTAAGAATTATAAATATATTTTACAGGCTATACATGACTCTTGTTTGTTATTCATTAACAGCAGAGATATTGATATTGTAAATATCTGGGGTCAATTTACCACTAGTCCTTTCTGCAAAAATAAGGTATTCAGTGTTGCAATTTATTCTATGCAGAGGTCACATCATTATATGCTCCAAATTAATTTCTATTTATGAGAAGGTAAGCAGGGACCTCGATTCTGGGATGGCAGTGGATG
>CM044440.1:9537782-9579453 GCA_024363595.1 Xenopus borealis | reverse complement strand
GAGAAACGGATTTCAATGCACAATTCAGCTGGAGCAGCACTATTAACTGATGCATTTTGGGGAAAAAAAAATTTCCCATGACAGTATCCCTTTAAGAGACAGGAGCTAGAGACTGGACATACACCCTCCAAAGCAAGAAGGAGCCACTTTTTTACACTCAGTAAATATCAATGGATACAGAAGAGATGTTTTTCCTTGGAAACAAATACTAGTGCTTAATGTGGGTCTTAATAATACAGGTATGGGACCTGTTATCCAAAATTGGGACCTGGGATTGTCTGGATAATGGATCTTTCCGTAGTTTGGATCTTCATACTTCATACTAAGTCTACTAGAAAATCAAATAAACCCAATAAGCTGGTTTTGCTTCCAATAAGGATTAATTGTATCACAAAAAGAAAATATCTTTTTACAAATTTGGATTATTTGGATAAAACGGAGTCTATGGGAGACAGCCTTTCCATAATTAAGAATTTTCTGGATAATGAGTTAATGGATAATGGATCCCATATTTGTATCCATAAACTTCAAGTGGATTTTACCATTGTTGACACCCTTAAAGGGGTAGTTCACGTTTAATGTAACTTTAAGTATGTTATAGAGTGGCTAATTCTAAGCAGTGTTTCAGTTGTCCTTCATTTTTTCTTTCTTATAGTTTTATACGTATTTACCTTCTTCTTCTGACTTCTTACAGCTTTCAAATGGGGGTCACTGACCCCTTCTAAAAACAAATCCTCTGATAGGCTACAACTGTATTGTTATGACTACTTTTTAATACCCATCTTAGGCCTCTTCTGTTCATATTCCAGTCTCTTATTTAAATCAATGCAATAATGCTAGGGTAATTTGGACCCTAGCAACCAGACTGCAAAAATGGCAAACAGAAGAGCTCAAAAACGA
Organism: Xenopus borealis; assembly: GCA_024363595.1. NCBI lineage: Eukaryota > Metazoa > Chordata > Amphibia > Anura > Pipidae > Xenopus > Xenopus borealis. The sequence goes on along the minus strand of CM044440.1, from coordinate 9,578,553 downwards.
CTCAAAAACCATAAATAATAAAAAATTAAACCCAATTGCAAATTGTTTCAGAATATCACATTCTACATCATAATAAAAGTTAATTCAAAGGTGAACAACCCCTTTATGGAAACCGAATCATCCTTCAGCCTAAACCCTAATCCTATACTATTGCATCCTATAATAAAATGCACAAGGTGACCAACCCATCTAGGTTTTATCATATTTCTTCGTAGCATCATCCAACTCGTGGAGGCACATTTATCAAAGGTCAAACTTATAATTCATGAGAGTTTCCTTTAACTCTAATATATTAAAATATATTTGAAATACGACTGGGGGGTTATTTGTTAAAAAAATTGAATGTCTAAAAAAAACCCTCAAATGTCAGGAAGGCGAGTAACATGTCCAAATTTGTCCCTGGACCTCTCCCATTGACTGATACATGAACTTGTAAAAAGTTTTAGGTGGTGAATAGTTGAATTCAAATTTTTAAAGTGCCAGAGTTTGATAAATCTCAAAATTCAAATCAGGTTTAGAGAATTCACAATTCGAATTTGAGACTATTGACCATAAAAAAAAATATAAAATTTGAATTTGAATTTTTAATTCAACCTAATAAATCTGGCTATTTTGCTACACAATGTGAAAAGAAAAATGGTAGAAATAATAGTTAATTAACACATTATACATACAGTTTTGTGCCATATAAACTCAATTTTTATCTAGCACTACAATGCCCGGCCTGTAAAACTCCTGTATCATCAATGTCCTTCATTTCAGGATATATCCTGATAAAGTAGGCTGGGACCCCAGGGCAAAGACCTTTTCTTAAAAGTAAATATTTCCTTCCAGAAGGTTCCGTTACAGAATATGCTTTCCTCACAAAACATTAACAGTGTCCACGGATGTCTAAGTTGACTAAAGAGAAGGGGAAAAAAGGATATTTCAGATATCCGAGGGTAGCCTTGGAAACGGCAATGGCACTTTTGACCCCATTTATGTTAAGAGACTAAATAGAAAAAGAGAACAATCCTTTTCTGTGCTTCTCGATAAGGGAAGGTCACTGATATAATCTGCGCTTTGCACTATTTAGCTGCAGATGACAAAAATCAAATTGCAGAGGGGGCTTGACATGCTAAAGGGCAGATCTGATGGGTCTGTGTCTCTGAGATTCCAGTCTGTTTGTGAGCGACAGAGATGCATGGTTGAACTGGGCTGACAAAGAGGGGGCCAGTGACGGACAACAAAAGAGACGTACCCAAGAGCTCCTTATAAATAAAAGCAGAAGGTTTAATTGCTACGCAAAGTTTTATTGTTTTTCTTTTTCCAAAATGTTAAAACATAATAAGTTAATAAGCCCATCACCAGGTAAATTATAACTCTCAACTGTATTATCTGTGCTAAGAATATCTATATGTGTATATATTGATACAGGTATAGGACCTGTTATCTGGAAACCTGGTATCCAGAAAGCCATGAATTACAGAAAGTCCCATCTCTCATAGACTCCATTATAATCAAACAATCCAAATTTATAAAAAATATAATGAATATAATTCATCCTTAATGGAAGCAAAACCAGCCTATTGGGTTATGATCTATCTATCTATCTATCTATCTATCTATCTATCTATCTATCTATCTACCATCTATCTATCTATCTATCATCTATCCATCCATCCATCTATCTATTATCTATCTATCTACCATCTATATATCTATCATCCATCCATCCATCCATCCATCCATCTATCTATTATCTATCTATCTATCTATCTATCTATCTATCTATCTATCTATCTATCATCTATCCATCCATCTATCTATTATCTATCTATCTATCTTTCTATCTATCTATCTATCTATCTATCTATCTATCTATTATCTATCATTTCTCTATCTCTCTATCTATCTATCTATCTATTATCTATCATTTCTCTATCTCTCTATCTCTCTATCTATCTATCTATCTATCTATTATCTATCATTCTCTATCTCTCTATCTATCTATAATCTCTCGATCATCTCTCTATCATCTCTCTATCTATCTTTTTACCTCTCTCTCTCTATTTTAATGATTTGTGATGTCTCCCCTATAAAAAAAGAATGCCACAATAGTCAACAGGTGTGGGATCCGTTACACAGATCCCCTTTATCCAGAAAGCTCCAAATTACAGAAAGACCATCTCTCATAGACTCCATTTAAATTAAATAGTTAAACATTTTAAAAATGATTTCCATTTTCATAATAATATAATTTTCATATATAGTATGAAAATATATTTTCATATATAATAAGATGAAAGCACGTCTGCTGAAGCCAGCACACAAAGTGTTAAATCATCCCGGACATTATGCACAGCATTACGAGCCTTTGTTTTTTGGTCCTTTTTCTCTCTTTGGATTAAGTTAAAAGGTTGATAAAATCAGGTGTATACACCGGAGCTGCTTCTTTACTGTTTCTTTCTTCTTTTTTTTTTAATACAAAGGGAGAGGAAAAGAAACATATCGAACTGCCTTTATCAGTGAATAGAATTAGCCTATTAAGATTTATAAATCAAATAAATGGAAAGTATTTTGTTGTGAAGCATGATCGTGGCTTATCTAGGGGATGGGGAAAGATCACAATAGTATTAGGGAAATGCTTGACTTTAGTTAGAGAAGTGGAAGGACATAAGAACGGATGATGTTGGCCCTAATAGACCTTTCTAAGAATGACAGCACCACGGCCATTAGCATTCTTTTATACGCCTGGAAATTGTTCATGCCTCGCTTTTCTGCTTCCTATCTGCCTGGGTCTTTTTTATTTCTCTTTCAATTTTGTCCGCACTTGGATAAGCACATGCTAACACAATATGATTGAGCTGTAAAATGGAACGCTGTCACTTCTAATCTCTTTTATGTAGATATGGCGGCACCTTCCACACTCCTTGCCCATTGTGGTCTCGGTTTAGTGAGAAGGGACTTTAGGGTATTGGAGGCAGGCAGGGATAAGGAGATTACCAGCAAGGGAGCAGAGCTATTGCTCCTTTTTTGTGCCTGCAGCTCCTAAGCATCCCAGGCAACATCACTGTTGATCAACTGCACTTTTTATAGTATAAAATAGTGATATTAGAATATTATGGTTTCTAGTTTCCTAAGTCAACATTAAGGGGGGTTATTTATTAAACTCCAAATACTGAAAAATCCAATTTTTTTTTTTAACCGTAGAATCTGAATTTTTTTGTGGAAAAAAACCCAAAAAATTTAAAGCTGATGCTGCAAAAATTCTGAATCCAAATATCCAGCATCTCAGACCTGCCGAGGTTGTAGATAAGTCAAAGGGAGAGGTCCCTATCCTATTTGGAAGTTTCTTTGGTCTGCACTGGAATTCGTCTGACTTTTTGGGGGAAAAAAATCCGAAAAATTCTGGCTTTTCAGGAAAAAGTCCCAAAAAATTGATCGAACTAAAAAAAAGTGCAATACAGGTTTTCGATTGATTTTATTGATTTTGTCTCTGATCCTAATGTGGGCCCGAAACATTGGAAAAATGTTACTAAGAATAAATTAACACATTTATTCACGATTGATTACTTTATGTATATATATATAAACTAGAAGAATCATTATTGCAGTGCTCACTTTTGCTTGAGTCTAAGGATGCATTCAAAGGGTTACTGCTAATAAGTGTTCCTGCTTTTAATGAAATATGATGTTCTTTAGAGTGGCGGATGATTTCCTTGAGACTAGTTCACAATTTTGTAAAGACTTTAAAAACATCCCTGTAATGTAAGTGTCTAATTGACATTCAGAGAAATGTGCAATGTCCCCTTGTCTCAAATAGAGGCAGGAAACATTAAGCTCTTAAAGATATGCCTAACAGGAAGATAAAGGTGCTGAGCAGTGGAATGCTTCTATGCTTCAGAAAATACTAACTAGGCTCCTAAAATCAACTTTCTCTTGTTCAAATTAGAGAAAAGGTGTACAACATTAATTGAAATAAATCCAATAAAATAAGAAGGCAGTTTCTGTTATTCAATAGATATAACGTCTGCACAAGTGACAGATTCAGTCCATTGAGTTTGCTTATTAAACACTGTTTTGGGGTTCATTCCTGTGATTCTACAATTGCACATTGTAGAATTCCACTTCTGGTGCAGCTGTGCTAAAATGGACAAAATTGTTGCACATGTTGCCAATATTTATTAAAGGTTCTAGTACCAAAACATGATCATGCAGCCACCCAGTCTGCTCTGATGCATTGCTCACAAGTGTGCCTAGTGGACATACTGTATATAGGGTCAAATAAGGCAGCATGATGTAGGATAAAGCTCACAGTTTCCCCAAATGTTATACTCCACAGCAACCAATCAGATGTTTTCTCTCTAACATGTAAACATCTGATGTAATTAGTTTTTATGGGTTACTAGACCTAGTTCCAACTTTGTAGCTTTAATGTCTACATTGTATTTACATTATGCCAGTGGTCAACAACCAGTGACTTCAGAGCAACCCCTTGGATGTTGCTCCCAGTGGCCTCAAAGCAGGTGCTTATTTTTGAATACCAGGCTTGGATGCAAGTTTTGGTGCAAGGTTTTTCCTTGCCAAAGAGAGCCTCCTGTAGGCTACTAGTCCACATAGGGATAACAAATTGCCAACCATATCCTTTATTTGGCACCCTAGGAAAGTTTTTCATGTGTGTGATGCTCCCCAAATCTTTTTACATTTGAAAAATGGTTCATAGGTTAAAACATGTTGTGGAATTCTGTATGCCTTAGTTAAGCTACTGTATATACTGAACCCTTATTACAACTCAGCTTCATCTACATTTTTGGTCAATAGATGACACAGGCAACAATCACCGGTGGTATTAAGAAGTATGACCCCACTCTAACATTCTTATTTTCTTCTTTTTTTTATATCCATTGTTTCTATGGTCAACTCTTGTGAGTTAGCCTTATCATTTAGGGGCAGATTTACTAATGGTTGAATTTCAAAGTGAAAACATTTTGAAATTCGACCAATGAATTTTTTGAAGGGCTTTTTGGATCGAAAATGGACCTAATTCGATCGCAAATGGACCTATTTCGATCAAATAGGTCAGTTTTCAATTGGATACAAATCGAATTGTTCGATCCTTTGCATTCCTAGGACTTAGAAAACTTTTCAGGACAGGTTCTAGGAGGTTCCCCATAGGCTACAATGGCGATTTGGCTTTAAGGTGTCGAAGTGTGGAATCGAAAATTCTAATTTCTATTCAAATCGAATTTTGGCTTATTTGATTGTCGAAGTAGCCTAAAATAACTTCAAAATTCGAATTATTTAAATTCAAATATTCACTTCTGCCCTTAAAATAAAGGAGCATAATAGTGTCTCCAAAATAAGAACTGTTATCTGTTTCCTCACAAATTGGGACCCCCAAGTCCCATGATATTCATCTCATTGACTCTCCCTTTATCTCTCATATCTCTCACATACAATCCCCCAGTTAAAAAACTCTACAGATATTAATAGTCGCCTAAAACTCATTTTAGCAAATCAAATTTTCCCTTGTAGCAAGAAACTCACCTCTGATTTATTCATCAAAGTGCAATGCACTAAATTGGCTTGACATTCAAGTGAAAACAGTGACAAACATCTGAAGGAACATAAACACATAAATTGCACAACAGGCACCTATGGCATGTTAATCATTTTTTACACTTTCCAATAAAAAACATTATTATAGGGGCATATTCTATGTTTATTATTTGATTTAAAATTGGTAACACAATGGCCAAGTCATCTTATTTCTGACTAGGACACCATTAGCACTGAATAGGAATGTTCTCCTTGTGTTTGTATAGGTTTCCTCTAGGTCCACTCATTTCCACCTTGAATCCAAAACCATAATGATAGGTACATTTATACCTGCTAAAACTGACACTATAGGCAAACTATTTTGAACAGATCAATAAAAATAAAAAAAAGAAGATGATAATAACCTACAACCCTTGCTAGCGGTGTTCATCCTGGTGGTGTTCATCATCTGCTGTTAGTCTATTATTAGAAATGACTGAGAAATCTAGGCTAAGCTCAACTTCATAATATACAAGACATGTAATATCTCTTGTAACTAAGCATGCTTTCTAGAAACTACTTGGCTTCAAAGAAAAGTGTGTATGCCTCTGTGTGTCTCCTCTAATCTAGACCCCTATAGCTTCATGCTTATATACTACTCAGCTCTCCAGTCATGATCTGAATTGTGGTGCAACAACAAGCTAGCGGTGGTAATCATTTTGCTATGGTGCCATCTTCCAATACAACCATGACACATGTCTACAAGGCACAGATAAATAAAGTTTACAGACTTTTTGCTCTTAAGTGTATCTAAGCATAGAATGGCCTTGTGTCCTATTTGTGAGAACGATAGCTGACAACTTTGTGTTCAGTAGCAAATCGAATCTCCCGAGGTAGAAGGGGGGCTGGAAATGTAGCATTTAATGTGAAGCACATGTATAGAGGCATGCCCATTTACAGAACGTTGCCACCACACAATCTAGGTAATAATGCAAGAAACAGACAGCAGCTAGCATATGCTGTAGGCTTAACAAATGTTTGTTGACAGGGCTGGCCGAACAGCTTAGGGAAACCAGGTGGTTGCTTCGGAGACAGATTTTTATGTGAGGCGAAATGTAGAATTTGTGTTAATGATATCTGTCGGCTATGGCTCTGGTACATGTGTTCCTTGCTGCTCTGATGACAAAAACATATCTTAAAGTTAAATGGGTTCCTCTTGCAAAATTGCGGCAATATTTGTGGGGGGATGAGGGCATGTTGCTAAACCAAAGTTATATCCCTGCAATAAATATATCTGTATATTTTATGGATTTTTGGGGCTAAACAAACAAATATATCAACATCAAAATAGGTTATGTTTTTTGTATAGGCCTTTGAGGCACACTCAAAATGTCATTATGGCTTATTTGCTACTGGATCACGGTTGTCGTCATACAAACATGAACAAAGTTGCTGGACTAAATGATGCTGTCAAAATGACAGGGAAATTGTAGAAAAAAAATTGTCATGCTCCATCTGTATATAGTTGACATATTCAGATCCTTACATTCTTACAGCATTGAGGATTTTTTTGGGGTGAATTATAGAATGCAGCAGCACAATAAACAATAAAAGATCTTATTCAGAATTCTTTCAAAAAGGCTGGTGCTTTGGAAATCCTTAGACCTGAAAATACAGCCTGAAAATGAAATATTTTCCTAGCTTTCGTAGCTAGTGGCCAGTCAGCACCTTTCTCTCAGGGTCATACCATGCCCTCCAAGTGTATATAGTCAAGAAAAGAGCAAGCTCAGTGTGTCATCCAAGAAATTCACAACCGAAAGTCAACATTTTATTACACTTGAAAGTGTAAAAATATGGTCATTCTGTGCATAACCTGCCATTTTGCATATGGTTATCAGGCAATTTGATTAGGTTTAAGTGGTTTAACTTGTGTATTTGTAGCATTATAGCATTTCTGTTGCATCCCTGAGCATAGACTTTCCTCAGATACATACTTTGGGGGGGTGGAGCTTTATTACTGAAGTGGTGAAGGATAGGGTCAAATGCCACTTAAAGCACCATACAAATCAGCAACAGTTCAGCTTAAACACAAACCTTCCAATGATTCTTTTTAACAGAAACATCCATTTTTTGTTCCATTTTGATTATATTGAAGACATTAGGATTTTTTTCTTGTTGTTACTTTTTTTAGTAAGATTTTTGATTTTCATTTGATACATTTGATGAGCATTGTGCATAAATATGTGTGCTGTGAAATAGCTCCTTTAGATTTGCCCCAGATTGACCTAATTTTAGAGAGGATTTACCTGCAGAGTAACTCCTACACATACTGGAGGATTTGGTTCAATAAGCTGCAGCAGAATTAACCCATTTATCAAAGTCAGGCGTCAGCAGAATGGTGAGCTCTGCAGGCAGGCAAGATGATACCCCTCCCTATTTGTTGACAACAAATAACTTAACAACTCTTAAACCAGACACATATAAGGGGTAATGCAATAGCAGTCTATTAATCCAGCAACCAATCAGATGTTTGCTTTCACTGAGCTAGAGTTCTCAGCATTCAACCCCACACCAATAAATTTGCAATTTAGTGCTCCATTATTTGTTTTTTTATAACAACACTGTTTTTTTTTTTATAACAAGACTGTTGTACTTCCTGGGTCAAATAGCAGGGTATAATTGAACCCCAGTTGTAAGATACAGGATTATAAAGGTCATGTAGCAAAAGTGACATCACTGCTTACTAGTTATACTTGATGACATCATCAAGCACCATTACATGGAGCCGGTTATTTTATCATCCAATTTAAAAGCACAAAGTGCCATCTAGTGGAGAAGCTTACAATCCAGGACACCCTAACGTTGTTGCTCAGATAGTTTACAGTTTAGACCTTCCTGATGCAAATACAAGAGGAATTATTTATGAACATAAGTGCTAACTTGTGCAAGTGCAGTTGCCATTAGCAATCAATCAGGTCTTTGCTTTCAAGTTGTAGACTCTCAAATCTAACTGCTGATTGGTTGCCATTGGCAGCTGCACTTGAACACAGGAACTTATATATAAATATGCACAGTTATGTTTGCCATGCAAATAGCTGGTGGCACATTTGACAATAAATCACAGTCTCGTTTCTGCCGGTGCTCAAGGATGGGACCTTATTATTGCTGTAGAGGCTCACAATCTATTGAAGAGCCCTTTAGGCATGAATGATGTTAATACAGTGAGCAGGCAACAGAGGCACATATATTACAGTCATTGGAACCCGTCAGCGGCAGGACCCGTGAAAAAGCTATAATCTTCATGTGCTTCCCTAGTAGGTTTGGGATCCTCTTATCAAAGCTCTTTGCATCCTTTTGTTTATTGAAAAAGACAGAAAGATGGTTTAGAGGCTGCTTACTCAGGGATATCATGCTTGTTGGCAGAGAAGTGATTGCCAGTTGAAAAAACAAGGCATTATTGCTCATTTTTCCCCTCGTATTAGTTTGATTACATTTGCAAATCAAATCAATCCATCAGACATGATCAGGCCTCATCCTCGTTTCAAGCAATAGTAATCTCCGTCTAATAAGATGCAAATGTGTCACATCGGAAAGTAACCAATAAATCATAGCCTTGTCTTTGGCAATCATTAAATATCAGAACCAACAGTCAATTTTTAGTATTTTCAATTTGCGATATGCCGCTGGAATATAAAGATAGATGGACATAATTACACAAAACCAAACACTATTTCAGTTCATTCCAGACAGCAAATTTAGTAGAAGGTATAACTGGCCTGTCATCATACTACATTATTTCTGCCAGTTCATGCAAAGTTCACAGACAAGCTTCAAATGGACATCAAATTTTTTTTTTAACTTCCCCTATGTCCCTATCAAGACCCAAACTTAAATAAATGACTTAATTGGAGCATCATTTTCATCAGTGCCAGGAAAGCATAAAGCAAGAAATATTAGAAACCTCTAGATCACGTCAGACACATTTAAAGGGAAGCTCTGACAAGTTTTTTGAAAAATATCAGATAACTAGCAGATAACAAGATTTATTGTATGTTATCTGCCATGTTCTGCAGATTTCTTCATATATTCCTAGTTGCCCCTGATCTTATTGCCTGAAGGTGTTCTCACCTTTTGGAAAAGCATAGGAACAGTAAATAAATATTTATGAAATTTAAAGCTGATTTGTTATTAAAGTATTCTGAGAAATAGGTGATTTAAAACTTAAGTTTGGTTGGACTATCTACCAACTATGAACTTACTGTCACCACCATCAGTGCATGATCACCTCTGAGCTCTGTGCAGCAGAGCAGGATGTTCATCAATGCTCCATTGAAGTTTTCTATGCAGATAAACGTATTTATTTCATGTCTTTCCAGAGCTATGTTGTTCTTTTACAACTGGTGTTCAGGCAAAAGGGAATTCATTTCTTAAGCATTGCGTATCTTCAAGTGGACATGAACAATGCTGGAACTTCAATTTTTCATGAAATGAATATCATAAGCAAAGCTCCACTACTAGAAATTAGCCATCTGTTCTTTTATAGCCTGCATATATACAGCTTGGGTTAGTGTCAATCTAAGTTTGGAAGAGAACTATCTTTGTATTTGTAGCAGAACAAAACTCTTGTCTCACAGATCTCGCTTTATAATGACAGATTACCATATTGATGCAATCATTGAGTAATGTTGCAATCTCTGAACTATAAAATTTTTTTTACATTCTTTCATGTTGTCTTTGATCAAAATAAGATTCAGCGGTAGTTTTTAATTTAACAGATTAAGAACTACAATTAAATCATCAGTGAATGGAAGATCTTAATCAATGGCTTTTCTCTCATTTTGGGTTTTATTTATCAAAGAGTGAAACTAAGATTGAATTTCCGCCACTAGAGTGAAATTCCGCAACTCTCGATTAATGGGATTTAAGGGATTTTTTGGGGGGAATTCAATTCATAGTAATGAAATGAGAGCTGCAGAATTTCACTCTAGGGGTGGAACTTCACTCTTTGCTAAATTTACCCCCATGTTTTCTATCACCATACTGATACTTAGTTTGAGCAAAGGGACCTTATATCATTGTATAGGTAACAATTACCTCTGCATCAGTGAATCTGTTCTAGCTGCTTGCAGTGGTGTTAATAGATACCCACCTACATTCCAGTGGGAAAAGCTTTGTTTAATTAATTAAAATATGAAGAATACCCAGGCAGAAAACCATAGCTTTCTTATTGGCAGTTTCTTCTAGAAAAGAGAATCCCTGCATTTAACACGTTATTAAATGTCATACACTTGGCTAGTATAAAGCTCTGTTGGGAAAAATGTGTTGAGACTGTCATGGAAAATAAAATAGTTCCTGGGACAGAATTAAATATGTTTTTAATAAATAAAATGTAATAGAAAATAACATTAACTGTGTACAAGAGGTTTTCCATCTGTTTACATTCCAAAGTGGAGATTTGAAGTAAGAAATTTCAGCTAAAGTTTGGTAGGGTTAGCTGCTGCCATAGATGCCAAAGCAAAATGCTGGCTGGAGTCATGGAAAAGAGACAACTCTTTTAATTAGTCTCAATATTGTTTCTGATTTTCAGGAATTCATTTCCTGAATTGTATTAGACCTCACAATCCAAAGGATATATTTTTGATGCTCAAACCCAACCTTTTTTATTTTTTATTATTAAGGACGTATTAAGGATCAAATCCAGGATTCAATTCAGGACATGGTCAAAGCCATTTCTGAAATTTTCAAATTTGTTGCAACAAGTTTTTATATAGCAGTGTCACATTAAAAGCAAACAAATTTTTGAACATTCAAAACAGGGATCAGTTTCAGTTCAACATTTTGCCAGGTGAGGCTTAATAAGGAATTAGTATTTATCCAAATCCAAACAATAAGGGATTCTGTGTTCGTCTCTACATCCAAGAGAACCCAAACTTTTTTCATACAGGTGTAATTTATTCCAAAAAAAGGGAGACCGCTTTAAAATATGTTAATGCTTGCATTGATGGAAGCAGGTTTCGACTCGTAACTGTGGTTTAATACACTCAAAAGCAATATCTCTTTATTTGTGTAACTGGTACTTATTTTTTAATAAGTAGTATAAATTTGCCAGTACAACTGCTTCTTAAAGGGGATTGTAGAAGTTCATTCTATTCTAGAACTTCTTTTGCAATACTCATAGTAACCCTTTTTCTTACTACCACTCCAACACAGTAAAATTCAAATCAATTACTAGTATGAAAGTTTAATCAATAGTGATGAGCAAATCTGTGCATTTTGCTTCACCAAAAATATGCAAAACTAGGGAAACACAGGGAAAAAACAGTGCAATGCATTGAAGTCAATAGGCATCAACATTTTTTGTCACACTCAACAATTTTTTCCACTCTAAATGCATTAAAGTCAACGGGTATTTTTCTTGTGGTGCTATGTGACTTTTTTGTGTTGGCAACTTTTTTGTCTCAGCGACTTTTTGTCCAAATACATCAATGTCAATGACTATCAATGGCAATGGCTATGGCTTTTCTTACGACAACTTTTTTGTCTTGGCGGCAAACTTTTTTTGTTTTAGAGATAATTTTGTCTTGACAACATTTTTGACACAGCAATGTTTTTTGTGGTGGATTTTTGCAGCTGTTTCTTGAATTAATTTGCAGATGGCAAGGTGCAGAATGTCACTGCAAATCCATGCCTGGTGAAAAAATGTGTTCATAACTATCTGAACAAATGTACAATATATAAACATTGTTTCAGTCATATTTCATTAAAGTTCCATCTTGTAAATCTTGTTATTATTGTAAAAAGCTAGTTCTTGCTCTATTTCTACAGTATTCACATTGAGTTAGTATAACGCAACTTAATGATGATTAAAATTCACAAAGAACCCTGCTCCACCAAGAATTTCCAAAGAGATTCTTTCCACCTAATTATTAAGAATCGACAGGCACCTTATCCGGCCTAATACTAAAAGGGCTGTTGACTTAGCTTCCCTAGGCCCTTTAAAAAAACTGCTGGTTATCGACTGGAAGATTGTAACAAGATACTTGGTTAGGTATATTGACTGGAATAAGCCTGGGAAGATAGCTGAAGAGGCCCTTGGGAGGTGACTGAAAAATCTAAAAATTCTCAAAAACGAATAATGTAATTTTATTCATGTGGCTAAAAATAAATATTTGACAGACGATGTGACTGGGAAACAAAATAATAGAAAAAAAAATCTGCTTCCTATTATGATAATTATTAGGGGCTCTGCTTCTGTATACAGTATAGAGTTATAGCTGATTTATTTCTATTTCTATTTTCTATTTCTTACTTTGCTCTTCATCTATTTCTCTAAATGATCTGATATTTACAGTAGAAAACACGCATCTAACATTAATAGTACAAAATAATTCCAGCAATTTGTTTTATAACTTGAAGGAAACATTTCCTTTCCATATTGTGATATTAATATAATTCCAACTCATTAATTTTTATATTTTGAAGGAGAATATTTACTTTCTGTATTGTGATCTTTATATAATTCCAACATAATTTATTTGACATCATCCTCTTCTATGGCGTTCTTCTACAGCATAACATAAATTACTTGGACTTGCTCTGATCCACTTGATACCAGTGTATAAATGCTGAAAAACTATTGTTTCCTCTTTAATTCAGAGATGGAGGAAGAAGCTATAGATTTACCTGCATCTTCCTCTTTTATGCAGGAACTGCCAGTGGAAGAGTAATGCTATTTCTTCTATCTCTCAGTCAGGAGACAACATCATCGATCTTCTTTCCTTTGATTTTTTTGATGTTGAGCAATGGTTGAGACCTTCAACTGGGAATCTGCCTCTGTACAAAATCAAAGTCACTGCAAATGGAACAAGAGAGAACTATATGGAAGTCCTAATGCAGAGGGCTCTCTTCCCCAACAGTTTTATCCTTTCTGTCATCCTTAGGCAAAGCACCCTTATTTGAGTGTAGATTTATAGTTTATCTTTATCTATGGCTTCATCTGTAGGTAGCTATTATAGCTGCCTTGCTTGGATATTGTTCGTGCCTGACAGATCTGTCTGTAGTTCATCAAAGAGAACAGAGTGGCTAAAAGCCGTTGGGTCCAGCTGATGATGAAATACGAGCCATCAGCCTTGGTAATGGCTGTAAAATTTCATAATTACATGGCCTTTATTACATTGCATAATGATCCTGAAGCAGTATGGAACAATTAATTAAGATTTTCAAGTGTAGCTCTTTCAGAAATTAAAAGGTTCTAGCGACTGAGAAATAGGGAAATGTCTGTCTCTAAATGCATTAGCAATGCTCTTGAATATGCGCTGTGCCCCTTTCTTTACAGTATTACACGGTCATAGTTGGATAATAACAGAGTGATGTGTTTTTGTCTATGTAGTGAGCACTGACAGTGGAATTTCATCTTACTATTGCTAAGGGGAATAAATTCATTTAAGATCCTGACACTTCGACAGACATTTCAAAGGAAGAGTTATTGTTCCCTTACTGCCTCCCTGAAAAGAAAGAATATCAGGTGGTTTATTCTGCCAATTCTTATGAATGGATGTTTGAGAACATCTGTATTGTTCGATTTTACTTTTTTTAATATCTAACTTTTTTTATTATAACGCATTTCTGATGTTTGGGCTTACAATTCAAATGGAACAAGTACATTTGTGTGGGAAGCTATAGATTGAGTATCATTCCTCTCAAAGAGGACTGGTGACATCTCGATCTGGCTGCCACTATAAATCATTCTGGATAAGCAGATGCATCTTTATTCTGGGGTTAAAAATGCGCTCTCTTTAACAGTAAAATTCTTCATATGGAAAAGCTTTGCGCCCCCCCGGCAATATATATACACACACACAGTATATTCAAATGAGACACTAATTTCAGACAAGGTACAGTACATGTAAATGCCCAGGTGCTGTTCCACTAGTTTAGGACATTGAACAGATGAGGAAAACATGGCACATGCTGGGTCTTGAACTGTTTAATTCAAAACACTTATTTAGTTATGTTTTCAGTCCAGTTTCTGGTTCGATTGTCAAGTTATGGTCTATAAGGGGTCATTTACTTATCACACTGGTTCCTGCAGAATTATGTGCACATGTTATTGTTACAGTGAACAGCAACAGAACTTTTCAGCTCAATTGCTCTACAATGAAGTGCAACTCCTCGAGAATCTGAAATTACATTGGAATCAAAGGAAAAAAAAAGCTTGCATTATGGGGGAAAACACCAAAAATGATTGCATTTGAAATTGCACTTAGCCCACTACTGGGCAGTTATGCAGTTATCCTCTGGAAGTGTATTGGGCTTGGACATATGTAATGGAATATAATATAAAATGGAGACACTCACAGAAAACTGGTTCACTGGGCCTGGGTGCCATTCATATAACAATAAGGGGCAGACTATCAATGGTAGAATTTCAAAATATTTTTTAGATCGAAAATGAACCGTTTCTGATCCAATAGGTCCGATTTCAATCGAATTACAATCGTTTGATTGAGTTTCTTCACAAAAAAATTTGATTTCTCAAAAATTTCAAAAAGACTCCTTAAAGGTTATAGGAGGTCCCACATAGGCCAGAACAGCAATTTGGCAGGTTTAAAATGGCGAAGGGTTGAATTCTAATCTAATTTTTTCAGTTTGAATCTAATTTTGGCCTTTTCGATACTTTTCAAAGTACCCAAAAATTACTTCAAAATATTTTATTTTTTTTATTCGAGTTTTAACTTTGACCCTTAATGCAAACCCTTTGAATGCGTCATGACTCAGGGTTAATTGAAGAAACTGTGTTATCTAAAGTTATCTTAACTCATTTAATGCATGTAACCTTTTCATTAGCATACCAAAGGACCATTGTTTTCAATGGTGAACTCTTTAATTGGATGGGATGCTGTGACACAATATTCTGTGTTAAGTGAGTTAAATGGGATGTCTGAGTTAAGTTATTCTGTGTCAAACGCACAATCCAAAGTGGCTTCATCTGTACTTGTGAACCTCTCAGTTACTTTACTTTAAGGACCAACATTTTAGCTGGAGAAGTCAGTGGTCAGCCTAACATTGGTCCCTGTAATAAAGCACTTTTGTACACCAACAGGATGTTCATAGTAATATCTCAACCCAACCTTGCCCAAGCCAACTTTGCCCAAGCTCGATATAAGTAAACTGTCAAGCATTTGTTGAATGCTGAATAAATGCTACCTGGTCATCTTTTGTTCAGCAAACATTTTCCACAGTGTTTTATGGTGTTTGAGAGTGTTAACTCAGGCCCATGGCATTAAGTGCAGAGTCATTTGTATGTCATGACACAAGCATGCACGCCTATCATCTTTTCCTTAACAGTGTTGACTTGACACACATTGTATTTGCACTTTAATGTGTTTTGGGTTTTTTTTTTGCCTTATAAGTGTGAACTGCTGCTTTCAGCCAGAAAGGAAAAACATTTTGAAAATGAACATTTGTGTCAAGAGGGGCTTAGCTTTGTAAAGTCAATTTCCTTTTCAGGAAATGTATTCCCTTAATAGGACTTTTCCGATCCACTGTCAGTCTTGTTCACACACTGGGTGTCACTGCCTTTAAAACGCTTGTCACTCTTTAATGGAAACAAAACAGTCTTTGCAGTCGGTGCTGCAATTTCATTCCCTTACCCCTTGCTGCGTCGGCAATCGTGAAAATGACAGAGCGCCTCTCTGTAGGGGTAATTAAAATGTAAATATTGATATTTTATTATTTGAAATTACTTTCCAGTGTGGCATTTAATATCTCTCCATCTGTGCTGCTCTGTTTTGTGGTCACTTTAGTGCAGCTCTGGGAGGGCAGGGAATGGCTTGATCCCCCGTTATGTCAAAATGCTTGTTGCTACTTAATTTTGATATCAAATTAAGTGGAAAAGTACAGTCCACACAGTAATCCATGACATCTTAACCAGCTGCTTGGGTATATTTAGAATTAATCTCCACTATGGAATCAACCTAATGTATGCAATTAAGAGTCTGCCTATGGCTAATTAGCTGTATTAGAATCAGGCAGCTTTCTATCTTTCATTCTTTCTTCCTTCTATTTGTGTGTGGCTTTTTTTGGACTGTCAAGGGCTTAACCCCATGGGCATCAGAAAGGTCTGATCTGGAGACTTCTGTGGATAACATAGGCTTAAATCAATGGCATGTGTAACCCCTGAAAAGCCTCTGAGATTATCAGTGACATTACTCTGAAATATAGGCTTGTTTACAAGAGAAAGATGGTAGTTAATGTGATTACATTTAAAACATACCAATTTGAAGAGGTGGTATCTTGACCATCATTTTGTTTCACAAGTCTCCATACAATGAATTTCTATTTGGTTGCTAAGGAGTCTGATCTAAGTAACTTGCAGAATGTGTTTGATAACAGAAGATGGATTTGAATCAAGAAATAGAAACTGAGCCTCAGAATTAGTATGTGTTCTAGCTGATATTGGCAAAAAGTTTCCTATGGAAATATGGCCATTGTAGGTATGTTCCCGTTTTGTAGATGGCTTGGAACCCAAGCAATCAACAAACTTGTGTGGATTAGCACACCCTGTACTAAAGTCAATGCAAATAAGCCTGGTGCTCACCGGTTATGGTACGGCAACCTCCATGGTCCAGTTCCTCAGAAAAAAACAGCGGCACACAGGTCTGCATGACAACTTCAAGTATTTAATGGTGCTGAGTGCACTGCAACATTTCAGGAAAACCCCTTTTGAACCCAAGCAGCCAGTTCATTTGGTATAATTTGGCCATGCTTATGTGTAGCCTCATTCTACAATACCCAACAAAATGGCTTGGTTTGTCAGATAGCTCATAAATGGCTAAATAAATCCACCTTAAAGCAGACAACAGATGGAGATACATACAATACATTTGAGACACTCTAATCTTCACATTCACACACTAACTACTGTCTATAATGTACAGTATGCCCCTTTAGAGCCATGAAAATGTTTTCTACAGTACATGGATGTTTTGTTAAAACGTGTAGACAGGTCTTAGTCAAAAGTATTTTGTGCCATATCCCACCCAGATCTCACTGACACTGGTATCTTTATTTTGTATTTCCTGGGCACAACTGATGTGCTGCTAACAGTACAGGGAACCATTTCAATCATTGTTTTTCCTATTGGAACTGAAGGTCTAATTAACTGGTTCTAGTTGTGTTGCATCAAAAACTAGAATAAAAAGGGAATAAACAGAGGTTTGGGTGCCATCAGGCATGTGAATGAAGTACCATGAACCTAGACGAAGTCCACAGCCTATGGATGTAGTTAAAGACACCAAAGCTAACATTAACTAAGCTAATTTGATTAAAAGAACAAACACTACTATTTGTATAATTTTTTATTAGTCCATATTGATGTTTATTTTGAATCCTTTATTTAATATATTTTTCTTACATACATATATATGCATTTACATTGCACTGGAGAGAAATAGCTTCTTCTCCCCCATAATTTATTCAGCAGTTGTTCTATTTATAAATTCTGTTGAAAACACAATTAAAGAGGAGGGAAAAAACCCACTGACAACTAGATGCAACAAGGGACTGTTTCTAATTCACCAGATGGACTGATGGGTTAAAGGATCACCACTATTTTTTGATGAGGATATTACTGTTTTTCCCTGAAGGTAAAAAAAATGACTTGGCAGAGTTTAAGCCAAAGTGCTTTCATAGTTGGCCCAGTAGTGGGTAGATTCATAAACACAAGCTCATATGGAGATTACAAGTCATCCAAAGCAAACATCACAAATCAGCCATAGCCAGAGGGAATTGAACAGCCAAGTTCAAAACAACTTTCATTTTAAAGGGGAAAGATAGACGCCGTCTTTTTTTTTGTATAAAAGTGACTAGACGGTTTATTCTCTGTCAATATCTCCAAGAAAAATAGTAAGGAAGAAAGAGAGAATGAAAAAGAATGAAAAAGAGAGACATTGTGTCAGTAATCCAATGGATGTGATCAAATGGAAATGATTATTTAAAACATTGATGGTAAAAACATGGGGTATGGTAGGGCATATTGGGGGATCGTATGAGGAAGAGTTGGACCTCAAGCACCTTTTTTTTTTTTTCAAAATTAAGCTACATACATATAATAAGACTGCAGGGAACATTACCTCTCAGTCTGAAGTTTCCAGATGTACAGTATAGGACTCTTATAGAGCTCTAATCTGAGAACAGCCACAAATGGGGTTATATATCGAAATCCGAAAAGTTTTCACTATTAACTGAAAACTATGTCAACCAAATCTGCATGGACTTCCATTGACTTCCCCCCCTATTTATCAGTAAATCTTTACAAATATTCTTGTGCGGGAAACGTCATTGTAAAATTATATAAACATTCGAATCCTATAATTATTTTGGATTTTGTGCTCGAAACCTACATTTTCTTCTTAGAAACACCCAAAAGCTATGATTCTTTCAGAAACCCAGCACAACTCACACAATCTTCCAGATTTGTCAATGGGACACCTTCCGTTTTTTTACATGTTCTCAGCATACATTTTTTCATCTGACTTTTAATACCATCCTTAATCCTAACCCTAATAAATACCATAAAAAGTGTTTTTTTACTCCAAATAATTGTATTCTTACTTTAAAAGTCCAAAAAAATGCTTCTATTGTCAACACCATGTAGCCTAGTGAACAAAGGGCTCTTTTGGTTCTCTAATAGGAGATCATTATTCCATACTACATGAAAAGATGCATAATAAGTACTGCATTCCTAATGATCCCTTCACCTTGGGCACAATAAGAAGAAGAACCAAAAATAATATGCAAATTCTAAGCATCTGTAAGTGAATTTCTGTTCTTAGCAGTCAATAAGCACCTTTTTAAATGAGTTTATTTGATTGTATACCTTGTAAAAGTCATTAGGAGGCATTTGTAAATGAAGTGGCATTCACAATTATCCCCTACATGTGTTTCATTTCATTAACACTTTCTCAAATAGCTGAAGTGAAAGGTCACAACTCGTAAGAGACAAGTAGCATCTTTGCTGTTTGTAAATGCCCAATTTACGGCTTTTAAATTGTTGCAGAACACACTTAGTATTGCAGAATGAATCTTGTGCCTCAACTACTCCTGACAAGTGAATATTTGTTTAGTGGGAATCTATTGTCCTTAATGGATTGCGATGGATGTGTACTGTGAATGCATTTTTATTGCCACCCCACCTTTGTTCTGTTGTTTCAGTGAAATTAACTTAGTGCTCTGCTAAAAGCAATACATTTCTGCCAACTTGGTTAAAAGCTGCAAAAAAATGCTCTGTTCTGCAAGAGGGGAATGTGTTAAAATATGAAACATATGTTTCATCTATTAATTTTCAGCTGTGTCAGTCAACGTTGGCTTGATGGTTCCACTTCTGTTTGGTACATTTAACTATGTGAAGTTTGTATCCAGTCTATAAATCTGTCTATAAATAAACATAGAAATGTTATTTTTAAAGAAGAATAAAAAAAACTAATATGGATAGAAATGCTGTATTTTATATATCAAGCTTACTGTGTTGGTCGTTATCCATAAGTTCAAAGTTGCCCACAGCATCTCCCCTTCTTGAATCTTGTTAGGCATCTTTTGTGTGTCAGTGACACTGCACATGCTCAGTGGGCTCTGGGCTACTGTTGCTGTTCAGAAGTTAAGCTGTGGGCTCGTTTGAAACCATTAACACATTAGCAGAAAGTAAGGTATCATCTGTCATTGAGGATAATACAGGTATAGAACCTATTATCCAGATCCAGGGTATCCCGGATAATGGATTTATCTGTAATTTGGATCACCATCCCTTAAGTCTACTACAAGATCACCTAAACATTACATAAACCCAATGTATGGATTTGCTTCCAGTAAGGATTAATTTATATCTTAGTTTGGATCAAGTACAAGACACTCCTTTATTATTATGAGACAAAGGGAAAAAAAATGGATTATATGAGAGATGGCCCTCCTCAGAGCTTACTGGATAATAGGTTTAGAAATAACGGTTCCCATACCTGTACATAAGTATTGCATGTGCCCTATATATTATAAGGATGTATATAGATATATAGATATATAAAGTTCAGCAAAGAACTGTTCTTGGGCCAGGAGACAGATTTCAAGTTATTGCCATTTTACTTTGACAACAGCCAAATTCAATGTGTGAAATCCTTTAGAGAGTGTTTGCAAACAGGCAACTATTAGACCTATTAAGCACATGCAAGCCAATGAAAACAAATGCATTTATTTCCTGTTTCCTCAAGCATGCTGCTGATAGATATGCAATGTTGACAAAACAGTGTGGTGATTAGGGTGTAATTATCATTCTGTGATGATGTGTGCTGTTTGAGGAATGTCTAATGTGTCAGATTTCAGACACACAAACAGCAGTCAAAGCTTCAAAACAGACTCAGGAGTTGCCCTACTTTACTGATCCTATCAGGCACTTTGGAAATGCTGAGAGCTAACAGAGAATGCCTAAGAGGGGTTAAATTTGTATGCCTTCATTGCAGCCTATTTCTGTCAACACTCGGCTACAAAGATAAACGTTTATGTTTTGTGAAGTGAAAGTGTATTTTTGAAGACCATCAGAATTTTTTTTTGTCCTTCACACTTTCCTTTTCTTAGCCTTTTTTTTGTTAAGTTGACTGCACAGTGCAATGGTTTGCTTGGCTAAAAAGGAAAAAAATATAGAATCAAAAAAGAAGGGAGAAAAATTAACTGATCTCTGCCTTTGGCACCATTGTCAAGCGAATGGACAGCTAGCACAAAATAGCAGACAGACAGGTGCACTTCACACTCTGCATGCTACACACTTTCTCTAACACAGAGGGAACGATATTGTCTTGCAGGCTGCACTTTGTGCCCTTTCATATTTACAGGCAAAAGTGAGACTATTGTGCCAGAAATTATTAAAGTTAAAAAAGTCAACTAAAAAACAGCAAACTCTTAGGGACTGATTTACTAAGGGATGCATTTCGATGTAGAAAATACTTTGGAATTCGACCATCGAATTGAAATTCTTCGACTTTGAATACCAATTTTTCACCGAATTTGGCATTGCTGCGATCGAAGAAAAATTGTTCAATCAAACAGAAAAATCCTTCGAATCGAACAATTTCGAAAGATTTTAGCGTATGATTGAAGGATTTTTTTTCGATAAAATAAAACGTTGAAAAATGGTCTAGAAGGTTCTCATAGGCTAACATAGCACTTCGGCAGCTTTTATTTGGTGAAGTAAAAAAAAATCGAAGGATTTTACTATTCGGTCGTATGAATCGAACCGTAACCTATTCAATGGTCGAAGTTTTTCAAAAATTTACTTTAAATAGCGATTTTTTTGCATTCGAATATTCCATTAGACCCTTAGTAAATTAGCCCCTTAACATCTTAATTATAAAAATGATCCGGTTGTCAACAGGCAGCTCACCATTGACCTGATATGGCTAACAAAAACACTATGTAATTAACATTTTATTCCTTTGTAGATCAAAGAGGCAGACCCTTCTTTTAGTAATTTAAAAAAAAAACAGCTAGAGGACTAGCTATATCTGTACCAAAATATGCTTTCATCCAAGTGTTATGAAAATTACCATGTTTTTTGTATGCACTCATTATGAACCTCAAGACAGCATTGTCTTTCAGTGTGGTACATGGTGGCACAGGTATGGGATCCATTATCTGGAAACACATTATCCAGAAAGCTTTGAATTACGGAAAGGCCGTCTCCCATAGACTCAGTTTTTATCTAGATAATCTAAATTTCTATCTATAATAATAAAACAGTACCTTGCACTTGATCCCAACTAAGATATAATTAATCCTTATTGGAAACAAAACCAGCCTATTGGGTCTATTTAATGTTTACATAATTTTCTAGTAGACTTGAGGTATGAAGATCCAAATTATGGAGATTTGTTGTCTGGAAAGCTCCAAGTACCGAGCATTCTGGATAACAAGTCCCTTGCCTGTAAAAACTGAATGAGCCGTGGAATAATGACTTCACTCTTTTTCTGTGTGGAACATGTAGTGATGGGCAAATAAATTTGCAAGGTGAATTCCATTGTTTTGCCACTGGCGAATAAATTCACAAAACTGCGTCGACAACTCACTGCGTCAAAAAAATTATTTGGGGCTATTTTGACACCTGCAATTATTCTGATGTGCATTTAAATTATGCTGGTGCCCATTGAACAAAATAGGTGTGCATCAAATTGTTGCAGGCATCACATTTCACATTTTGTGAATCTCACGGGAAATTCGCAAATTATTCAGTGAAGTGAAATGGGACCAATTTGCCCATCACTTTAAGGGGTGCACTATAACCTATTTGTACGTCCAAAGGTAGACAAATTCCATGGTATCATGTGCCATGTTTCAATATGTTTCTCATGATAAGCCACACAATGTCCTTGCCACCAATGTGTCCTAAAAGTCCAGCACTTATTTATTTCACCTTAATGTCCACAACAATGATCTCTGATTCCTTAATATACACTAGGGATAGTTTGGAATTCTGTCATTTTGCCCTACTACACAAATGAGTTCCATTTTCATACTAAATTATGTCAGTACCTTGTTATATTCAATCCTAATGTAACTTGCATGCTACATCTTATTGCCATTATCTAAAGTTATTTTCAACCAGATCCTTTATCCCTGCCTCCCAACTGCCACTATTTCTGTGCATCTCATCTAGTGCAACAAACTGAACCTTTTATATCAGTCTTGAGTAAATTGCCTTTGTGGTTCCCAACAGGTGTGGATCACACATAACAAAAGCTAAAGCATTCAAAATGGAATTTTTATGTCCAGCCTGCATTTTTCCTTGCTATTCCTGAAGGCTCCATTTCATGCAGTATAGTAATAGTAATAATACAAGGTGAAGGCAGCTGACTGCCAGATTGAAGAGGTTAATGAAAGTGAGCACTTGTTCATGGGTGGTAATGTCCCTGGAGCTGACTGTTGAAAAGTCAAGAGTCCAGACTCTCTTTTTTTATAGTCCTTAAGAGGTTTTGCATTAATGGTCATCTACGACTTGCATGAGATCCTAATAGGGACATTCAAAAACTGCCCTCCTTACTGATCCTGTTTCTGAATCGGTCATATACAGTATGCATTGGCCCACTAACATTTTTTTACTTTTTGGCTTTTGTTGCCACAAAATATTATATAAATATCTAAAAGTATTAAAGAAGTGAATTCTGAAATGAATACAAAGAGTGCATTCAAAATTGCTTTAAAGTTAGTTCTGCAAAGAAAGAAGTATTTACACATAAAGTTATTTTCTCTTTTTTTCTGTCTGAATTCATTGAATCACATCAATATTTATTGTACTTTTTTTTTTAAATTAAACCCCACTGAGGTTTGGCAAACATTTTAAGGTCTGCAGAGAAAATGTTGGACATGTAAATCATGGACAAAAGAGGCCATAAAGAAACTCTAAAGTTTCCATACACGTAAATGTCAATATAGTGTCTTCTCCATCATCAGCACTAAATTCACATTGATGCCTCTTTTCTTCTACGTATTGATCCTTCCATAAGAACGTAGATTTGTATCTGTTAATTAATGCATCCTGAAACAGCATTTGTATTAATCAGGCAGATAAGAAAAATTGGATGCCTGCACCCTCGTGACAGCCACAAAAGTGCTGGTCCTGATAAAATCATGGATGGACCTCAATAAAAAAAAAGTTCCTCCTTCTACTCAATAAACTAATCATCCCACTTTTAATTATGTGGTAGAAAGATGCGTGGAGATTGGAGAATGTGTAAATCTAATTATTTACTAACAGCAGTGTCTGGGAGGGAAAATTGGCTGTCACAGAAAGGTGCTGCAGGCTATATTCTCTGCCCATCTGCTCCTGCAGAAAAAAAAATCCTGGGTTCTTGAGAGAAGTAGAGCATCTAAAGCTAATTGAAACCACACAATATTCTGAATGTATTATTTGTTATGGAAAAAAATGCTGTAGAGCTGATATGATTTGTGGCAAAAGCTGAACAGTTTTTGAACTCCTGGCCTGCAATCTCCTCAAGTAAATGCATTTGGCTATTCAGAAGGGAATCATATGAAATCTAATTTTATTTTAGAGAAACAATGTAACTTTGTATATTCTCTTTTTATAGCTAGTGCTGCAACCACTTTCAGTGCTCAAACAACAGTCATATACTATATATTCCCCATGCAAAGAAGAATGTCAACTGAAATTATTATTTTTTACAAAATAGAATGTTGCTTAAAACTGCTCGTTTTTTAACATTTAAATTAAATGTAGTAATAATTAACTCTGATGTCATGCTGTTTTAAAAGAGATTTAATAATAGGTTTGTGTTGACTTGCATGAAGATGCGTTCCCTGATTATATTATTATTATTATTAGTAGTATTGTTATTATGATTATGAAAATTCAAGTAAATATATTAAAATTCAAGTAAATGTGTGATTTTTTTTTTAAATAGCAAACAACAAAAAGACAAGCTATGAAAATAAAAACAATTAATTCAAAATACAAATTTGGAAAAAATAGCAAACAACTATAAAAAAATAAAAAATATTTTAAAAATACAAATAAATTCAGTGGATTGTTTTTGGAATGTAATGACATTAGACTTCATGAAGTATCTTGTCAGGACAAAAGTCATTGGTTTTTAATTCCCTGATCATTTGCCATTTGCTTGTCAATCAGTATTTGATCTTCTTCTTTTGTGCAACATAATTTTCACACTTTTTTCAACTTTTGTAAAACACAACGATTTTTGTTCGCATGACATGAATCCATACAAAAGAGAGTGCAGTTTGTGCCATAGCTATGTCAATGTAAAGCTATAGACCCCCTTAAGAAAAGCTGCACTAATCCCCTTTGATGATTTTATTATGTCGCTGTCGTGGGTTTTTTTTGTGCCAACTGGCAAATTTCTTCACTTTGCCAAGCAGCCAAGAAATTATATGCATTTGTACATGGCGGCATAGCTTTTAAAGTACTTATTAATGCAATGTAATTTAGAGAGTAATTTAAGGAGTAGAAAGCATGTTAACACATTTCTTTGTAGTTGTATACTATGCTGGAGAGTAATGTGAGTTAAGGTGAGCTCCACTTTGTCAACCAGTAGAAATGTACAAATTAACTACAATTTGAATATTATTTTGAAATTGAAACATTCTTTGTTGTTTGGTCATATTTGTATTAAGAAATGAATTGATTGAGTTAATAAAGTTTGTACATTGGATTTTTGAAAAAATACAAAAGACAGGTTAATACATTTTTCTAAAATTCAGCACTGAAAACAGTGATTTTTTAAAACCCTATAATAAAAATAATGCATTTTTTAAAGAAAATGTTTAATTCTAATTTTGATATAGGTAGAAATCATCACATAGGTACAGTTATGGAAAGCTCAAATTTGACATAAGGATGAAAAAGAAAATCCCAAATATATGTAGCCCTAAATTGTAAATGAAATGACATGACAGCTACTCCCCTGTTTCATTTAATGAAATTATAGGACTATTTTTATTTCTTAAATAGCTGCATTTTACTTTTTATTTTCCTGTCCTAAATGTGAAGCCAAAACCTTTTTTACGTACACCATTAAATTAAAAAATAAACTCGACATACAATAACAATCAATTTGAAGCAACCATTTCTCCACCAAAGTCACACAGTGTAAGACTTTAATGTAGAGCAACCATATTTCAAAATAAATTACTATATACAGAGAATCACTTACTAAATATATTAAGTAGCAGTACATGAAGTTTAAATAGATTTCTATATTGTTGGAATTGATGTAGCATTCTGGGTTCCAGCACTTTCCTGAATTATGGATGGTTTAGTAAAGCTGTTGTTTCTGCATAGAGTGATGGGAAATTTGGAATTACTTTTATAGGCAACATATAAATCTACTACTTCACTGTGTAACATTGTGCAATAGAAATAAAACATTTTTTTTATCAAGTTTGGAGTTTCTTTTACCCATTCTAGGTCAACCTATAGGCCAAAGACAATAAAATTATTTGTCTTTTCTTGCTCAATGAAAAAGTTTCTAATTGTTTTTTAAGTGTATTTATGTTAATCCATTAGCATATGAGCACCATAATGGTTCTGAAAAGGTAACCCAAAATCATTAATGAAAGCAACCTCTACTGGACATATATTCAAGAAAGCTGTTAGTAAGGGTCCTTGTTTGTATGAAACACTAACATCTGAACATTAACTACACATGGAACTAGGCATCAGTCTCAAGAGTATACTAATTTTACTCCAGAACAATTATAGCTGGATAATATTTAAAAAAAATATATAAAATAACAAAAATGTAGGAGTTCAAAAGAAAGGATACCAAAATAAGACAATTGCCTGCTTTATTCAGACTTTTGCGGAAGCTAATTATAATATTGAAAAATAATGCATTTTATCAAAATTCTTGCTTTAAATTAAGGTGAAAGAATCTATTGCACACTGTGAAAATACAAAAGTCTCTGGGGTCTTACAAATTCATAATCATGCACTTTGTTTAAAAAGACTATTGTAGTACATGAAACTAATTTGTCTGAAAAACTATAAATCAAAATAATAAATATGCCATCCTTGTTTTACCTACAGCCCCTTAGGCAAAATAATATATGATGTCTGTTATCAAGCTCACACAAACTTTTGGGAGACTTGATAAAAACTTTGCTTTATTTGTGTTGTAAAACAAAGAAACTTTTGAAGAACCAACTGGCATACAGTCTATTGTTATAAACTAATTTCAGACTAAAGTTTGTTGGAACAACAATAATCATTAATCTTCTTTTTAGGATTCTCTACCTTATCACTTGCCGATCAGATGAGTCTTCTGCAGAGTGCATGGATGGAGATCTTGATCCTTGGAATTGTTAACCGATCGATCTCCTTTGAAGATGAACTAGTCTATGCTGAAGACTACATAATGGACGAAGACCAATCAAAGTTGGCCGGGCTGTTGGAACTGAACAATGCCATCTTGCAGCTTGTGAAAAAATATAAGAGCATGAAGCTTGAGAAGGAAGAATTTGTAACCCTAAAAGCTATCGCTCTTGCTAATTCAGGTTGGTAAAGTTATGTATTATGCACCAGACTCTAAAAACTGTATGTATGCATGCTGGTCAATTGTTTCAGTGTTTACATATAATGGGGGTATGTCATGCTCATTTGTCTTTGTCTGCACAGTACAGCCATACAGCCTACTTGGAACTTCTAAGGCACTTTCAGGGGCTCTGATGAGTGTTCAGAATTGCCTGATTCTGGTGTCTATAACGGGTTAATAGCATAAATGAAAGGGGATTATGTAACTGTGAATATACATAATATTGGAAAGCTGGGTCTAGGCTGAATTAAAACTTGCTACTCTAGACAGTAGTAATATTATTCTCTTCCTGTTCATCTATTTCTGCCTCCTTTCCTTCTCCCTCATTCTTTGAACAATTTAAAGGACCAGTAACATCAAAAAATTTAATTGTTTTAAAGTAATAAAAATATAAAGCAGTGTTGCCCTGCACTGGTAAGGCTGGGGACAGACAGGGAGATTCGGGGAGATTCTGTCGCCTGGCGTTTAATAGCAGGCGACAATCTCCCCGAACTTCCTTCTCCCTGTCCGTCGCTAGTTTAAATGACAAAGCGCCAGCGCTGTGCACACGCGGCGCGGCGATTTCCAGAATCGCCCGAAGTTTCCTCACGAAGTAACTTCGGGTGATTCCAGAAATCGCCATGCAGCGTGTGCACAGTGCTGGCGCTTTGTCATTTAAACTAGCAACGGACAGGGAGAAGGAAGTTCGGGGAGATTGTCGCCTGCTATTAAACGCCAGGCGACAGAATCTCCCCGAATCTCCCTGTCTGTCCCTAGCCTAAAATTGCAGTGTTTGCTTCAGAAGCACTACTATTGTTTATATAAATAAGCTGTTGTTTAACCATGCGGTCAACTAATCAAAGGAGAAAAGGCTCACATTACACAGCAGATAGCAGATAAGTGCTGTAGAACATAATGTTATCTGTTATCCATTACTTATTCTGTGACAAATTGCTGTTTTCACCATTGCTACTTAGCACCTTGTATATATGAACTATAGTAGTGTTTCTGAAGCAAACAGATCAGTTTTAACAGCGCAGGGCAACACTACATTATATTTCCTTTACTTTAAAACACTTTTTTGGTGTTACTGTTCCTTTTAACTATTTAATTGTTGAAGGTGAATTGGAAAATTATTTCTCACCAATAAATCTCAGTAAAAAAATACATAGTCTTGCCACTGTTCCTATACTTTTACATATATGATCAAAAACAAGAAAGGTTTACATTCATTTAAAGTGAATAAGGAGTTAAAAAAAGATTTAGCACTCATGAGAGCATAAATGTGCTGAAGCAGTGAATGGTATCAGATAAGTAAAAATCGTTTGGGCTTTGTTATCCTTTTGTGTCACCTTAATGCTTTTCCTGTGGTCTTAAGTCCCTTTTACCATTTGCATATAGTTGATGATAGATCAGTGCTTAATAACATGCTGATCATTAGATACCTGTATGTCAATAACATGCTCTGATGCTATGTACCATTGACAGTCACACCATGCCCCTCCATCTGCCTTTGTTTTGACCCTTTCTTTGAACTTTATCTTGGTTGCTGGCCAGTCATTTTCCCTTTAATTACAAGAATGAAACTGTCAATAAAATCTGTTAAATGGGATGCAATGAGTGGCTTGAATGGGCAGACAGCTATTTGTTCAAATTCTGGAGCATTCAAGGTATTGACAGTTTGTTTTCTGGGGCCATATGTGGCGATCAATCTCAGACTGGGCTCAGCCGTGCTGAAAAATGAAAAAACAGATTGCTTTTGCCTATTTGCGGATGACGACTTGTGATTTGGCGCAACCCTACTGAGCTGAGACCTTCTGTCCAAATTGTTCCCCAGAGAGATGGATATATGCGATTTTTTTATTGATTTTGTATAACAGTTCATCTTTAGCATTGTAGTGGTTGTTTGATAGACCATCGTTTTCCTTCTATAGGGCATTGTTACAGTGTAGCTAAATAATTGTGTGGATAGTTCAAGATGCAGATTTCTCACTAGCAGTGAAGTGTACAACATCTCAATCAGCCTTTACAGTTTTGCTGCCTTGGAATGTGCACAAACATATTTATAACTTGTTGGTGTTCTGAGGCATGCAGCTAAAGGTGGCTACGAGGTATATAATATACCTAATTGACTTTGGGTTGGTTAATGAGATCACTGCAGAGGTGGCAGTGGCTGTTGTCCTCTTTAGTTAGTCCACTGAGTATCACTGATCTATCTCATAATCTGTTAGTTGAAAGAACATTTTTACATTTTGGATAAGAAAGGCATTTTGTAATGGTCAGTGTGAGATCCTCAAATATTTAATTGTAGTGTCATAGTTTGGTTAAGAAATTACCTAAGAGAATGACCTGGTTGGCCAGTGTGCAGTAGATAAAAACAAAGAGTACTTTTAGTTTGTTATAAGACATATATGACAGCACATAAACCAGTTCCAGTTGGAAGTTTTGCTATAAATGCACTCTTATAGCAGACTGTCCAAAATGTCAATATTCTTTGTAAAAATTAGAAAGATTATCTTTCTAATATTCATGCTCAAGGATGTTCACCCTACAGAAATCCCACTAAATCCAGAATTCTGGGAAATCAAATTTTAAAAAAAGCCTGGATGCCAACTGGTTGAACAAACCTTGTTTGAGCATATATTTCAAAAGGTTGAGCAAACCCTGTTTGACAATTTATTTCCAACAATTGGGCATGGTATAGACTAAAATTTGCTTATGAACAATACAAAACAAAAGGTGCCTGTGGTTGTTTACATTTAATGTTAGTAATTACCATTTGACCCAAGTCACCAAGTGCTTCAAGATGTAAACAGATGGTCAATAAAATGAACTCTTGCTACATTTGAAGTGCTTGATTTATCCAGTTCACTGAACTACAGACAGAGCAAACTTTACATGGATGATTCATAGCCAACACACAGCCAACACACAGTATACCAATATGTATACATTTATTAAAGTGGAAAAATGTGTGATGCTTTTTATAAAAATAAGGTGATAGTGGGGCATGGTTAGCCATCTGAGACGGATATCTATATAAAGTTTGCGCCATATTCATCTCATGCTAAAAGAGATTGCATTCATTTGTCAGTTCTCTTTAAGTACAGGTTTAAAGTTAATCACCTGACATTTATTTTACAGATTCCATGCATATAGAAGATATAGAAGCTGTCCAGAAGCTACAGGATGTGTTACATGAGGCTCTGCAAGATTTTGAAGCTGGACAGCACATTGAAGACCCTCGTCGGGCTGGCAAGCTACTGATGACTTTGCCTCTTCTTCGGCAAACATCTACTAAGGCCGTCCAACATTTCTACAACATTAAACTAGAAGGAAAAGTTCCTATGCACAAACTTTTTTTGGAAATGCTAGAGGCCAAGGTCTGACTAAAAGCATCATTGGAGTCCCCAGGGTGCTGATTGGTAGAATAAGGGAAAAGAAAAAAATTTCTAGCAAATAAACTTAGAACTGAACACAAAGCAATTGACTGCACTGATAATAGCAGCAAGACCTAAGCAGCTTTCAACTTTTTTGTCTGTATCCTGAAAATACAGGTATTTCCTCTTCCTTTTTGCTGCTAAAAGAAATATAAATTTAAAATGTAAAAAAAGTCTTTAACTACAAGAGATGGAAGCCAGCCCTGCCAAAGGACAGAAATCCATAGAAAGGATACCACTGAATTTATGATGGACCATAAAGTACTCCACAGTATTGAAGGAATCAACAAGGGAAACGTCATATCTTGATATAGTTCACATGAATGAGGTGTTAAGATTTCATTGGAGTAACCTCTAATTCAGAGGAGGCTATCCTCCATCCTTACAGCTGCTGTTGAACTCCAACATTCTCATCCAGACAGCTGGATTAAGGTTATAGGAGCTGTTGGTCATAAAAAACAGAAGTGCTGTACGCCGGCTATCCATGGACTCCTGACCAACATCTCTTTGGCTGCTTTTTACCATTTCATTTATGATTAAGAATAATTTACAGCATTTGATTCTTTAATAGTTTTTTTCAAGTCTTCCAGAAATTTCTTGGTTATGTACTTTAGTAACATTTTTCAGGGAATAGTTTGAGCTTTAGTCATTTATGGAATACTAATTCAAAACAAAATTCTAATTCTGGCTTGAGCATCAATGAACAATAATTAAAGATGGATAAATCCTTGATGTTTTTTTTTATTTTATTGTTTCACTTATTGTTATAAATCAAGATTATTTTGTATCAGCTTTACCATGCTTCAGTCATTTAATAATGTTGGTATTTATCTGATTCAAGCAATAGTCAAAAGGAGAGGTGCATATTAACACGGATGCAATTTATGTTGTGTGCCAGTCTAGTTCCTAATATTCTGTTTCTTCAAAGTTCGAAAAAATATGTCTTTATGTTCAAAAATATTAGCTTACACCTGCAATGCAAATATGTAGTCTAGTGCACTTAACCCTTTTAGTAAAAGGGGGTTTTGCAAATTTGTTGCCACCTCTTTTCCAGAAGAAACTGAATTTTCTCTGCTATCAGCCCGCCATTAAATAAGCAAGAACCACATGCGCAAAACCATGTTGCAGGCAATAAGGCAAAGGCCAGCAATAAAAATGTAATAATGTTTATGATGTTTAGACCATCAAAAAGGGAAAATAATAGCTGTTAGAACAGTTATTTTTTTAACTTTCATTGTTTAACAAATAGCTCTAGCAGTCAAGGTGATTTTCTGTCAGTATCGTGGGAGAATGATTGGAGTTTGAGTGTTAAAGGTCAACTCTTTCATACTAAAAATGTTACTGGTGTAAAAAAAGGTGCAATCTAATGTCTATGCCACCATATTGCTGGCATAAAAGGGGTTGAAAATAGTGTATTCTAATGTTTTTTGAGAATATTTTCTGGTTCCTAAAAGCCACAGTCACTAATTAACAGTTCTATAAGTACTATGCCAACTTACAAGTGTTAATAGAAGCTCTTTGTCCTGTATTTTGTAAATGCCCCTATTATATTTGCAAATATCATTAAAACTGTAATTCTAACAGACTAAAACATTGTAGTTCAGCTTTTCAATGTTTTCTGGTTGCTGTGTATTTTCTTTGATCATTATTTTGCCAAGATTTCTATCCTTTTGTTTTTCTTTGCAGCCACCATGCCCTTTGTGTGGCTTTTTCATATCTGTGATGCGTGCTTCTTTATACACTGGGTAGAATTAGAGAAAATATCACATTTTAAAAATATCTCAGCAGCCACAATGTATGGTTCTTTCCACTGGATGGAAAATCCCAATGAGTAAATCATACCGAAAATGTAGAATGTTTTCAAAAACCGAAATATTAAATAAACAAACAAAAAAAAAAGGTTTTAACCCAAAATGGTTCTCAAGAGGACACAAATGTATATCTTATATATAAAAAAAATTACTTAAATTCACCTAATTTTAAAAATGCTGTAAATATAGCTTTTATGGAACCATCTCAGATGTTAATTATCTCTGTGTTTTGCAATTTTTTTTTTGTGCTTACAGGTTCCCAATAACTAAAATAGTGCTACTCTGTGTGATATAAAGAGTATACAATCGCCTGGTGTCCTGCCAGTCGTGTTCTATAAATACTGTGTATCTATCATTAGCTATATAAAGATGATATTGTAGATTGTGGTTTCTCAGTAGAGAAGTAACTGTAGTGTGGTTCTAGATAAATCATCAGTAGCAATTCATTCGGATGGTGAATACCTTGAAATTAATATAGCTGATAGGTGTTCATAGATTGCCACATCCCTTTTTTCAGATGACAAAATTTACAACTCCTGGAATAAAAGGTGCTGACTGAGTTAGAATATTTATTTATCCAAGCATATAATATACTGTGTGTATATACAGTATATACATATATATATATATTTTTATATATATATATATATATATATATATGTTTTCCAGAGAGTTTGGGCAAGTTTGACATTGATTCAATAACACTATATGCCTACATTCTATACAGTGTTCAACTATACACATTTTCACTGTAATAACATGTCTTTTCTGGGCTATATTTGTACAACTCATCAAAGTGAAATAGTTAAAACATTAACCAAACAAAAAGTAAAGTCAGAATTTGGAGAATTTGAATTTGAATAACTGTGAAATAGAATTCAACAGACAAAATTAATCATGTTAAACCTTGCTCGATCACTATTTTTTATTTTTTATTTATTTTAGTTTTTTTTGAGGGGGTGAAATTATCAGCATGGGTTATAGTTAATGGTGTATGATGAAGAATTAAATACTATTATTTATCATTTGTTTTGTTTCTAAATTATTTTATTTCTCTTTATTTAAAGCAATCTCATTGTGTGTCTACAACTGTGTCTCACACAGATCAGATGATGTATTTATTCCAGTATTTTGCATTTAAATTATATTAAAAAGAAAAGATATAAAAAAATTTAATTTGCTATTTTTCTTATTGAAAGAAGAAATGGGTGATGGTGATTGTATTTTACTTATTTAAGCTTCTTTGTTTACCTGCCTCAAAAAAAAAAAACATCTTACGGCAGTCTTATAGGCAAAAAGAATTAAAAAAATATATAAATCAATGTACATGATTATTATGGTCCAGGAGTTGCGACAAAACCAGTAATGTAAAAAAAGGAAATAAAAAGAAGATAAAAGAAAAAAAAGAGGAAACCATGTCTATAGTTGTAGATGTGCTTCACATCTGTAAAGCAATCAACTGTATATTTTTGTGATGTGTACCATACCATGTGCTCCAAAAAAATGTCCATTTGTGTAAATGTATTTATTTTATAATGTATATATTGTTAAATGCAAAAAGGAGACATGATTCTGTAACTTCAATCAGTTCAGATGTGTAATTCAAATAATAATGCCTTTCAGGATGATGGTAGAGCAATATTAAACAAGCTTCCACTTTTGGATTGGTTTATTGTCTTGTGTGTCTTTCCATAACATGGGCATAGTATTTGAGAAGTAGCTGCTGCAAAAATCATGGAGAACAAGTCAAAACTGTATATCTGATGTCCTGGATATTGGTGAGTAGTGGTGGTCATATTTTTGGGAGCAGAAAATCCTAATTTAGGATTGAAACTTGCCTGTCTGGACAAAAGATATGACCTGTCCATGACTTCTCGGAGTATTCTTCTATAATGAGAAGCTTCACTTCTATTAAGATCCTTTATTGGACATTGACATACAGATGTCAACATCTGGTCATCTAGGCCAGTTGTTTGGCTAAACCCTAATCTGCTTGTGTAAGGAAGCTTTATAGTGCAAAGACAATAAGGCATATTTAAGCACTGCAGAGGTGGCTGGTTCTCAATGGTCACCATCTTGTGGACTTGCCAAGAATTTATAGAATTGAAACAATTCTTAAGGTGGACACAGACACACAGATATCGTATGAAGCAAAGTTTTGTATGATATTTGGTCTGTGTATGGTAGGAGACGAGCCAACTGATATCAGAAAAAAGATATTGGTCAACTTGTCAAAATTTTTGACATCTGCCACTGTTACTGCTGAATCTTGTGATATTGGTAGAATTCTATTGTTTCTACCTGTATTATTACATCATATTAAGTTACCTAACCCAAGTAAGTTGTGCCACTAATATCTACACAATCTTTAGACATCCAATATTTTTAACCCATCTTTTTTTCTGATGAAGACCTCTGTTGGGATGAAAATGTTTTTACTATGCATACCTAGATTTTTCAGGTTCAGGTTTCAGGTTAAACTCCATCATTTCCTTCTATTTGTGAGTGCAAGGTTTGTGCATTGTGTTGCATCAATTTGCTTCTCACCAGTTATCTCACTAAAATATTTTAATGGATTTTAAAAATAACTGTGAAGAGAAAAGCTGATGGTAATGCTAGTATCACAAACAATAGAACTGCGCCTATGTGTTAACTTAAAGTATTGTGTAGGGAGTGATATCCTGAGACTGTGAAACTGATTTTCATTTTTTGTTATTTGTTTTTTTTAGTTATTTAGCTTTCCATTCAGTCTCTGTTACGATAG
This sequence comes from Xenopus borealis, assembly GCA_024363595.1. Lineage (NCBI taxonomy): Eukaryota > Metazoa > Chordata > Amphibia > Anura > Pipidae > Xenopus > Xenopus borealis. The sequence goes on along the minus strand of CM044440.1, from coordinate 9,542,933 downwards.
GTATCCCAAAACCAGAACAATTATTAAGGTCTCAGTCGTGGCTCAGCCTTCTGCCTACAACAACCTTTCTGGAGGAGCCCTCCACTACTCTGGTACCACCAGGTCTTATCGTGAGAGGGCCAGGGAGAGAGTTCTGGGCGGCAAGGGAACTGAACATCGTACAGTAATAGAAAACGTTTGGCCGAGGGACAGGCCAAGTTGATACCAAATGGGAGCAGCACTACAGATTCAGGAGATGTATTAGTAGTCAAGGTCACAAGCTGAGTAAAACACACCAATGTCGAAGTACAGAGCAGGACTCAAGAGAGAAAAGTCAAAACAAGGCAGAGGTTGGGACAGGCAGGGTGAGCAATAGATCAGAACACAAATTAGACAGCACTCAGGAACTATGAACTAGACCTGTAACAGAACAGTGAAATATTTGAATTTCGCCAGTGTGAGGACGTTATACGTGAGTGCACCAAATATAGCTGAAGATAGCTTATTCAGTGTGCAAACTCAGAAGAAGCAGAAGACACAGAACATAAAGGCACAGGGGGAAGTGGACATGGTGGATGTCCCAGTTGCACTCCAGGTAAGTTTCTCACACTCTCCAGTTTGCACTTAATTCAATCTGGTTGCTCGGATCCAAATTACTCTTGCAACCATGCACTGATTTGAATAAGAGACTGGAATATGAATATGAATGAAGATGACGTGAATAGAAAGTACATGGGGTCAGTTACCCCATTTGAAAGCTAGAAAGAGTCAGAAGAAAAAGACACATAATTAAAAAAAAAATAAAATAAAAAAATAATGAAGACTGATTGAAAATTTGATTTGAATCAGTCATTCTACTACATTCTAAAAGTTAACATAATGGAGAACCACCCCTTTCAACTCCATGAGCGAAACTGCCCCATTTACAGGCAGCAGACTTGAAACACAGCTTCAGTTCAGTTCAGAAACTCCCCGGACGCCCATGCACAGGTATATGCTAAAACATGAATCCTATGCACTCATACAGCAAGCACAATATCAGCTTTCCATAAGGTTATCTCTCCCTCATGTGCAAAAGTCTATGGATTCATTGCAATGGTTAAATCAAGGCTATGCCATGACGAGAGAATGATAAGTGCTAAGCTTTCTGGTTGAAAAGGTTGCAGCACTCGTGGCAAGGGTCATCTGTCTGGTCCCAGTGAAATGTACTGTGCCCAATGAAAGAAAAGTGCTAATGTGCTTTTTTAGCTTTGTCCAGATGATTTCCAATCCTATTTGCCAATACGCTTTGCACCTTCAGTCCTGAAAATCCTCCTAAGGATTAGAGTGATGACAAACAGGATACAGTGCTAAATACTACTCTGGGACCACGGAGACTCAAGCAGTGTTTTATTTAAGTAACCTTTTTAATGTGATTCATTTGAGGCTAGAAAATATCAATTCAACTTTCTTCGTTTTATTATTATTATTTTTTTTTTAATGATAAAACTCAAGTTAAGTTGTATTAATAAGAATAAATCCCCTTGAAGTCCATTCAATTATAGTTTTGTAACATCACGCTGGATCATTATGGCCATCATATTTTTTTTTTTTCATTTTAAGGTGCTGATTTTATAGTGTACCTTGTGAATAATGAGGTGATATGGACCTACTCAATAAACAATATTGGATGTTAAAAACTGCCAATGCCTGTAATAATAGCTTTCACTAATTCCATTATTATCACAGGGGTTTTAAAATTACCATTATCTGGATAAAACAAAGCATTATGGGTACAACTGTTTATTAAAGTGGAAATAAATGCATTTTCTATTGCACAGATACAAACGCATACAGTATGTATTTGTAAGAGGCATGATATCTGCACCCCTAGTAATAAAATGCATAAAATCTGGCATTTAGTGATGAGCAAAACTTTTCACCAGGCATGGATTTGCGGGTAAATTCCCCACTTCAACAATTTTTTTCAAGTAAAATGCGTTTGGAGAATTTTTCATGAATTTTTTTGCAGTTTTGCAAATTCTTGTGTGAAACAGGAGATATTTGCCAGCCAAGCACTCTAGGTCATGGTGTTGAATGGGCTTGATGCTTGTGCACACAGTCAGGCAGAGAGGAGTGAGGGGACCGGCCTAGGGGGTAGGAGGCAGAGAAGGTACATGCCTGGTGCCCCCCCAACATTACACCCTAGCATATGCCTAATTTGCCTACCCCTAGTTCCGGTCTTGTATACAAAGATTAATAAAATGACACACACACACACATGTTATTATTAGTGATGGGCGAATCTCCTGAGTTTCGCCTCGCCAAAGAATTAGCGAATTTCCAGAGAAATTTGCGAATTGGCAAAAAATTCGGGAAACGAGTCGCAGCACGCTTTTGGCGCGCGTCACGTTAACTTCGGCGTGTTGCGTCGTTTTCGGCGCGTCGCATCAAAAACACCACGCGACTCGTTTTTTTCGGCGAATTTTCGCCAGGCGAAATTTCTCTGGCGTTTCGCGAATCGCGGGAGTTTGCCGCGAATTCGACCATCACTAGTTATTATGCCAGTAACACTGAGGAGCACAATTTTTCATTAGATATGAGAGGCAAAAGGTTTGTGCCAGTTAGTAAACTGAACTCAGTGGGTGCCACTTGTCCCTCAAGTGGTAGGTAGGCAGGCAAAGAAATGTGTGGGTGTGCAATTGCATTTGCTTTAGTTTGGGTGCAACTCAACTGGCTCAACAGTGTGTACCAAAGCTACATGTGATAACCCTATATGGAAAATCACTTGTAGTAGACAAGGAGAAAACATCTATTGAATTCTCATGTATTGGTACCCCACCCTGGTTAAACAACATGTATTGTTTCTTCAAGTGCCACAAAACTGCAGGAGGGGTTGTGGATATCTTTGAGTCCTAATCAGTATTTTAGGGTCTTGCCCCCAGATACAGGCATTTTGGCATGAGATTTTGATCTTATAGAGCCATATCTTCGTTGTAGCTAAATGGGTGTCACATACCACCCCCTGTGTACTCTACAGTAAAACAAAAGGTTAATGTTATCATGTGATTTGAATATAGTAGGCTGGCCCTCATACAAAATAAAATTCCCCATTTTTTTAAAATCTTGCCCCCTTTGGGAAACCTTCTCAAACACAAGCTAATTACAGACTGAAGCTAGGCATTTGTATGCAGTCTAGTTAATCTTTCTATTTTTCCCCTCTTTTGCTCCTTTACCATTTCCCCCCTTATTTTCCTGTTCTCCTCATGACCCTTTGTGTATAGTGTTACATATGTTTGGTAACCCAACTGAAAGCAGATCTTACATTGAACTGAACTATACTAATGTAAATGTTAAAACTTTTGCATAAGTTGTTTCACGCTGCCATCCCCTCAACCCCTTGATTCCTATACAGTATGTACTTTCTCTGTACCGTTTGTTTTTTAATGGAAAAATAAAAAAATATAAATGAAAAAAAAAAAACAACAAAAACAGTGTGTACCTATCTGCAGAATACACAAAGCTGTAAAACCTTAACAAACTATAAACTGTCAGGGCTAATATGAATATCTCAATCGGTTGTTTTTGCCCATAAGGTATCCTGCCCTATTTTCACTCCTGAATGGATGGCATAGAGTTGTACCTGACAGTGAACTGCTTGCTGATAGGTGCATCCTGACCTGCCTTGAATGTGAGCATCCTATGGACATTCAAGCTACACTCCCCCTCCTTACAGTAACATCAAAAAATTTAAGTGTTTAAAGTAATGCAAATATACTGCAGTTTTGCCCTGCACTGGCAAAACTGATGTGTTTGCTTCAGAAAGACTATTGTTATTTATATAAATAAGCTTCTGTGTAGCAATGGGGGCAGCCATTTGAAGGAGAAAAGGTTCAAGTAACTCAGCAGATATGCTCTGGAGCACATAATGGTGTTATCTGTTATCCACTATTAAGCTGTCTATAGCTATAGCCTTTTTTCAATTTACGCCATTGCTACACAGCAGCTTGTTTATATGAACTATAATAGTGTTTCTGAAGCAAACACATCAGTTTTACCAGTAAAAGGCAACACTACATTATATTTTCATTACTTTAAAATATTTTTTTTTTTTACTGCTCCTTTAAACACACTTCATTTCCAGAGCCCACCTTTGCACCACTGTGCCTGGCACCTTTCAAGAAATATTCAACGTAGAGCAAGGCAAGGGCAAGGCACAAATGTTCACTATATGACCCTGTAAGAGGCATAATTTACACAACTCTAGTGCTCCAGCATTGGGGCTGTAATCATATTAAAATACCTCATTGTTGTTCAATTTTGAACAAGGGACATGTCTTAAATGTTAAAACATATACTTATTTGAATGTATTAGGGTGCTTAACACAGCATACATGAAGCATGAGCTAGGTTCAAGAAAACCCATTTTTATCCTTCAGCAAAAAGAATAGCAGTAGAGTTGTGGAATTCTCCGCAATGGTGGGTTTGGTTGGTCATATTAATAAAGGCTTGGGTTTGTGAATGGTAATACATGATTTCAACATCACCAAGTATAAATAGGGGGCTCTTTGGTGTGCTGCATCAATAGGCATCTATTTCAATCATTAAAATAAAAATATTAACATTAAATGTACCTTAAGCCAGGTAGCATAGCCTATCATTGACACTGCAGTTGGACTGGAACTACCTGGTATCATAGTATCCACATACAGTTTTTCTGGCTCATGATGTTCACTGGACATTGTAGTTCAACAACAACTGGAATGTCACACATAAACCATCATTGTCTGTCTAATCACACAATAAGCAGCTGCTGGGGTCCATTTTAGACACCCAGAACAGATTTTAGATGCAGCACAATGTAACTGCTGGCTAAATGCTCATTGAAACATGACCTTTATTTTGAGTTTAGTACTCACATCACTTATTGATCTTTTATACATGTGTGCTGTTTCTGGTTGGACACCTTTTTCATTGTACATTCTTTAGACAGCCAACAGAGCATTTACAAAGAAAAACATAAAATTTAAAGGCTGCTTGTAGAGCTCACACCTTGGATAAAGAGACTGTACTGGTGAATGAATCACTTGAAGTGTGTAGTTCCTTGTCCAAAGCTGCTTATTGTTTACTGAAGAATATATTGTACCCACAGCTATAGATTTGCTGAAATGTTTTGTAAGATGACCCTATAGT
>CM044440.1:9501065-9512533 GCA_024363595.1 Xenopus borealis | reverse complement strand
AAATGTAAGCTTTTTACCCTTTTACAACCTGACTGTGGCTTCAATTTCATGGGTTCCAGGCATGTGTCAGCCTCTTTACAAGTTTTCCTGGATTGCTCCCTTTGCTGAAGGTCTGGGGATGTGTGCACCCGGGCCCACTGTGTACAGTGGTAAGCTCTTCTAACAATATAAAATACCTGAACACACTCTGGTTATAAATTTATAATTAAGAATAAAAAAGTGCTCCATCTCAGACCTTCCAAGTTCATGTAGAAGCCAATGGCAGATGTCCAGTTGACATTTTGAAGATATCTTGATCTGTACTGGGTTTTTTTCAAAAATCCATGGTATGGGGTGTCAAATCTGAAAAAGTTGCAGTTTTCAGCAACAAATCTGAAAAAAATGTACTATTCAGATTTTTTCTACAATTTTATATTATCGATTCTTTCCAGCACAAGAAATTTTTGTGAACATTTTTGGATAATCGGGGGGTCTGTACAAATTTGGTTGGAATGATTTTCAGAAAATTGGGAGAGTTAGAATTTTGATCAATGACCCCCTAAGTTACTGGGGGACAATTGTTCAGTAAAGTAAAAGCATCTTTTTCTAGATTAGTCATTGAAAGCAGGCAGAAGAACTATCTGCCTTAAATGGATGGATATTTCTGATGAAACAATATTTTTATATATTTGAATTTGGATGGGATTTAAAAATAAAATAAAGGGAAATGTAAATATATACTTGCCGTTAGAAGAATTAACTGAGCCTTTGTCGTGATATTTAACCCTTGCTAAGACATTACTAGGACATTTGGAGAAACTAGTTTTATTCCTCCTTGACGGGTTCTGTTATAGTTAATATTTAGTACACAATTTAGTCCAAATTAATACAGATGCTCTGTATGAAGCATACAATGAAGAGCTGGTGTGGCAAAGCTGAGCTGTTGTAATACTTAGCATTTTTGTACATGCGCTTGTCATGACACAGTGTCTCTGGAGTACACTCCACAATGGCTCTTGATTACTTGATAAATTGGCCCCATAGGAATCAACTGGATCATAGGTCACTTCTAGGTCCCACTAAGGGAAAAGGCTCAACAATCAATTAGTGAAAGTAGTTTTAAGTATTGCATCAACCAGTTTCTTTGGCCTGGGATGGATCTGAGTTTAATGAAAAAGGCAATCTGCCTTTTTTATTTTCCCTTCCACTCAGTAGGATTTGTCTGCATTGATGTATACTCACTGGGGTCATCAGATATTTACATTGAGACAACACAGGTGTAAGGTGTGGGGCTTTTTCCTCTTCTTATTTAGCGATACATTGTCAAGATGTGGTGCTTTGTTTCTGTTACTTCACAAACAATCCACATTACTTGCTATGAGGACTGGCAAAGGGGCAGAATATTAAATGCATGGCAAGAAGCAATGTTTTTGGTTTTCGTGTGAAAGACAGTATGTTTGGTTATGTCTTTAAAAATATATAATAACTTACAAAGATTGAGTCAGATGATGAAGTCACACACTGGGAACTGCAGTTAAATGGCCATTCATGTAGGTTGTCATGAAAGGCCTTGTGCATTTCATGCTTTTGGCTCATGAATTGAGATTTTGAGACTTTGATCCCTTCCCCATAGAGAAGGTATGGGGTGCCATTTGTCCCAAATACATTCTGTATACAAAACTATCCCTAATACACAGAATGAATGTTTCTCATGGTATATAACTATTTGTGACCATATAAACAGATAAAAAAAGTACAAAAGACAAATTTCTATTAAAGAATAAGAACAAAATATTGTTAGTGCACAAAAGGATGTCATTATATTAAATCGCCATTCTGTACATTTTAACAATCAATTTGTCTCACAAATATATAACCTCCATGTAACAGATGCACTTGTGTGCAAAGTTACTTACAGAATTACTAGTTTACTTTGAATGATTAAATTATTATACAAGGCCTTTTCATAGGTGGAACAGCTTACCCTCTTACCTTGCACCTGTCCAAGTCATGGTATTCAGATTTTGTTTAACGATTTTGGGAAACTATATCGATAAAATAAGGGGAATATAATCTGTGCGGATTTGGCTGGAGTCGTTTTCAGAAACTGCTGATAAGTTTTTGGACTTTGATAAATAACCTCCAAGAATGCAGTGCCGGGCCAATTCAACCGGACAGCCTAGGCAACCCCCCCGCAAGTGCGCATGTGCGGAAGAGCACAAACGACAAGGATGCATGAATTCACATGTGTGGCAGGCTGCACACACTGTACACAATGCTGCCACAGCATCTGAACACTGGTCTGAACTAGGGGAAGGAGCCAGAAGAGGTACTTGCCTGGCATCCCTCTGCCATAGGCACCTGCCTCTTCTGCCTACCCCTAGTTCCGGCCCTGGCAGAATTTCAAAGTCAAGGGGAAAGGTCATCAGCAGACTATAGTTCATGCAACCATAAACATATACACAAACACACATAAGAATGTTCTTGTTTGCCACCCACAATACACTTAATACCCAGAGCAATAAACTGAATTTATGGGTGCTACACACTGAGGATGTTTTAGTGAAAATATGTGCAAAGCTGAATTCATTTACACTATATAATAGTTCTTTAAGCTCAATAGAGCACCAATTTCTGTCTGTGGAGAAAATAAAGTTAAATCTATTTTATGTACTGTTTTTATCACAGAAATTAAGTGATGCAGGTAACCTTTTAGATTATAAATTGTTTTGGGCAGGTCTATTAGTTGTTTTTGTATGTTTCTTGTATGTTTAATGTACAGTATAAACCTGTTTAGACGCCCATTTAATGTAATGTAATGAAAAAAGGTTTTCAGAAAGGTATTCTGGCCTTGAAAAAAACTTAAAGGGAGTGGGATAGAGATTATTTAAAGATGGAATATTTAAAAATAATGGTGGTTTAAGTGTAGGAAGATGTAAGGGCTCATTTACGTACAAAAGTGGAGTTGCAATCCCTTCAATTCCCCTATCTATTGCATTTAAAACCACTTTCATAAAGTTATTTAACAAAATTAAAAAAATAAAAAATAGTCTGAACAAACTAGAATACACAATTTGAACTTATTTATTATTAAAAAAACTCCCTGAAAAGCCCACATTTTTCAGATGGTTTGGGGTGTCAAATCTGAAAAAGTTGCAGGTTTTGTGCATCAAATCTGAAAAAGAGGCAGTATTTGTGCCCAAAAAGGATGGATTTTTGGACTACTTCCAGTGCTGGCCACAGAAACTGAAAAATAGGATAGGGACCTCTGACATTGACTTATACACAACCTCGGCAAATCTGAGATGGCAGATTTTCAGATTCAGGCTATAATAAATCTTGAAAAATCCCAACTGGGGTTTAGTAAATAACTGTCAGGCTCTCCTGGTATTCAAGTGAGGGACTTTTGGGTGTCTGTCTCAGTACCATTACCATTGGGCCAGGTTTACTTACTGTCTATCTCCTGGCCTTTGCAGCCCTAGCCCAGCAGCAGTCTAATTGGTTTGCAGTCAGCCAATCAGAGCAGACTCTGCCCCATTTAAGTCAACCCTCTGCACACTCTTGGCCTGAGGATTGGTTCCCATTCTAGCAGTGTGGTATTGTCCCTAGCTAAGGGATCCTGTTCGAGCCTCCTTCATATTCTACTGTGCCTTGCCTTGTATTGCCTTGCCTGTACCCTTCTATGTCTTGTCCTGCCTTGCTCTGAACTTTGACTTGTTTATATTACCCTGATCTGCCTTTCCTCCCCTTCTGGTTCTGCTCCGGTCCTGCTTTAACCTGGATCTTTACTTGCTTTAACCCTGCCTTGTTTTCCTTGCCTTGAACTGACCTTGACCCAACCTTACCTTGCCTGTTCATACCTCCTGTCCTATTCTGCCTTGTACCCTGTCTTTTATCTTCCCTAGTCCCACTCTCTATCTTGCTCTGCCTTTTCCTTTTGTCTCTGCTTCAGTCCCCTCTCTCGCTATCCAGTACCCCCTCTCGCTATCCAATCCCCTCTCTTGCTATCCAGTCCCCTCTCTCGCTATCCAATCCCCTCTCTCGCTATCCAGTCCTCTCTCTTGCTATCCAGTCCCCTCTCTCGCTATCCAATCCCCTCTCTCGCTATCCAATCCCCTATCTTGCTATCCAGTCCCCTCTCTCGATATCTAATCAAAAAAAACTTCAAAATTCGAAAATTAAAATTTTCAAATTTTTTCAATTCAAATTGAATTTTGGGCTATTAGCCCAAAATTACTTCGAAATTAGAATTTTTGTGATTATAAATGAGAAATTTTATTCAAATATTAACTTTGACCCTTAGTAAATGTGCCCCTGTGTGTATTTAAATAGGTTTCTCAAACTGCTCTAAACAGCTCTCATGGGATGACCCACTGAGGTCCAATGATAGAAACAACTTCTGCTAGAATTAGGATGTGTCGCACCAAGAACAGTGAAAACATTCTTGGAAGGAGTTTGATTCTGGTCTTGCCTGATGCCTATAAGGTATTCCTATTTTACCATACTCCACTAGATGACTCACTAGTCTCTTTCTTATGAAGAACCATACCTATTCTTCACATGAATAATAAAAATAACTAAATATCCATCCTTTAATGCAGTCCTTTCCCTAGTTCCATCTCAAGCTAGCCTAGCCCCATATCACTATTTTACTGGTCTTGATTTTAATATTTGTTAAGCATAGCCATATTTTTTATGAAAAAGAGTACCTTTTATTTCAAAATGAATATATTAAGACCAAATGCTAGCCATTTAATATGCCTGCCATGCTTTTCATAGAGAGACTGTCTCTTTCATATTTTACCTTTTGTATGCTTCTCTTATCTAAGAAAAGACCACTACCCTCAGTTACTCATTAGAGGGAATTTTCTGAACAATGAACGTGTTCAATGAATTATCATCTTAAGGCGCTAATCAATTCTTCCTGACATTGGACTTGTATTATAATATATTTCAAAGACATCAGTCAACTGGACGCATTTTCCCAGTGCGTAGAAATCAACGTATGCAAAATATAATATGATAATCATTAGTAAAGGCACATTCAGATATTGTTTTAGGAATTATCTTCTGCATTAGGCCGTGGTGCAGATAACTGTTCAAAAAAATAATTTTCTTATTCTTAGTAGTGTCAATAGCCCAAATTTCCTTTGGGTGTTATAGAAATATATCTTGTTTCAAAAATTCCCATTTTTTTTAATACAGATCCAAATTTTAATTAATATGGTTATTACAATGAGGACAATTTACATCTCCTATGTTTAAATGAATATGAGGAAAAAGGGATCATCATATTAAAATATTCTAAACTGAGAAACTGTCGACTGACTGATTAAATAGAATGATGATAATTTTAAGAAACCATATTTTGACTGAATGTTGTTTTGTACTGAAAAAAAGTTTAAAAAACCACCAAATGGAAATGAATATATTCGAGTTCAAATATAAATGTTTTCCAAACAATAATGCTAAAAAATATATTAAAATGGATAAAAGAAATCCCCAAATCACCCAATCAAGTGCTCTGAACAATCCATAACTTATAGGTTCCAATTTTCTTAAAACATTCTTGGTAGACAAAATATCATAATCCAGAAACCCAATATCCAGAAATCTCTTAATTGTGGAAGGGACTCCCATAGACTCCATTTTACATAATTACATAGTTAGTTACATAGTAACATAGTTAAATTGGGTTGAAAAAAGACAAAGTCCATCAAGTTCAACTCCTCCAAATTAAAACCCAGCATACACACCCCCACACTCTTTCACACAAACCATATATGCCCATAGCTATACTAACTGTAGAGTTTAGTATCAAAATAGCCTTTGATATTATGTCTGTCCAAAAAAATCATCCAAGCCCCTTTTGAAAGCATCAACAGAATCAGCCATCACAACATCACCCGGCAGTGCATTCCACAACCTCACTGTCCTCACTGTGAAGAACCACCAACGCTGCTTCAAAGGAAAGTCCTTTTCTTCTAGTCTGAAGGGGTGGCCAAATAATCCAAATTATTGAAAAGTATTTCCTTTTTTACTGAAATAATAAAACAGTATTTGGTAATTGATCCAAATGTAGAAATATTGAATCATTTTTGGAATTAAAAACAGCTAATTGGGTTTATTTAATGTTTGCATGATTTTCTAGTAGACTTAAGGTATGAAGATCCAAATTAAAGAAACATCCATTATCAGGAAAACACCCAACATTCTGGATAACAGGTACCATCCCTATAATTACTTTTAAATCAGAAAATAAATATTTAAAAAATACCCTTTATCCAGAAGTACGGTGATCCAAATTTCTTTATGTAGAAAACCCCAGGCCCAAGCATTCCTCATAACAGGTCTCATACCTGTATATATTTTTATTTTCTCAAACAGTTTTCATGTAAGTAATGAATAAAATCAGAAATAGTGTTTGTAATTTGTATTACATTTGTGATTATTGCTAATCAAATGTATGCATTATTAAACCAGAATTTTGAAGATAAAGTGTTAAATCAGTGGTTTTGCTTAAGAAAGATTATTCTTGATCAGAGCGAACCATACAGTCTGCCTGGCTTTGGTGCTATAAATTCCAATTTGCGGCATTCAGTTATAATGTTCAAATACATTAAATACCTAATATATTTAGGGGCAGATTTACTAATGGTCGAATTTCGAAGTGAAAAAACTTCTAAATTCGACCAACAAACTTTTTTGGGGGGGTCATTTTCCATAGAACATGGCCGCTTTAAGCTGCTGAATAGTTGAAGTCGAAGGATTTTTAAAGGGCCAGTACTTTGCAATTCGAAAATTCTAATATTCAAATTTTTTCAATTTGAATCAAATTTTGGGCTATTCAATAGTCAAAGTAGCCAAAAATTACATCAAAATTCAAATGTTGAAAACTAAAATTTTATTCGAATTTTCACTTCGACCCTTAGTAAATCAGCCCCTTAATATTGAAAATGGCCTATTTACATTTGTGTAAGTAGATATCTTTATTATATTGGTAATAACAAACATATAGGGGCCTATTTATTAAGCCTTGAATTTTTCTGTTCGAGTTTTTAAGGCAACACATGCTCCAAAGCTGTTAAAAATCCAAATTTTACAATACTCTAGGTAATGCCTGTCAAAATCATGTAGAAGTCAATGGTAGATGTTCCTTTGCCTTCATGATCTTTAGGGGGCACATTTACTAAGGGTTGAAGTGAAAATTCAAATTGAAAAAATTAGTTTTTCAAAGTAATTTTGGGATATTTTGAGTATCAAATAGCCCAAGAATTAGCTTAGAATTGAAAAAATTAGAAAATTCAAATTTTCGAATTTTGAAGTCATGGCCCTTAAAAAAAACTTCAAATTTGACAATTCAGCACCTTAAATCTGCTGAATTGCCATTTTAGTGTTTGTGGGACCTCCTAGAACCTGTCCTGATTTTGATAGTCCTGAGAAATCAAATTTTTTTTTAAATAAATTGTTCAAATCGTTTGATTCGAACTATGTTATTGTTCGGTTTTAATTTGATTGAATACAGCCATTTTTGATTGAAAACTATCATATTCGATTGAAAACTACCATTTTGTTCGAAAATGACCCCTCCCAAAAAAAATTTGATGGTCGAATTTAGAATTTTTTACCATATAAAATTTGACCCTTAGTAAATCTGCCCCTAAGGGTTTTGGGCTGTATGACACTGGATTTCTTTTAAAAAATTCAAGGTTTTCAGATGACAATAAGAAAAAGTCAGAGAATTTGATCAGTCACATGATAATATCAAGACTTTTCCCGCATGTACTTTTTTTGTTCAGATTTTTTTAGTAAATTAAGCAAAATCATGGTTGGGAGTTTGTTTTAATTTTTAATAGAATGAGAAAAACATTGCCTTTCTATCTACCCGAATTGCAGCAGGTATTTGTGTTTTGGCACCTGATGCCACAGTGTTGCATTCAGAAATGGTGTATACATGGGTAGGGGGTTTGGAAGGACGACATAATTAGGCGGCCCCCTGCCTTGCTTGTCATTCACACATGCAAGTTGGTGATCAGCAACAATAACTAAGCAGTGCTCTGTACCTTGCACCAGAAATTTCTTTAGAGCATTCGGAATAAAATTAGATCATGTACAAGTCAATGTTACCTGTCCTTAACATATTGTAAAGTATTTATTTACTTTGGGGTTTTAAAGTTTTTTAAAGTTATTTTTCTTGTAAATGCATAAAAATGCAAAAATTCATATTCTTCTTCGATTTGTACCATGTTTTTATTCATTCATGCTTTTTATATTTGGATCTTTCAATAAATAAATTGAAAGATTTTTTAAATGTGAGTTTATTTGAAAAAAAAAACTCTAAATTCCACAATTCAGCACAAATCCAAATTTTGATAAATAGGCTTCCCAGCACCAGTAGTCCTAGAAGCTTACAAGCATTGTAATACATTTACTGAGAACTAATTTGAATCATTCTTCTATAAAGCACAGACAACCCTTTAAGTAACAGGTTGTAAGAACTGAAATTTTAATAGAAATGCACTCACTTCAGCTAGTGATAGCACAAAACAATGGATAAAAATTAGATTCCATGGTCCCTTCAGCAAATAAACTTGCCATACTACAGAAAACACTCATCTCATTTACTAGTCATTTTCTAATATTTGTACCCAATATGCATTTCATCATAGGGGTATTTATTAAAAACATACATTTTCTCACTTTTTTCTATGACCAAATCCTCACAAACTTTTCCCCACTACTTTTCAAGAAAATTTCTTGAATGGGAAAAGGCTCTGTAAAAAAAAAAGAATCTAAATCATATGATTTTTTTAGATTTGACGTTTGAAAACAGGATATCTTTGACTTCTATATGAACTCAGAAGGTATGATTTGGTTTAATAAATCTCAAAAAATGTGAGGGTTTTTTCTAGTAAAAATTGTTTTTCCCCTTTAAAGGTCCGACCAGAAAAAATTTGACTAGTGAATAACCACCTAAGACTTCCAAAAAAGGTAAATGGGCACAGCAATGCAATGTTTAGGCTTTTAGGGAAAAATAAGGAGAATACAGTAACCACCAACTTTATAAATGACCCCTACCCCTAAAATAAATTGCAAAATTTTCCATTCTAAATATTTTCTTGTTGTAGAGTTCTGCTTTCTGATAACTTATTCCTTTCTTGCCATTAAATTGTTGATTAAAATAACTATTAAAAAATGATACAGGTATGGGACCTTTTGTCTAGAATGCTCAGGACCTGGTGATTTCCAGTTAACAAATCTTTCAGTAATTTGTACTGTATCTTCATATCAGTCTACTATAGTATCATGTAAACATTAACTAAACCCAATAGGCTGGTTCTGCTTTCAATAAGGATTATATTATTATTATTATATATATATATTATATATTATATATATATATATGTATAGATTGGATCAGGTACAATCTACTGTTTTATTATTACAGAGAAAAACTTTTTTTTACAAATTTGCATTATTTTAATTCAGAGTTTTCTGGACAATGGATCCCATACTTGTACTTTCTTCCAACCTCTGATTGAAATAAAGTGTCCTTCTTTAGCTGTTCTGGAATGCTTAATGTATGTTTTTTAGCAAGCTAAGAACAACATTAGAAAGCTGCTATAAGGCTTGGAAAGGTCAGCAATAAGGTGCAGTTGAGTATAAAGGGGTGTCTTAAGTTCAGCAACAGTTGGAAGGCAGCAGGTAGAGAGGTGATTGCTATTCTGTTGTTTACTTTCAAAGGTGCAGCACCTTAAAAACATTCAGCAAACTTTTGTTCTAAATTGGAAATTTTTGTTACAAATGTCATGGCACTGGCAAAAATACTTTTATCTTTACTCCTAGCAGTGAGTGCATCAGCCTTATGTCTGTTACCCATATAGCTAACCCTAAAGACCATGCTTCTTATTACAACAAATAAAGCAACCTTTACCATTTGCATTCTACCGGCATTGTGGAAAGAAATATAGTCAAGACCAAACTATAATGATTTCTCCTCATTTTTCAATGTGAAGTGACATTTTTTGTAACATTTAAGAAAAGCTGAATTCAAGCTCCGAAAAGATATAATCCACAACAGTGTCACTATATAATTCTGTATTCAAAGGTACTGAAATGTCATCTTAACCTTATTAACGTACTGTATTTATATTAATACTATTAATTATATAATTACTATATAAAATACTATGGAATGGGAAGAGTCTGCTGCTTGGGGGAAAAAGTGAACATTTACTTGGAGAATCTTTAGCGAAAATGTACAGAACCATTAAACTAAACAAACAAAAATACATTTAGAAAACAAAGTCTTTAAAAATCAGCTAATTGCTATATCATATTGAAACTGAAATTTGTAATGAGCTAACATACACTAGAACTATTTGTGCCTTAAATTTTTTTTTTTTAAAACTGCTTTTCTATGAAACATATTGACAAAAGGTCTACTATTTGTGTTTAAGTAATATAAAAATATCCAGTTTCATTTTTCAATATCCAGTAAAATGAGGAAATATTGTAAAGAACAAACTGAGGAAGTCACTGTACTAAGTTCTCCCAGACTCTCCTGGGATCTTGCTATTTAATGAATAAACTTCAGGTCTGAGAACATCAAATCAGACTGTTCTTTGGCAAAGTTACATAAAACGAACTTGCATATATGGAGCACAGAAAATGTTTTAAAAATAGTGTAAATAGGGGAAAAGGCAATAAAATCACAATAAGCAATTAGTTTGTTAGCAACTTTGATTGTATTTCCTGGGGAAATTATGAACAACCATGAACAGTGTTGCTAATAATTTCAAGAAACCACAGAAAACTTGGTGAATTGACTACATTTTGAAGAATTTGAGTAAATAGAAGAAGAATTGCAGTCAAGGGGGAGTCATTGCATTGAGGCATTTTTAGCTCTAGTAATAATGTATACAGGTATAGAACCTGTTATCCAGATTGCTTGGGACCTGAGCTTTTCTGGATAAGGGATCTTTCTGTAATTTTTGTAATTGTAATTCTGTAATTTCTGTAAGTTTAATTCTGTAATTGTTTGCTAAAAAAATTAAATATTGAGGGGAGTATTTATTAAATAAACTTTAGTTGAAAAAAAAACGAATTTAGTTGAAAAGTCCAAATCCAAAAATACTCCATCTTCAACCTGTCGAAGTCCTGCGAAGTCAATGGCAGAGGTCCTATTTGCAATTTGAAAATATTATTGCAAATATGTACGATAATCTGAACATTTTAGGCTTTTCCGCCAATTTCATGAAAAATTCTGACTTTTCAGTCATTAAAGCCAATAAATTTGGATTTTTCACTCGACAATCTGAAAAAGTAGCAGTTTGATAAATTGATAAATAAAGGGTAAATCGTAGATTCTATTTTGGTTGGGCTTTTTTTATTAAAAACAAATCAGAAAAATTCAGATTTTTATAAATAACTCCCAAAATAAAGCCAATAGGATTGTTTTCATTGTGATCAAGTACAAGGTACTGTTT
>CM044440.1:9445098-9471571 GCA_024363595.1 Xenopus borealis | reverse complement strand
ATTTTTCTCCCTTTACTCGTAACGTCTGCATGTTAATAGCTTTAAAAATGCACAATTTAGTACAATGGTTAGCAATACTACATCAAATGTTATTTAAATGTTATTTAAAAAACCATAACAACTCTCAAGAGCAATTTTTCACCCCTTCACAAATATATATCCATTCTTTTTATTCTGGGTGGTTAATGCCCGAGGCTCTGATGATAATCATGGCTTGAACGGGAGGCAATTTGAGTTTATTTCCATGAGCAGATATTTGCAAAACTGTCACACTTAGGCTGTTGAATGCTTATGTTCTGATTTTTAGAGAAACAATATTTAAAAATATTACACCCCTCTGTGCATACATTGTTATTGCATTTAAACGATTTGTCTCAAGTAAACACATTTCATCCACTGAAGCAAAGTTTATAAGTGATCTGATTGAATGTATGGGTTCAGAATATTTCCTGTTTATTCTTAGGCACATGTTTATAAATTTGTGTAAAAAATGGTTTTATTATACATCAAGTATCACCAAATTAAACACGGTTTAGCATGTAAAATTATGTTATAAAACTGCGAAATTAATTTTGATCAAGTGTAAAATTATGGGGTAAAAAAGCTTGAACACTTTTGTGTAAAAATTGGTGCTACAACTTTAATACATTACAATTTTTTGCTGCCAGAATTTGTCCAGCTGACTTCAGTGGGTTTCCTCAAATTTAAGGAGGCATAGCATATGTAATAATGATACCAAACTCAGATTGAATTCAGAATTAGAATTATGGATTCAATTTAGGTTTAAGGGGTGATTTAACATTAGCAATTTAATTTCTGCCACAATTCAAATTTCTTTGCACGAAAACTCCAAAAATTTACTTTTTAAAAAATCAAATGACTCGAATTGAATCAAAGTGAAAACTTTGGCATCTAAAAGCTTGAAAATTCATTTAGAAGTCAATGGGAGTTGTCCTAGACAAAATTCAAGCTATTTTGTATTTACCAGATGTTTGAGTTTTTTTTAAGTTTGTAAACTCAGTTTCAGTAAACTCAGATTTTTGAATTAACAAAAGAGTTTATTTGAAGTAATAAAATCTCTAAAATCTTAAAAATGGGATTTTCATAAATAAGCCCAATAATGTCTTGATTATTGTTGAACAGTTTATCGTTATTACTAAGCACTGAGCTTTGTGATAATGCAAAGTAAATTGGCACCAGCTAAATCGGGCAAATGAGCAGAGTCATCAATGGTTGAGATTTCTCCTGATGTTGATGACAAAAGATCTTTCTCTGACATTTATTACATTTTCTTGCATCTTCATTCATTCAAACCAACAGCCAAACCAGTGGCCACCTCATCATGGATTTGATTTAACATATTTCAATATCTTTATTTACTCAAGATTTCTTTTTCGGAGAAGCCTTACTATGAAACAACTCAAGGGTGCCTTCACGCTCATGAAAATAAATGGAGAACTGATCATTGTATGAAATATACTCTGTAGCAACAAAAGATGGGGAAAACAAAATCAGGGTTCTCACCAGTGAGAAAATTGGAAATATTTACTTTTTGATTAAATCTGCCTTTAAGGGGATTGATTTATTATCAATCAATCTTAAGGTTCAAGTAAATTATTGTAAAAAAGCACACACAAAGTGAATGCAAAGTGAACACAGTGGTCTTGACCTAAGTCTTTTCACCTAAAACCTGAAGGAAAAATTCTGCATAAGGAAATAAAATGCAAAACAATGATACCAAGAACCTGGTCTTTCTTACATTGATTTTTTCATTCGCTACAATCAGCCTCTAAGGGGCAGATTTATTATGTGGTATAAAAATGGCAGGATAATTCACCAGACATCGCCAAGGATATCATGGTGTAAAATCCAAACACACCTTGATAAATTCAACATTTACATTACACAGCTTTATTTTATACAGGTATGGGATCTGTTATCAAGACCTGGGGCTTTTCTGGATAATGGGTCTTTCTGTAGTTTTGATCTTTATACCTTAACTCTAGTAGTAAATAATGTAAACATTAAATAAACCCAATAGGCTGTTTTTGCTTCCAATAAAGATTAATGATATCTTAATTTAGATCAATATTACAATGTACTATTTTATTGTTACAGATAAAAAGGAAATATATTTTAATGTATATTTATGGTATAGTTATGTTGGTTTTTGATTTATAATACAGCTGAGTTAATAAAGATGAGTTCTTGTCAATGATCTGTGACCTTTAGTAATAATTTTCCCCACTAAAGAGAATACATTACTGCCCATTACTGCTCACATCAACACTGGGACAACAAATTCTAATTTTTTGTTAGTTTTGTTTTATCTTTGTTTATCTTTCTATTCAAGCCATTTTCTATTCACTTTTGGGTCTGCCATTCAAACCCTAGCTTGCTGGTTGGCAGTTTAACAGGACTAAGCACACATTATAATACATTCTTATACACATAATATGGTTAGAAGCTATGCCAACACATGGCAGCACTTTTTTATCTTTGCATTGTAACTTTAAGGAACAGTTGTACCTATCTCTTTACTAATTAAAGGTGGCACTTGCACTGGCTCATTACTTGAGCTTAATGAGGTGGCCTCCATACCACCTTGCTAATCAGAATAAAGAATGGTAAAAATGTTCTTCTAAGATATTATAAATCATTCTTTTATAGCAGAGGATTAATTGACAGATATTACAAGTTTTGAAGAGCATGAAAGATAAAATAATTTGAAGCTATAAGGTATTTGAATTACAAATGAAATAGTATTTGCATTCCAAATTGAAACATTTTAACAGGGTCAGAACAATTTGATTTTCGTGTGTATTCAGTAGCTCTTTAAAACAAGTTCCTGGTGTTTTTGTTCTATAAATGTACAAAGGTGCAAAGTGTAGTTGCCAATAGCAACCAATGAGCAATTATTTTAAACTCTCTACAGGCTGAAAAATTAAAGCAAAGATTTGATAACATGGATAACATAACATGAATATTCTCTATTGCTTCATTCATCTAGACACTAGTGCAAAACGTTTTTACATGAATACCTTTAATTCAGGATTGATAGTCTTAAGACATGTTTGAGAATCTGAATTAATATTGTTGGGTACCAATAATTTTACGTGCTCCAGAAGATCTGGTTCATTAATTGTATATTCTATAACCATAATTTGGTTACTGTGTCTTTAAATAGCAACTTACCCTTGGCAATCCAGGGGCCCTGAGTCCCTTTTGCGTTTGAAAAGTACTGGGAACTGGGAATTACAGCGTAGTGACTCCACCTAGGGAACACTGAGGAGCACACCTCAGGGGGATTCCACTAGGAATAATAAAACACACACAGTTTGCAAATGAAACTTTATATAAATGGTAGTAAAACTTTGGAGACAAATACGCCATGCACTCCTACACTGGGGACACGTGGGACACTACCTAAATCACTGTTAGGTACTTAACTGTTGCTCAAACACAGTCTTTTTAATACCAAAGTCCCAATCCTCCGGAAGGGGTTAATACCCACACAGTTCAAATTAAATGTCCCTTCCCCAGAGCTCCTATTTCGTTTTGGACGTGGGCATCCATTCTTGTCCAAAAACGGATGCCCACATCGAAAACAACACGCCGGCGAATTTTCACCAGGCATAATTTTACTGGAGGTTCGCAAAATAGGACCTGGGTTTGCTTAGTCTATGGAACTGCCAATGGTGGGATATATAATATATGTTGTGTATTCTTACAGGCTATTAGTTGATTTAAGGGGCTGTTCCTGCATAACTGGATTTCGTGCTGATTTATACCAATGTTGGCATAATTTTATGGTATCTCTGTGCACATACAGTATATTGTATTTGAAACAAGAAAATGCTCATATTGATGTGGTTATATGGTAGTTCTCTGTAATATTATGGGCAGTCTTAGAGGGTTGTACCTACTCATAATATGCATTATGCGTTATTCATAATTTTCAACTTCTTTTAACAGAAACAGAACAGAAAAATAACACTTAAAGACCAGTAGTCAGCAGGACAATTGAAATTCTTCTCTTGGCAGTGCACGTTTTTTAATGGCCACTTCCCACCAGCAAACAATATAGAGAATAATAATTCTACAAGACGATTTCAGTAGTTCGATAAAGGGAGAACAGGGCATTTTATGCAAAAATTATATCATCTGAAGTGGAAGAAAACATCCAGTAGCACACTGTAATTCGTGAAAAAGTTTCGATTTTTATTTAGCCCGTGAAAATACAATAAAAGGGCACCATTTCAGCCACCCTGAGCCGTTTATTAATCCACTTGATACTAAAAGCTGGTGACGGTCTTCCAGTATTAGCACCTGACACCTTCACAGATGAATATCAAAGGGGGTTGAATCCTATAAATTATATGTAATTTTTGTTTCATATGTATCCCCAATGATTTGATAATTCTTTTAGGTATGGTTAATATGAATTCCAATTTTTTTTTGCAGAGAAATTATGGAGGTATTTTCTGAAGAGCTTCCATGTTTACAGAATGTTGTTGCCCCAGCAGTCATCCTGTCATACGCCCACTGGCTCAAAGGTTGTGCATCTCAAATGGCGTTGAAAGCTCTAGAGATACGTTTTTAAGAGTAAATCCAGATGCACATCCTGTGTCTTACATGAATAACAATGACCTTGAAACCACTTGGATCCCTTCTTTTCTCAAATAATGAGAGTGTCAGGCTCTGCTTGGATTCAAGCCACGGACCTTTGGATTTCTGGCTCAATGCCTTATCCATTGGGTTGCAGTTAGCCAATCAGGGCTGACTTTGCCCTATTTAAGGCCAGCCCTCCAAGCACCCCTTGCCGGAGCATTATATTCCTAGTACTGTGGCAGTGGCTAGGTTGTTCCCACTCTAGCCCTTTTTGCCTTTTCCTTCCCTGTCTTGCCTTGAACCATCTTGCCTGTACCTTCTCTGCCTTGTCCTGCCTTGTTCTGAACTTCAGTGCCCACCTAGGGCGCACCGGATAGGGGGCGCAAACAGGAGATTTTTTAAAATGACTTTTTCCGTTTTTTTGGCCTGTAATCATGGTTTTAAACAAGCGCTTTCTAACCTTTTTGGCCACCACAGCCCCGATCTTCATCTGACTCATGCACATAATGCACGCATTTCCTTTGCGCTCCCCTACCCCTTTCATGCTGTCCAGAATCACAGCAGCATTGAGAGGAAGATTTCTCTGACACTGTTGATGCACTGTAGGTAAATTAACAGCCCTTTCTCAATTTATAACACATTTTATAATGCTATTGATTGCTATGCCTGATCTTCTGTCTGGTTATGTAAAGAATAAAGCAGATTTTTTTACTGAGTTTGATTAACTCATTCATGTGTCCCTTTGTCTCATTTACTGATAAATTTATGTACAAAGCTATTTTTTCTTTTTCCATTTATGCATACTGACATAGATTAACTATGGTGGTTGTGCAAGTGATTGTTGATGAGGTTGGGGGAGCTGATTTATTATTAGCTAGAATGGCAAGTGGGGATTTTATTAAGAATCAGAATGGCAGCCTGTTCTGTGAGTTGTTCATTACAGTGAATGTTCAGAGCCTTATCCAATAAATTTTAGTGATGCTGGGGGAAACTAGCTTACTAATCATTTAGGGTACAGTGGAATGTGTTAGAATTAGATTAGCAGTATGTTGTGGCATTTGTAATTTATAGTAAAGTTTCAGGGATTTGTGCAGAAAGAGCACATGAGGGAAAAACAAAAAAGCTGCTGGTGCTGCACACACTGGCTCCCCCTTCCTCTCTGCTATGTCACAGAAGCAAATGGACTGCTCACTAAGCTAAGGGGCGGGGCTTCACTCTGCACCAGGAAGAAGGGGAAAAAAGCTGCTGGTAACACAGAAACCAGAGCAGACCTGCAGCAGGGACTAAGGTACATTAATCTGGGGGGGCTGTTTAGAGCAAATGTACAGATAGGAAAAAAAAATTACTTTTCCTTTAATGTGTTGTGAGCATTCACAATGGTAATAGAGAATCGTGTTGGTGGTGGGGGAGCGGCCATTGAAGGACTTGCCTAGGGTGCCAAAATACCTTGGCCCGGCCCTGCTGAACTTTGTCTTGTTTATATTGCTCTGATCTGCCTTTCCTTCCCCTTCAAGTTCTGCTCCAATCCTGATCTTAACCTTGTCTTGACCTTGCCCCACCTTGCTTTCCTTGCTATTCTGTATCTTGCTCTGCTCCCCAATCCAAACCCTTCCCTCCCTGGACCTTGAACCGACCTTGCCTTGCATGTTCCTGATTTCTGCTTCCTGTTCTGCCTTGTTCCTACAGTGTACCTCTCTCACTCTCCAGTCCTCATTAGTCCTCTCTCTCTCCTGCTCTCCAGACCTCTCGCTTTCCTGCTCTCCAGTCCTCTCGCTCTCCAGTCCTCTCGCTTTCCTACTCTCCAGTCATCTTGCTCTCCTGCTCTCCAGTCATCTTACTCTCCTGCTCTCCAGTCATCTTACTCTCCTGCTCTCCAGTCATCTTGCTCTCCTGCTCTCCAGTCATCTTGCTTTCCTGCTCTCCAGTCCTCTCACTCTCCTGCTCTCCAGTCCTCTCGCTTCTCTATCCCCAGTCTGACCTGATCTTCGTTCAGGGTCAGACTTGGCCGACAGGGAACCAGGAAAAAATCCTGGTGGGCCCCCACTCCAGTGGGCCCTGACAGCCCAGATCCACACCCACTTCCTGCACAGTGCTGATGCTGATGTGCACGCTCCACTGATGTGCCACTTCCTGGCCCACTTCCTGCACAGTGCAAGTGTGCGCGCTGATGTACATGCTTGCTCTAGTGCGCATGCACATGGAGGGGAGGCGGCAGCACTCAGGTCCAGAGGGAGACCCTGAAGCAGAATCCAGGTGGGCCCCGGGCCCCCCAGTCCGACCCTGGTCCTGTTTCATCGGTTCAGTCTGCCCCCAATCTACGCCCACACTGTCCTGTCAAATCCAGTCTGTTCCTGTCCCGACCTCAGCCTCTCCATCTCGTACCTGTTCCAGTCTGACTATGCCATTGTCTCCCTGTTCCTGCCTTTCACTTTGTGTTCTGTGGGCACAGCCAGTCCCTGCCTAAAGGACTCCCCTTCCTCCTTCACCTCTACATCACCCCCTACCTAATCCTTGACAGAAAGATATTATTATTACATTGGATTTATTTAATGAGCATTGAAATAATCAATTACAATAATGTGGGCAAATTCAAGCATCCAACCAATCCAGACAGAGTTCTAGATTCTCATTTGGTCATTACCTAGATGGAAACATGAAATACGATTTTTGCATTTGATGATGCTGATTTTTTTTCTCTTCTTTTAAATTTTTATGTTATTATGCAGTTCTATATTCTATTTCCTCAACATTAAAGATCCAGATGAAGAAAGGTAGAGATTCACAGTTGGAAGACTGGCAATGTTTTGCTAAGTTTTGCCAATATTTCTTTGAAAGTAAAGCAAGTGATTTTCACGGGGAAGCACTTGCAGGCATATTATGTGCCCAAATCAGGTGAGGAATGTGGTGAAGGGGCCCAGTGGGAAAATTTGTACCTTTACTGCACCATTGATAATCAATCAAATATTTTTGCTGTCTTTGTTCTGCCTGCAACTGAATCTGAAAGAT
Organism: Xenopus borealis; assembly: GCA_024363595.1. Classification (NCBI taxonomy): domain Eukaryota; kingdom Metazoa; phylum Chordata; class Amphibia; order Anura; family Pipidae; genus Xenopus; species Xenopus borealis. The sequence goes on along the minus strand of CM044440.1, from coordinate 9,463,954 downwards.
GCTAGTCAGTGAGGTGTGATGGGTTACTAATAATGTGCAAAGTAGCTCAATGTTGACATATGGGGGCAGATTCACTAAAGCGCGAAGCGTCTAACGCTAGAGCTAATTCGCCAGCGTGACGTCATTTCTCAACTTCGCAAATTCACTAACACGGACTCTGGAGAATTTACGCTAGCGAAGTAGATAGACTTGTGCAACTTCGCACCCTTATGCCAGGCGAAGTTGCGCACTGACAAAGGATCGCAAATTCTCAAATTCACTAAGATGAACATTTTCCTCAATGTTAGCACTTACGCTAGACGCTACTTCGCCTGGTCAGACCAGGCGAAGTTCAATACTATAGATAGGAGGTTGAAAAAAAAAAAATGTCAAATTTTTTTCTGTCCCAAAAAAACGCTGGCGTATTTTAGCATAGGAGGGTGATAGTCTGAAAATGATCGATAATTTCTTTGGGGGGTTACCCTTCTTCCCCCCTACATTTCCTAACATATGGTAACACAACTATACAAGGGTCACATGTAGGGCAATAGGACAACTTTATTTTATTTATTAAAGGTTTCCTGGGCTTGTGTAGTGGAATGTAGTTGCTGTAACATATACTTCTACTATAAGTTAAAGTTCCCGCGGTATGCAAATTAGGCTTTGCTAGCGTAACATCGCTCTGCCTAGCGAAGTAAAACTAGCTACGCTACCATTCGCCGACCTGAGCGTAAATTCGCACTTTAGTGGATTTGCGTAACCCTGGCGAAAATTCGCCTGGTGAAGTGCAGCGAACGCTAGCGAAGCCTACGATGGCGAATCTTCGGGTCTTAGTGAATCTGCCCCATAGTCTTAATAAATTCTTCAGCTATTAAACTGCTCACTAACATAGCTGCCTTTCTTGTTTGTATGTATTCCATGTTTGATTGCATTTTAGCATTATTACAAATAAAGGTGCAAGAATCTTAAAGGAACAGTTCAGTGAAAAAATTTAAAACTTGATAAATAGATAGGTTGTGCAAAATAAAAAATATTTCTAATATAGTTAGTTAGCCAAAAATGTAATGTATTAAGGTTGGAGTGACAGGATGTCTAATATAATAGCCAGAATCCAACTTCCTGCTTTTCAGCTCTTTAACTTTGAGTTAGTCAGCGACTTGAAGGGGGGCCACATGGGACATAACTGTTCAGTGAGTCTGCAATTGATCCTCAGCATTCAGCTCAGATTCAAAAGCAGTTTTGACCAATGTGGCCCTCCCTCTAGTCAATGATTGGATATCGCCTGGTCACCAGGGTAACCAGTCAGTGGAAAAAAGAGAGCTGCAAAGTAGGAAGTTGAATTCTGGCTATTATATTACACATCCAGTCACTCCAGCCTTTATACATTACATTATTGGCGAACTAACTATATTAAAAACATTTTTTATGTTGCACTGCCTATCTATTTAACCACTTTTTATTTTTATACTGAACAATCCCTTTAAGGCAGTGGTCCTCAAACTTGGCCCTCCAGCTGTTAAGGAACTACAAGTCCCACAATGCAATGATGGAGTCTGACAGCCACAGTCAGGCAAATGCATTGTGGGACTTGTAGTTCCTTAACAGCTGGAGGGCCAAGTTTGAGGACCACTGCTTTAAGGAATCTAAACATTAGGGGGGTTATTTATCAAAATATGAAATGTTGTCACTATTTTCTGAAAACCACTCCAACCATTTCCACACAGACCTCCCCCCCCAATTATCATTACATTTTCAGGAAAAATTCTTGTGCAGGAAAAGACTCAATGAAATAGAAAATAAAATTTAAAAAAATCAGAATCCTAAGATTTTATTTTCAGATTTGATGCCAAAATCTGCAACTTTTTTTGGTTTGACAACTGAAACCATGAAATTATGGAATGTCACAACAGGACATCTGTTGCTTGGAGAGGCTGGGGAAAATAGGCTATCACTGGACAACAGGACATCTGCCATTGACTTCAACATGAACTAAGCAGATTTTAGTTGGAGTATTTTTTTATTCAGACTTTTAACACCATCTGGGTTTAATAAATCTTGAAAACATTTTTGAAAAGTTTTTTTCCTACGAAAAAATTGTGTTGTTTCAATTTAAAAGTCAGACCAGAAAAAAAATCAGACTTCAATAAATAACCCACCAGCTGTTCTTTAACATATTACCATGGGTTAAAGCATGCTGGGAGCTATGGTCAATCAATATCAGGGTTGTATTCTTTAAGAATATTGCTCAAAAACATTTTTTTCCAGTGTCACAGGTCCTACAAAAGAATTCTACAATGAAAAACACACCCAACTGCATAAATCTGGAGCCATATTTTTCATACAGTATGTTTCATCTGGAATATACATATGGGTCAGATTTATCAAGGGTTGAATTTCAAATAGCAAAAACATTGAAATTCGTATTCAAAAAGACCAACCGAAATCCATTAGAATTTTTTTGATCAAAAAAGGCAGTTTTTGATCGAGTACAGATGCAGTCACTTGGATTTGTAAGTTAAATGCGTCGTGACTCAGGGCTAATTGAAGAAACTGTGTTATCTAAAGTTATCTTAACTCATTTAATGCATTTAACCTTTTCATTAGCATACCAAAGCACCATTGTTTTCAATGGTGAACTCTTTAATTGGATGGGATGCTGTGACACAATATTCTATGCTAAGTGGGATAAATGAGATGGATGAGTTAAGTCACAACGCATTTAACTCACAATCCAAAGTGACTGCATCTGTAGCTCCATATTCTAATGAATTTGAATTGTTCGAATCGAAGTAAGAGCGCATTCGATCAAATTCGATTCAAAGTTTTTCAGAGTCCACCAATTAACTCCAAATAGGTTCAAGGAGGTCCCCCATGGGCTAAAACAGCAATTTGGCAGGTTTTAGATGGCGTATAGTTGAATTTATAAAGAGACAGTACATGTACAAAATAAAATGTAGGTGCAAATATGTCACAAGTCATTATTTAAACCAAAGTTAGACAGTATTGCATTGGTGATATACAGAAGCACCCACTTGGATTTGTGAGTTAAATGCGTCATGACTCAGGGTTAATTGAAGAAACTGTTTTATCTAAAGTTATCTTAACTCATTTAATGCATGTAACCTTTTCATTAGCATACCAAAGCACCATTGTTTTCAATGTTGAACTCTTTAATTGGATGGGATGCTGTGACAAAATATTCTGTGCTAAGTGGGATAAATGGGATAGATGAGTTAAGTTTTTCTGTGTCAAATGCACAATCCAGAGTGGCTTCATCTGTACGAGATAAGAAATTACATGAGATATTAGAGTTTACCACATGCTTTCATCTGATATCAGGTTTAAGGGAGGATATCCCTAGTGTTTCTGAGCAAAAGGAAAGCAGCTTGAAGAACATGTTGAAAGCACATATAAACACATCACGTTCTGAAGCATCATGGGCATGTGGGTAAAAAAGAATGTGAATTGTTGGACTTAGAGGGATGATGACTTTTAGCCAAATGGATAGCTATATCAATACATATTTGAATGAAAAACAAAATCCAGTATTGACCCTGTTTTTTTTTTCTTTAGACATAAACAGGCAAGTTTTGCATTATGGATTCATCCAAAGTTTGAATGACATTAATGCTTAATTGTTTCACAAACGAGATGGATCTTAATTAATTTATGGAGGGTTTGGTCAGTTGGGACCTTTCATGTCAATAGTTAGATTGTTCCAGTTTATAAACCCCTCCATTCTGAGATTAAGGTTTCAGATCAATGGAACATTAAAGAATACTAATTTCCCTTTGCTGGGGTGAGCAATTTAGAATATATTTTATGGTTTATAAAAAAAAATCACATATATCAAGAATGTTTGAGCAAAATATTACACAAAGTTTGAATGTAGAAAGTGAAGCAATAGAATTGTATCATTATTTTCAAATATTTTTTTTTATTCTGACAGTTTAGTTGTCGTTTAAGGGGAACTTAAAGGAATACTGTCATGCGAAAACATCTGCACTGAAATCCAATTCTAAAAATATTTTTTTATATTCAATTTTGAAATCTGACATGAGGCTAGACATATTGTCAGTTTTCCAGCTACCTCCAGTCATGGGACTTGTGCCTGCACTTTAGGATGGAACTACTTTCTGACAGGCTGTTATTTCTCCTACTTAATGTAACTGAATGAGTCTGAATGGGACTTAGCTTTTACTACTGAGTGTTGTTCTTATATCTACCAGGAATCTGTTATCTTGTATTAGGGGGCTGCTATCTGGTTACCTTCCCATTTTTCTGTTGTTACGCTGCTGAGGAGGGAAGGGCGGGGTGATATCACTTCTACTTGTTGTACTGCAGTAAAGAATAACTAAAGTTTATGAAAGCACAAGTCACATGACTGGGGATAGCTGGGAAACTCACAATTTGTCTAGCTCCATGTAAGATTTCAAAATTGAATGTAAAAATTATTTTTGCTCTTTTTGAAAAATGTATTTCAATGCAGTATTCTGCTGGAGAAGCACTATTTACTGATGCATTTTGAAAAAAAAAAAAACGTTTTCCCATGACAGTATAGTTTATTTTAGGTATAGGTCAGAGACCATTATTAGGTGTTTTAGACTCTTTTTTTTTTAATTCTACATTTAATAAGAGTTGAAGTGAATATTCAAAAAAAAAAAAAAAATTGTAATGAAACAATTCAAATTTCGAAGTAATTTTGGGCTACTTCGACTATCAAATAGCCCACAATTAGATTTGAAAATATTTGAATGTTTGACAAGTGGAATTTTCTGGCCCTTTAAAATCCTTCGGCTTCGACACTTTGCCACCTTAAAGCTGTTGAATTGCCTATGGGAAACCTCACAGAACCTGTCCTGAAAATTTTTCTAAGTTCCAAGAATTCAAAGGATTTTGCGCAAAATCATTCGAATAGTTGGATTCGAACAATGCAATCAAATTATTCAAACGATTTTTAAAGCCCTTTAAAAAAACTTTGAAGGTCAAATTTCAATGTTTTTTCACTTCGAAAATTGAGCCCTTAGTAAATATGCCCCTTAGAGTGCCCTGCAATGCTCTCAAATGGGGACCTGGTATCTGGTACACTCCAAGGGGGTTATTTGCTAAAATATGAAAATTTCTCACTGTAGTTTTTTTTCGATAAAACTCCCATGCACATTTTTATAGTCTGTATCAATACATTTACTCAAAAACTATTTGGTGCATTGAATTGAATTTGGATTATTCCCTAGTCAAAGTACACACAAATAACTCGAAATATAGGTAAACGTAATTTTCTTGAAAAAATTTGACCCTTAGCATCACTACACCTGAACCCAACAATCATCCAGGGTACAATAACTTCTACAACATGCAAAGTCTTCAAAAATAGCTGATGATTCACTTGATTGGCCAATATTACTCCAAGGTGTCTGAAGCTGAAGGTTTTAACTACAGACACAGATATTATGGAATCAGTGAAATTACTATAAGTGGAAGGAAAGTACAAACACTGTATCATCTATTCATAGGAAGATTCAATTATTATTCCATTTCTGCAAATACAATAAATAACAACACTTTATGCTTATTGCAGGTAGTGCTTTAAAACAAATTAATGTGCACCTTTGGAGTCAGGTTCTTAAGAATGACTATAAAATGAGCATTAAAGTAATGAGGAATAGAATCGTCAGTGATCGTGTTACAAGCATGTGACAATTGATGCATTTTATTCCTACAGTAATGATGCAACCAGCCCAGTAGTACAATCTTGAAGTAATTAAGTGATTCTGAAATTTGATTTCCTTTACATTTTTATTAGTATTCATTATTCATATAGACCTCGAGTTCAAATATGCCTTTCCAATAGAAATAGATGATGTATGAGTGAATTTCCCTTTGGAATTGCTCATTATAGGTTTTATCAATTTCTTTTTTCTTTCCGAGGCAATCCAGTCACAATAAGAACTAGATAACCTAGGCTGCTAAATAGATAAATTCTGTTTCCTGAACTGAAAATGAATTATTTTCAAGAGGACTTTATTTAGATCAATTCCTTACATAAATAATACATTAGTTAATGTCAGAATCAAAATAAGAATAATGGGGCCAAAAAGTTAACTAGGTATAAGATGCTGTATGCTTGATACGTTATAGAGCTTTTAGCTAATTGAAACAAGGGAAACAAAGGACATGCTATATAAATTACACAAATATTCTAGAAAAACATTCGCTGATATACTATTTATTTCAATATGCAATAATCACAAGGTATTACCATAGGGTGCAAAAGGACAATTCCAAATCTTGAGCTGTGCTACAGATGTACAGTAGGCATGTAATTCCACAGAAACCACAGAATAGACTTTCTCTAGCACTGTCTGGTATCTACTGGAAAAAATATGAAAGAAATGGGGAAAAGGTATTGGTGCTGGCCTCTGGTATCTACTGGATACATTAAATGTTGGCAATTGGAAGGACCCTGTTTTGGTGACCTCACCTTTTCAAAATACTTATCTACTGACTCAGACATATACAGTATTTTAAGTCAAAGAAAATGCTAAACTTTAAAATGAAGTCTTCTCAGGATGATTTATCAGTTTTTAGAATTCAAAGTTTTTATCACTATTGTGATTTTTCCCCCCTCAATCACTGAGAAGAAAAAAAAAATCAGAATTAGGAACATTAAATCGAATTACGTAATGGAAAAATAAATGTGACAGCAAAATAAAATAGCTTGAATGTTGAAAATACACCTCCCATTGGCTTGTATAGAAGTTTTAGTTGCCACAATTTGCTTTGAATTTTCAAGTTTTTTTTATTTAAAAAAATAATTTGGATTAAGATCTCTACTACTTGGATCTGTTCTCCTGGGTTTTGAAAACTAACAGGTGACACAAATCCGCTGAGATTTACTCATTCCTATTCTGGACTGACCCATTTTTGAGGGTTGGGGGAGGCATTTATTTCTTCATAAAGAATTATAAAATAAATAAATAATTTTAACCCTTCGAATTCGATATAATAGATATTTATTCTGTCTATTCTAATCATTCGATGGTCGAAGTGTCCAGAAAACCTATTCAAAAATTCGAATTAATTTTTTTTTTAAATTTGATCGAATTTCGAATCATTCACACAAATTTAGTAAATCTATCCCTGTGTGCAAAATCCAAATGTAAAAGGATTTTCTTAAGGTTCAGATTCAACTGACCTAGTTAATGTAGTATTTAAATAAAATGTGTGTGTTTGTATAAATATAGACATATGTATATGTTGGGGTTCACACAAAAGGGATAAACATGAAGGACAGTTTTTCAACCCAAGTTAATCTGAATTTTCCATAGAGACTGCAACAAAATGTGCAAATTAAACTCTTTACAAGTATGGGACCTATTATCCAGAATGCTCGGGACTTGAGGGTTTCCCAAAATACTGATCTTTCTGTTATTTGGATCTTCATATCTTAAGTCTACTAGAAAATCATGTTAACATTAAATAAGACAGGATTCATTCGATCTTACTGTAGTTTGGATTAAGTACAAGTACAAACTATTCTACTATGGCAGAGAAAGATTAAATCATTTTTAAATATTTGAATTATTTGATTATTTGAGTCTATGGGACCAATACCTATATACATATAAAACTATCCTCTTTATTTAATACTATGGTACACAAAACATGTATTTCTGTTTCTTGACTTGTTCCTAGTCAACTTACTATATAACGCCTCCTTCAATGTGTTTGGTAAATGTTTTTCAGTTTTGAGAATTTTTGGTGAAGCAAATTTGCCCATCACTAAACATAATGGAAGAGAACTCTACTTTTCAGCTTTTCAGCTATCTAACTCTGAGTAAGTCACATGGGGCCACATGGGACATAACTGTTCAGTGAGTTTGCAATTAATCCTCTGCATTCAGCTCAGATTCAAAAGCCATGGTTATGACCCCCCCAACAAGTCACTGTTTGGTTACTGCCTGGTTACCAATCAGTGGGAGCCAAGTGAGCTGAAAAGCAGGAAGTAGTTTTCTGGCTATTCTGTATATTAAACATCCAGTCACTCCAGCCTTTATATATTACATTTTTGGCTAACTAATTATATTAGAAATATTTTTTTAATTTTGACTCTATTTACCTAGTTTTTATTTTTATACTGAACAATTCCTTTGATATACTATGGGGTAGATTCAGTAAAGGACGAAGTGGCTAACACTAGTGACAATTCGCCTGTTGCCACCCGCAAGGACATCGACAATTCACTAACAGTGTAACAGTGTAACCAGTTTTCTCCAGACATTTCGTAACATATGGAACATTCATTTTACAGTGGGCTCATGTGTATGACATTATATTAACTCTCTTGTCTTTATTAAGGTACCTTGGACATTTGTAATAAAAACTGGTAACAAAGTTACAAAAAAAAAATTGCACCAACATTTATAATAAAGACCTCCATAAAACTTTAAATTACCCACCCTATGCAAATTGACCTAAGCGCAAGATCACTAGCGAATTTTCACTAGGCACAAACGAATGCTAGCGCATTTTCACTAAGCAATGCTCACACTGCCACGTGAGAGTAACGCTAGTGAAAATGACAGGGCAAAACTCAGCATATTAGGGAATTGGCATACAGTAGCTGTAGTGCATTTGCACCTGGAGAACTGATGTGAGCTGTGCGAAGATGACGCTGGCAAAAATTCTCCCCTCAGTAAATCCACTCCTAAGAGCGGGTGGATACCACATGAAACTGTACTTTTGGCCATGCATGTGTATTGACACCACCAGCCTAAAAAAAATCAGAAGTACAGGAAGTGCAGAGTAAATAAAGCTTGTCACCACCTTCCTTGTCTGCTAATGCACCATGTAGTTACTTATATGGTCCATCGGTAGCTGAAATTTGTATACATCAGATCAGGTACGTTAAAATGGCCCTTCAGCATAGCCTGATTCTTCAGATGGTTGGATTCTTCAGAACATGGTCAGCAAAACAGCACAATGTAATCTATGCATGTATAACCATTTTAGCTGATGTGGGAGATCAAAGGGACTTTGTACAGTAACTGTTCCAGTCCCATTATTTAACTACAAACTTCAGAGTAGAGTGGACATTTATTGGAGCTATCCTAGCGTCTGGACACTAACACTAACTTCTATGACATCTTGGTAGGACTGAGCTTAACAGAAAAAAGATTTATGTTTTCAATGATCATTTTGTGTACACTTATGGACACTTATGGAGGATATCTTAGAGCCTAGTCAGAAACAAGAAAATTTAGAATACTTTGTTTTTCTTTGATAATGAATAACATTTTTCTGCTTTAGGTGTAACACCAGCCAAATCCCAGTTGGAGAAGCTTTATACAAGGAGATTATTAGTTCAACTATGGAAACTATGGAATCTATTGAGATACCATTTTCCCAGGCACCTCCTCTCTCCTTTTCTCATTTCTCAGTTACAGTTTCTCTTCTTCCTTGGGAAGCAAGTTAAATATACCATTTAATCTTTTGATATGAAGATGTCTTTTTAACTGCTTAGAATATTTCCTTAATCATTTATACACCATGCCCTCCTGTTGCTAATATTTTTCATGCTCTTTAGATTTTCCTCAGGCAGGTATTTCTTGTTTAGCAGCCTGCCAGGTTAGCGTTGTTTCTTATCTTGCAGTCTTTTATGTTTCTCTATAATATAATTAACACAACTGCTTATTAAAATCTCAAAGCATTATTGAGAAAATTTTGCTTTAAGGCAATAATTACTTTTTTCTTGACAGCTTTTCAAGGTATATTTTATATCAGTTGACTCAAACCAATGTACAATTGTTCCTTTTTTAGAAAATAATAAGGAAACACTAAAAACACACCAAAGAGGGGTAAATTTTTTTAGGAATTAACGGTGATATCCATTTAGAAATGTAGTTTACATCAAAAATTAAAATGTATTTTTAAGAAAATTTCCAGTTAAGCATTTATTAAATAATTTCAATGATTTTCAAATATTTTTATCAGACTTTTTACAATTGAAAGCAGTTTTGTTTCTTGTAAGCTTGTAACAGTGTACCAAGTAAGTTTTAGCAGTTCATAGAAATACTACTTTCCATAGGCATTACATTTAGAAATAATTTTAAAAATACTTAAAAAAATTAATAGGTAATGGAGAATTGCTTTGATTAATATTAAATATTGAATGTATTCATTAGTTTTAGAAAATAGGTATTAGGTGAATATCTTCTTCACCCAACTAACTCTTCAACAGATCTTGTATCAAGTATTGTACAATAGTCCACAATCCACAGATAACATGAACTAGTTACATTTGCTTTGCTCTTGTAGATATTTTTGCTAGGTACATTTAACTGTTTTATGGACCTTAAAAATGTTTAAAGGTTATATGGTTCAGAAGAAAGCATTATTTGTATCCATTTTTGAAAATGTCTTGGTAGCCTATGAACCCCCCTAAAGTGTGTGTGTGTATATGTGGCATCTTAGATTGTAAAATCTCCGGTGCCAGTGGAATATATTGGTGCTCCCCAAATTTGATTCCCAAATAAAGGTATGATCTGATCAGGATAATTTTAGGTCAACTTGTGTAATTTCCCTTAGCACGTCCCCTGGAGTTTCTTATCCTGTGGGCTCACCCTCTCAGGTCACACCTTAAAGTAGACCTGTCACCCAGATTCAAAAATCTTTATAATAAAATCAATAGTGCATAGAGGCAGGGAAGACAATTACTTTCACTTTCCATTAAGCACTTCCTAGATGTCACTGCTCTACCCACATTCCTCCCGTTCTCTTAACCATTTAATTGTGTAGCCAGGGCATGGGGATGGACATTGGGCCCCCCATTCTGGTGCTCAAACAAGATTTTGAAATGATGAAAGGCTTGCCTTAATAATAGTGTCCACAAAATGGCTCCAGCCTGTTTGCTATAATTATGAATTCCCAGACTGAAGGAAACAAGATCCAAATAATGTATATAGTGTTATTAAAGTTCATTTGAATTGACTAATGTGATAAAATCTGATTTTGAATATTTTTTTGGGGTGACGGGCCCCCTTTAAAGGCCAGAAATTCATAAAAAACTTAGGAGGCCACCACAACTGCAGAACTGTGTTGCTACTTTTTATTCCACAACATGTTTCAGATCACATGGACCCTTTCTCAAGGTGTCCTGCTTTATGGAAATTATATTCTAAATGTAGAATAGCTCAAAGAAATGAAAACTTCATCTACCTCTGGCTAATCACTTGCACATATTTAATAAAAATCATGAATAGGTTATTCATGAGCACATTATACAGGCATTGAATCCCTTATCCGGAAACCCATTATCCTGAAAGCTCTGAATTATGGAATGGCCATCTCCCATAGACTCCATAGACTTATAATGAAATAATCCAAATTCCTTAAAATTATTTCCTTTTTCTCTGTAATAATAAAAAAAGCTTGTACTTGATCCCAACTAAGATATAATTAATCCTTATTGGAATTACCTTATTTGGAATTACCGAAAGATCTGTTATCCGGCAAATACCAGGTCCCGAGAATTCTGGATAATAGGTGCCATACCTGTACTTGTTTTAGTTTTCCATGCATTTTCAAGACATATGAGCAATTGTAATTTTTGTTGAAAAACACAATAACTGTATCCACTTGCCAAAATTGAGAACAAACACCTCCTACTGAATTCAATGGCATCTACATGGGTATTGGCTGCACTGCTTAAAGTTTGCATTTAGCAATTAACATTTTGTGTTAAATCACAAAGATGCACTTATGTACAAAAAAAATGTATGATAATGGCTTTCAGCAGCCATTAATTATTTGAAACCCATAAGTACTATAACTTGTAAAATCTAGAAAATACAAAATGCCCTGAAAGTATAGCAAAACAGGTATTGAGGTGACTCTATGTAAAAAAAAAAAAAACATTATTCAGATATCTCTAAAATACATGAATAACAAATATAAATAATATTTTAATTAAACTCTTTGCATGCCATACAAACTAAAGAAATTATACAGAAGCATCAGAATTCTAAAACTGTAATTTCCAAATTTCCTGATTTCACTTGTGGGATTGCATGTCAGCCAAAAACTGTCCCTGTTAAATAATGCTTTATTTATTTATTATTATAGGACATGAAATCAAGTATATTTTGTCCTCAAATAAATAAAAATATATATATATATATATATTTTTTTTTTTTAAATAACAGAAAAATAATTGTCAGACGTTAAGATAATGGACTATTCACCATTAACTTTTGATAGCAGTCAGTATGTAAACCTAAATCTTTTTATTCCGAACTTTAATACCATGAAATGACCTTTCTAAAAGTATCTGTCATATGCAGTCATTATGTTGCAGGAAAAGGATGGTCCCATGTTGCAACATGCACAGAAATGATACGGAATTGAAATCCCTCAACAATATAGCCCCTTTACTACAATTTTAATGGTTATTTCCTAATAAGATACTTTTCATCGTAATATGTCTCCTGAACTGAAAGCTATAAAATGCAAAAAAGTTAAATAAATGCATAATACTTTCAAAAATAATTTTTTAATTATGATATCTATGTGATATTTCCCTTCAAATGACCTAGGAAACAAAATCTTAAATTGAGTGTTTTGGATTACTTTTTTGAATATTAATGTTTATCACACATTTTTGTTCTAACAGTGATTCAGAAAAGCATAAGAAAATGCTGTGCTAGTCTTCTTTTAATCTAAACAAAGCCTAAATAAGACAGACCTTTTGGATAATACAACACCCATCCTCCACAGATTAGTAAAGGGAAAAAAATCAGATAATTTGTTGCAATTCTCTATATGACAGGATAATTAAAGTTGATTTAATAACATATTATTATTTATATGATATTTCCATCTAGTAACAGATGTATTGATCGTTACATAAGTTTTTAACTAAGTAAGGTAAGAAAGTCTCAAAATGCTGCACAAAATCATTGTTAAAAATTAATAAATACTAAAATGACTGATCTTTCCCAAGATAGCATGGTCTGCCAAAATTACATAACTCTTTAAGAGCACTTCAAAATTGGTACAATTACGTATGTCCATCATTAGATAGTTAAAAATAAATAAATAAATATATAAATAAACAAATAAAGAGAATATTCGTAATGCACTATTGGGTAATAAAAGGTCTATTCTATATTAAAAGTGTTTTTGTTTTTTTTAAACAGTTAACCAATAACCTGCTGGCAAGCCTTTGTTTTACTTCCTACTTGCAATTCATTGCTTTACCTTAAATTGAGCATGGGGCATGCAACATTTATTGAGCATCAGTACCATGTTTCAGCACCTGTTCCTTGTCAAAAATCAGGTGGATAAACAGTCTTTCTGTATCTTCGGCCAAATGTAGTACACTGACCTTCCCTCTTCATGCCAATTTCATCTATTCTTTAATGATAATAACCATGATATTGGGCACCATGGCCTGCCCAACACCTGAACCTAAGCATGTTAAGAGTTAACTCCAAAAGCATGCAAAATCTGACACACAACATTTAGGGACCAATTTATTAAGCTTTAAATTTTCAGATTGGGTTTTAAAGAGTAAAATTAAATTTTAGAAGAAAAAAACTTTTTTTTTTTAGATTTATTATGCTCCAAAGCTGCTTGAAATACAAATCCAAAAATACTCCAGTTAAAACCTGTCAAAATCATGTAAAAGTCAATTGCATATACCCCTTTTACAATTCAAGATGTTTTTGTCTTCATGATCTTCAAGACTTTTGTCAGGTAACATATGTTCTGGTTTATGTTTTAAGTGCTTTTAATGAACTGAGGGGAAGGGTAATTTCTCTAGGATAAGCCCATGGAGGAGGTTCCTGGTGGAGTATGTATTTTAAATTTGTGAATTTCCATCGAAATTCGCTAATTGGCATAAAAATTCGCGAAACGAGTCGCGCGTCTTTTTTGACGCGTGGCGCGTCAACCGCGTCACGTCGTTTCTGACGCGTGCCGTGTCGCGTCGTTTCCGTCGCGTCATTTTCGTTGAGCGTCGCGTCATAAATTCGCCCATCACTACAAATTAGCCATCGCTATCGTAACTTCGGTTTGCCTGACGAAGTAGCAGTAGCGCATCTTCGCTACCTTGAACGCAATTTAGCATTTCAGTGAATTTGCATAGTGCTGATGAAACTACGCCTGGCGAAGTGTGGCAAAATGCTGCAAAGCTGTCACTGGCACAACATCAGATCTTAGTGAATTTGCCCCTTTTGTGTCTTATTTACCAAAATGTGTGCAGTAAAATTAACTTGTGAGAATGTATTGTTATAAAAATGACAAGCAAAATCATTTTTCACAATGACATTTAACCAATCACACAGCAGCTGAAGTGTCCCTACCATTTCCCATTTTCACTCTATAAGCCTTGCCTTTATTATCAATTACTATTCAAAGGCTCCCGAGAAATTGATTGCCAATGAATTTGTAAATTAAATATAAAATGATTTGCCAAGGAGAGTTAATATCATGGAAACTTGGATGTAAATCATTAGACAACTTCTTGAAATGTCAAGTTCACATGCTATTCAAATTAAGGATATACATGAATATTAACTTTTTTATCGTTTGACTATATGAAGATGAGAACATTTTCCCCAATCCAAGTCGAACATTGTTGATACATATATAATGAATAATTAAGATATTGGAAGCCTAACAGTGCCTGAACACAGTATCTCTTGTATTGCTTTTTGAGATAGATATAAAATGACTCAGTTAATGATACCATAAAATGCTAATATCAATAAACTAAAATCAACTCTTTCAAAGCTTGTTACATTAGTTAAGAAAAGAGTTTTCTATATGAATTTCCTATATTAAGATGATTGTAGTATTTTACAATATATATTCTTTAATTTCCATGGCAAGAGTTACATGTTGTTCTTATGGTTGTATTCAGATTGTCAAGTGAATGTTTGTTAATATAGAAATGTTAAACCAATCAAATTCATTATATATATTGATTTTCTTTTCATACTTGAACTGAATTTAGTGATATATCTGACAAACTTGTCAGTCCCTCTCTTGGATTGCTAAGCCAAAGCTGCATCTTGAGTAACGGATTGTAAAATGACAAGCAAATTTCTGCAATATTGTTTCTTTTGAATGGAGAAAAATATAGTTTTTGTCTATTCTCCTCCTTTAATGGTTCACTGTTTTTATATATATCATAGGGTTTAACTGGTTGAATGATGACAGAAGAGAAAACCATCAGGTTTGAATAAAGTATGTTGTGCCATGCAGTGGTGGGTGAACACTGCAGTTGTCTATTTAATATTTCTGAGATCTTATAATCATCTGATTGTATGGCTAATGATGGTTAATGAACCAAATGATTCTCTTCCACAGTCATAATCTATATTTCTTTATTTGACATCAGTTCACGTATACACACACATTGGGTGCCACACATCCCTTTGTCCCCAGTAAGTATATTGTTCATCTGTAACTCTGAGCTATATTAGTAGAAACCGTCTGCTTTCTTCTAAGAACCTTAAGACTGACGTGATAGAGTTTTAAATATGTTGCTATCTTTTCATCTCTCTCTCTTTCATAATTTGCAGAAACTATATCATTAACATGACATTGAAGTGATAATCAACCTCAATTACTGTTGATGATAGAAACTTGCAATAGTGTTTAAGATTGATAGCTTTAAGGAACGCGTCAATCCTGCATGGGTCAAATGGAGCCCCTGTACAATGCTCAATTTCTCTGACCTTATTTCTGAGGTAGATGTCAATTATTTATTTCTACTTTCCTATGGTGATGTTTAAAACATTCTACCCTACTTGTTATTCCTGCCGGCATTGAAACTGTCCTTTGATATTATTCTTTAGTACATCAAATGGGAACATTTTAGTATTTTTCTGATTGCCCTGATAGTTTCATACACGTTTTAATGTATTCAGTTCAAAGATCTTAAGAAAGTCTGGCTCATTACTGTATAGGCAATAAAAAAAACAGAAAATGATTCAGGCCAGGTATATTGAAGAATATTTCCCAACAGGAAAAAGCAAGAGTGAATCATTACATCTGACCATGGCTACGTTGGGGTTTTCATGAAAATTAGCAAAGAGTTATAAGCGCCATCTTGCAGAGGAACCATGAACTATTCCATATATTTTGGTCTTTCAATAAATCCATGTTAATCTTAAACCTTAGTGGGGAAAAATCCATATGTACAAGTTTCTATTTATTCTAACATATCTTTTTATTTTTACTATTTATCACAAGTGAAAAAAGTAGTTAATGAAAAAAGCATTAATATGTAAACTTATTCAAGCTATTTTTCATTAGTGTTGCATGCGTTTTCTGTTGCTATCTGAAACTGTTTGCCTTTCATAACTTTTCACCTTGTTTAACTGAATTTGGAGCAAACTTGTCAATATTACGTATATTTTTTAACTGCACAAAGCTGGAAACCATATACAAAGGGAAAATTGAATAAAAGATTCAATGAGTTTTAAAAATTACAACTTTGCTGAAAAATTACAAACATTTTTAAAAACACTAGATACAGCACATACTCCCATACTCCCTCTGTCATTCCCCTACTTCCTGTATCATTTAAAGGGATCTTTCTGTAATTTAGATCTTCAACCTTAAGTTTAGATCAGTGGCAATAAAAGGCCACTTTAAGAATGTTCTGGGAACTTTCGTTTCCAGGATTTGGATTTTTTAGCACAATCATACTTTTCTCATAGTTCCTTAATTCATGATTTTTTCATTATTTATGAAATGTAAAATCCATAAAATATAAATACAAAAATACACTATTTAAAAGCTCAAGGTCAAGATTTTCCCTTCTTTTCTTGCATAGATTTGTCTATTCAGGGGGGGGGCAGATTCACTAAAGGATGAAGTGACTAACGCTAGCTAAAATTCACCATCGTGACGTCATTTTTACTACTTCAGGATTTACTAATGAGTACAGGTGCCCCTTTGCTATCGAAGGAGATGTACGCTAGCGTTGCTTCACACTCTAATGGCAGGCAAATTTTCTCTCTGGCAAATGTATGTAAATTCACAAATTCACCAATATACTTATTTTAATGAACATTAACTCTTTTGCTAGACTTCCCATCGCAAAGAACATCCTCAATCTTCAGTTACTTACGTACATCATAATTTTTGACTGTAATAAGTTTTGACTGTAAAACTGGCGTCTTTTCAATTTTTCAGCGTGTTAGGCTGCAAAGACAAAAAAAAAATTAATATTCACCCATACATTTTCTCCCATATGGGCTTATGTGTAGGACATTAAGACAACTCTGTTGACTTATTAAGATTCCCTTGGCATGTCTAGTTATCAGTATAAATGTAATGTATTAGATGCACAATGTAACAGAAATAGCTTAATTTCCCTTTAAATTGCCAGCCGTATGCAAATTAGCCTGAGCAAGATCTCTAGCGAAGTTAGGCCAAATTGAACACTAGCTCAGCTTCACTTTCATTTGCTCGCTCTGCTCAAGTAATGCTAGAGAAAATTCGACATTGTTCAGAGCCCGGGGTGCATCTTCACGCTTTTGTGAATTACCATTGTCTGATCGAATTTTTGCCTGACAAAGTCATGCAATGGCTTCAAAGCCGTTGCTGGCAAAATTGCACTCTTTAGTGAATTTTCCCCATAGTTTTTTAAATTTTCTGAAATTTCAAGGTTTTCTTTTATCTTTCTGATTGCTTAGCGGCTATATTTTTTGTGCTTTTAATGAATTACATGGCATTGTAGTTTTAGAGAAATTTGAGTTTAATTGTGATTTCAAAAAACTCTATTACTACTAAAATGAGACCTTTAATAAATGGGCTTTCAAATGACAGCAGAAGTAATGCATGTTGTTTATAGCACTGATGTGTAAGCATCCCCAATGTGAACGTGCATGTGCATTCCTAAAAACATTTATATATAAGTACCACAGTATCACTGTCCTGGTATTACAAAAATAATATAATAATATAGCAACAATTCATTAAAAAATGGTGCACTCATGAGGAAATGATAGAAAACTAAAAAAAAAAAAAAAAAGTTGCCAACACAGTTCTTCCAGACCCTTTGTTGATGGCTTATTGGCTCATATACTATGGAGCCCATTGAAGGGCTTCCCTCTGACGAGGCTACCTGAAATTCTGAAGATTATATTTGGAGGTTTGATTAGTCCAACGAGGACGACATTGGCATGTTGATTCAGTTCTTATCTGATGTGAGTCAGTGATCAGCCAAATTTTACACAGCATATGGGTGGAGAGATTGGGCCCAGATCCACTCATTTGACCTTTTTGTTTTATTTTAAGCCATTTATTTATATACACAGAAATAAAGAGGCATATACTAAGGGTTGAATTTTGAATAAAAAAATTCAAAATTCGACCATAGAATTTTTAAGGGTATTTTCAAACTTTGAAAATTGATTGAATAGGTCTGTTTTCGATCAAATAAAAATCGCCTGAATGCATGTTTCGTTTCGAACGATTTGAACGATATTGGAAAAAATTCTTTAAATTTCAAAATCTTTTAAAAACACTCCTTAAGGGTCCTAGGAGGGCCCCCTTAGGGCAATTAGCAATTAGGCAGATTTAAGGCAGAGAAGTGTCAAATTCAATTTTTTTAAAAAAAGACTGTACTTTGAAATTAGAAAATTTTAATTTTCAAATGTTTTCAATTCAAATCAAATTTTGGGCTATTCAATAGTCGAAGTAGGCAAAAATTACTTCAAAATTTTTTTCATTCGAATTTTAACTTTGAACCTTAGTAAATAGGCCCCATATACTAACCTGGATGATCACTTGTCTCTTGATATCCAAGTAGATAGAAGACAGAGGGAGAGAAGGGGTGAGAAGGGTACTTCTTTTCATT
>CM044440.1:9405001-9434166 GCA_024363595.1 Xenopus borealis | reverse complement strand
AAACATAATGTACAACATTTCTAGCTTACTTCTTTAGTTTCACTTTCCTTGTCCTTTAATATGGGTACTCCTGAAACCCCAGTGATTCTATAGAGCCAAACGGGTGAGATATGGACAATGCTTAGTTGCTCTCCTGAATATCCCAAGAACTATGAAGAGACAATATTTTTCTATATTTCACAGATATTCTAATATTTGTTCTGTACTTAGGGTTCCTGGGCTAATATGTAGGTCCTTCAATTTAAAATGTCTTTTATCTTTACTTTCACCCCCAGAGGGCCAGACTTTGATGTAACTGGCATACAATATTTTATTCAGATAATCTTATTTATCTGCATTTATTTTTATTAATATGAGGAAATACTCCCAATATGTTTTCTCACTGGAACAACAAGTTAAGTCATATATAGAAAGATTTCAAGGAATTAGTGTCTTCTGTTGATAAAATTGCCACAAAAAAAATAACAGAAAGTTAAATAATCTTTCCTAGTCAGTTAGTTTGTAATGCTGAACCTATTCATGGTACCCCACAATTTATTAATTTATTTCACGATTTAATCGAGTATTTTGCTGCCCCAGTTTTTTTTCATGAAAATATAATTTATATAAATGGTAAAAAAAGTGCTTGGGAGGTTGGTCAGAGTGGTTTTAAGAAAATAGTGAGAAAGTTTTGAAGTTTAGTAAGTAACCCCCTAAATGTTGATTTTCATTCACTCATAATTAATAATACATTTTACTTTACTGATAGATATTTTGCACTGCCCCTTTATCAGCATGACAACTTCCGTTTTTTGTTTTTTTTGCTATCAGTGTGATCAGTGTTTGGTACTACGTATTTAATGACAAAATCATATCATTTGTTAGGTTTCATTTTTTTTTCTTACAATACATACCTGAAAGTGATTGTGCCACTGATAAAAACAGCATGTGAACATAAACCAAATAATTAATTTTATAAAGAATTCATATGCAAGTGTAAGCCAAATTTTACTGGTTAGTGGAACATAACTTATAAATAATTACTTTATTTCCAGGGGTGCGGCAACTGCTTCTTAGAAGAAACAGGGCTGTAATGGTGGACAAACACTGGCTGAACATCCACTGTATCCAATTAATCAGCTATTAGGCAAATTACATTTATATGGAACAAGTGGCAGATTTATCAAGGGTTAAAGGGAAAATTCAAATAAAAAAAATAAAATTTTGAGTTATTTTTGTGTGCTTCAACTAGGGAATAGTCCAAATTTGATTCAAATTTGCAAAAAAATTGAAATTCAACCATTCACCATCTAAAACATGCCAAATTGCTGTTTTAGCCTATGGGGGACCTCTTAGAACCTATATGGAGTAATTTGTTGGACTTTGAAAATTTGAAATTTTGGGGGGAAAATGCACTAAAAATTTTAATAGTTTGGTTTGAATTTGATCGAAAACAAACCTATTAGATCGGAAAAAATTGAATTAATTTTGAATTCGATTTCAAAGCTTTTGCACTTCAAAATTTGAGCCTTGATAAATCTGCCCATATATGTCCATGGCCACCTTCCATTGTTATGTTTATTTGGGATAAAAGCCTGATCAGGAATACATTTGAATATGAACTGCAGCTCATTTTCACTTCTTCATATGCCAAAGCACCATACATTCATTGACCTGTTGCTCTTGCAACTTGCAAGTCAGATCATCTATGATTAACAAGAAAAACTAGATAATCTTTGGAATCTAGACACTGACCTGGCACAGATGACCAGACAGTAGGTCAGTATCAACAAAACTTCATAGTATGCAATTTCCGCTACCCCAAACTTTGGCAGGAGATGTTCCAATCTATTTAAAGTGATATTGACACTTAAAAACTACTTTTACTGTACATGTAAAGTTACCTATAGGTCATGTTGATCGTTTCTTGCTGAGAGGTCTGCTTTTGTAAGTAATTGGTAGTTGAAGTTTCTACACCTGACTGTTTTGCCAACCTGACTGTCCCATCTCAGCCTGTCAGTTAAAGCTTCTAATGCTAACAGACTTCTGCTGCACAAGTATGCCCCCCTCATAGACAAACACAGTGAATCAGATATGTAATGTAAAAGCATCAGGCAAATTCTTTATGGCAAAATTACAAGTAGCATGGAATGCCAATATTAAGATAGATGTAAAAAAGATTTACTTTATGGTGTCAGTATCTCTTTAAATATAAAGTTCATTTAATAATATGAACTAAATTATAAAGTACCCATGGGATTCTTCATGGGAGAAGCTAACCAGGAACTCTTCGTATACCTGCCAAATTACTTTGTGGCCTTGCATCCATAGTGGCATCAACTGGACCACCCCAATATGTAGTATTTACAATATTTGTTATGTTGAAGCATAGGCACATCATTTGTAGCATTATGAATATCACCAGTGCATTAGTATCTTTTATTTTTCAATGTCAACTTTTTTTTGCTCTACA
Organism: Xenopus borealis; assembly: GCA_024363595.1. Classification (NCBI taxonomy): domain Eukaryota; kingdom Metazoa; phylum Chordata; class Amphibia; order Anura; family Pipidae; genus Xenopus; species Xenopus borealis. The sequence goes on along the minus strand of CM044440.1, from coordinate 9,431,714 downwards.
GCTTCTTACCAATGTGGTTAAAATACTATTACTTGCTTACTGTAGGCATGTCCCTTTGGTAAATTAGTAGATTTTCAAAACCGTTTTATGCTTAATGTGTTCTAAGCAAATCATTCATTTGCCAGTTTTCTTATTAAACCAAAATAAATTGATTTTTTCTAACATATTCTTTGCTATGGGGTCTTTTTGTGATACATCTTTCCATTTTATTCCATTATATTTCTTTGAACTGTACCTATGAAATGTAAAATAAGTGAACATAATTCCACTGATCATGTACATTTGTTGGGTTACCTATCAAGCACCGTATAATTTTAATTTTGTAATTCAATGCCAAGCTGCTTATAATACACTACAGCCTCCAGCATTATTTCTCATGTTCCTTTACAAGGCATTCTTTTTTGTTTGTGGCTCCCACAGGAATTTTTCAAAAATTAGATTTGATTATAGCAATTTATTACTTTCAAAATATTTCAGGAGAGCTACAAATACATAAGAACAAAATTTATCAAATGCCTGAAATACACTGTGTATATAATATGCTTTGAAATGTTGATGTATGGGAATATTATGATAAAGTGAGCATGAAATTAATAACATGTTTGAAAATAAATGCCTTGAACAGAAAATAGTTTTTATTTTTAGTTTTTTGTATTTGGATTACATTACACACTTTAAAATGAAAAAAAAAATTTTTATACGTATCTTGTGTATTTTTGATGGATTAAACATTTCAGGTGTGAACATTTGTTTTTAGTATTCAAACAGAAACATTATCTTTATTATTTAGTATTGACAGAATGCTTAAAATACTTAAGAAGTTATACCATCATTATAATTTTCCCTTATTATTTTTACATTAATCGTAGAAAGACATAAAAATATAATAACTACCATCATTCCTTTTTTCAATATCTGGTTAGGGTGCAGTCAGATAATGATCAGAATGGTTGCAAAACCATGTTGGGTGATGACTACATATTCACTCTACTGGCCTGTACAAGCCAACTAGGGTTGCCACCCAGGCAGTTTTTCACTGGTCTATCTTGTAAAATACCGGCCGGGGCTAGGATTATATAATTCAACTCACGTGTGCTTCAAAAGCGGAAAATAGCTCTCTGCAGCCCCAGGTACACGCCCTACCCCCTGCCAGGTTAATTAATACAGTATAACAAAAGCAGCCACACTCCGGTTATTGTTATACACTCTGCTGGTATTATATATTCACCTGCAATGAATTTGCAGATAAATTTGTAAGTACCACTGAATCCACCCCCAGCCTGCATCTGATCATCCTTTTGTGCCTGCCCTAATCCCCAAACTTCCTGACAGAATTCACCCTTCAACATCACAACTCTGCCCATTTCATGACACAGTCACATCTCTTTGATTTTGCAACATTTCCCCGCATGGACCCAACCCAACCCAGGCCGGTATGCTTCAGCCAACTTGTGACCTAATCCCCATCATTTGCACTTTGCACACTGCTTACCTGTCTTGCAGAATTACTGAAGGTTTAGGCATTTTGTTTCAAATCATAGAAATCAGTGGTACTTAAATAATCTGTGCTATGGGTACATAGGTTTCAACCCTCCTGTCCCGTACTCATCTCAGGAGCAGGAGGATACATCAATGTTCCTGCATATCATTTTTGCACAACATCTATTCATACATTAAAACCTTTGTATTAAACTGAGCAATTACATTTTTATCCAATATTGGGAGTTTTACTTTGAAAGCAGCAAGTAAGTTGCAGGTAAAACTTAGTCCCTTTGTAAAATGTTTAATGAAGTAATGGAATTCTTAATGAATCAGATAAAAATTGAGCGTAGGACTGGCCAGATATGGGATGACTTTGACATAGTTGGCCAGCTTGGGTGTATTGCAATATATGGACGGACAATCCCTGTTGTATATATATATACAGATGCAGCCACTTGGATTTGTGTGTTAAATCCGTCATGACTGGTTAATTGAAGAAACTGTGTTATCTAAAGTTATCTTAACTCATTTAATGCATTTACCCTTTTCATTAGCATACCAAAGCACCATCGTTCACAATGATGAACACTTTAATTAGATGGGATGCTGTAATTAAATTTTCTGTGTTAAATGTATATATATATATATATATATATATATACAGTATAGTGATATGGTAAAAGAATGCAGGTCAGTTCTGGGTTTAAGGGCCCTGGATGAAGGATATTGTAGTTAAGAAACTGCATTGTTATTGTTCTTTACTGTATCCAGGGTTGGAATCGAGGGAAGGATCTGGGTGGGCCTTCCATTCCACTCGAGACTGACCTGGGTGTGGTGTTAGTGTGAGGGGCTGTGAACTCAAGTTAGGAGTAACACAGAGAGACACTTACAGACTGGCCTGTTGTAACTACAAGCCTGCAGCCATTGCTTTGCACACCAGGCACTGAGCAAACTAAGCTGAATAAGTAAGTGATTGACTGTGATAACTTTTGTTTTACAGTACATATTTCAACCTGCTGAATCCTTCTGTTTATGCTGTCTGTGTGAACGGCTTCATATACAGTAGACCAGGCTGAATTGGACTGAATTAAGGCTCTGTGTATTGGTTCTGTACCACAAAAAGTGCCGTGGACATGATTCCTCCAACCTCACAATATACAGTATATATGGTATTTATTTTTCCATACTAAACTTTATCAGTCAGCTTAACATTATTTCTTTGGTTTCCCACCATTTTTATCTCTTCCCATTAACATTTCACTACTCCCCCCTTTTACTATTAATATTCTTTTCCCCATTCTGTTCTTTACCCCTGTCGCTATCTGCCATTTCATATACTGCATCATTCTTACTTTGTATATGTACTGCTTTCTTAACAGCTTGTGAATTCACTTGTATCTCTTATTGGCCCTGAAGTTTTACAGGTCAGTATGAGAAACTAGCAATTACAAGCTCCTACTCAATGACTGAACAGCCTCAGAGAGAATTTCTGTGGTGCATAAAGGTAACAGCTCCAGTATAAAATTAGGGGAAACATAAAGGGGACATTCAGGGAGTTATTTACTAAACTACAAATTTATTTTCATAGAAAAAACTCAACTAATTATTAATTTACTAACCCCGATGCTGTTAAAAGCCTGAATAAAAAAAGTGCTCCATCTCAAACCTGCCAAAATTTTCAGATTTTAAAGTTGTAAAAATGTAAATTTTTAAAAACAGTTCACTACTGTGCACAACTAAATGCAGAAGCCTCGCCTGCATAACCCTAGTTCTGGCTCTATGGCACAGTTGCTGCTTACTGAACATGTATTGGAAATAAAAAGACATTATAAACATAGGTTGTACTTTTTAGGACCATCTTTTCATTAGGATTAGAGTTAGAACAGATTTTTGATGCAAATTCAGGCTGGGCTTTACCATGGCCAGAGAAAATGTATGTGTTTCAGAATCCGTTGCAACTTTCATAAGCCTCAGTGCAAATATTCTTGCCTTTTCTGCGTGTAATATGAGTATGTCAGACTCATTATAAATCTACACCTTTTCAACAAAGAAACATGTTGAATGTATTAGTATTGATACAGGACTGGACACAAACATGGGTCTCCTGATCTATGACAAAAATGCAAAAAAAAAGTGACTTTATCCTTTACTGGCAAACCCTAGCTACTGTGCAGTATTTTCTTATAAACTGAGAAGGCACAATTGCGCAATATAAGAAGGTATATTCTTTGCTACCGGGTGCAGTTGTTAAGCCATAGTTGAAGTAAAAACTTCTCCCTAAATCAATCTCATTCCATCTGTATGATGGTAGATTGGAATACAGTATTACTATCACTTAAATTTTCAAATGAAAAGCAATTGGGAGAGTGATTACATTAAAAAATACAAGTGCGTTCTTCAGAATAAAATGCCCTTTCAAAATAATGCAGTTCATAAGAGTAAAGAGGTAGAAGGGAAAATGCATTTAATGCCAAACACGCTAACTCTCTTTGATGCCCCTTGGGCCTTTGTCAGTCTCGTTAGGAATAGATTACCTGTCAGGAATATGTATGGCATATTCAAATAAGCACTGTGCATATTTTTTAAAACATGATATGAATCCATGTAGGCCAATTCTAATAGTTCAAAATGAATCATAATTCTTGTTAACAATACATTTATTTTTATGATTTCCAGCAGCAGTGGCCCCTTTTTATACTCCTTATTGAAATTAAATGATATGCCTTGGGTGAGCCATTCATCATTCCTTAAGGAACTTGCCTTTTTTTGAAGAGTTCTTGAATTTTTTTTTATCCCTATACATTATGTATTTCTATCCAATTTAATAGATGCTTTTCCTCCACGTGAATTTCTAAATGCATTCTCTGTATGTTTACATATATTAGATCTGTAATGCTTTCTTGTCACAGAGGAATATATATTTTTTTACAGTACAGAATGTAATATACCTATCCTTCATATAATGTGCATGATATCATAAAGTAGGGGAAATATACACACTTTAGATAATGTGCAGGCTGCTGATTCTATGCATTTCCATTTTTATTCATCTTTATCCCAGTTCTCATATTCATTTAAATAAATAAATAATTGAGGCATCATTGGGAGATTTCCCTAAAAGGTGTAGCCTAAATATAATTGTAGATAGGAAGAAGCTGTAATGACAACTGGCTTGAGGCGAGACATCATTTGTGGAGATGCAGTATAGTTAATAATATTCTAAAGAGACATTCAGGGGCAGATTTACAAAATTCACGTGAATTGATCGGATTCGATCGAATAAGATTGAATTATGATTGTATGATTTACTCGGAACTTCGAATATTCTAATTTGGCCTCTTCGATCATCGAATACCGAATTATCGAATAGATCAAATAGATCGAATGATCGAATATTCGATCATTCGATCATTCGATGATCGAAGGAATCAAAATTTTAAAAAGCTTCGAATTCCTACTTTGCCAGATTGAAATTACCGAATTACAATAGAAGCCTATGGGAACCCCCCCCATAGGCTTCTTTGACTAAATCCTGCTCAAATACCATTCGTACGATCGAATCGTTCGATTGTTCGAATCGTACAAATTTTTCGGGAGGCTCGAAGGAAATTTCACGATTCTTTCGTGAAATCGAACCATCGATATCCGATCGTACGAATTCATCGAGAAATCGAATATCGAGCAAAATGATAGCCTAAAACTATTCGATAAGCATTCGATAGTCAAATGCTTATCGAATTTCGAATTAAATCATAGGATTTTTGGGGAATAATAGTAAATTTGCCCCTCGGTGTTGAATATGGTAAGATTTAGGGGGTTAACTTACCAAAAATGATGGGTGGTCCAGGTGCTCAAGCCCCAGACCTTTAGCTCAGAAATGCAAACAATAAGCTACTATGTAATGATAGGTTGTCATGAACCAGTTAGCCTATTCCCGCAAGGCACGAAATGCATAAGTGTCTCTTGATATGCCTTCTTGCTAAAATAAATACTTTTTTTAACTGCATCACACCGGAGTGTGGTTCGGTTTGTGTCAGCCTATAATTACATATTAACGTGCAGTTTAGTTGTCCATGAAGCTCCATCTGCACAGCTTTGTTCTTGACTATTTCTAAACTCATTTTTGTTGGGTTCTAAAACAATCCCATAGAAGACTTGAGGCACAGCACCAGTTTTGATTTAAAAGTAAAAAAGCCTTTATTCAGTACATGTGGCCACTATCCGAATACAGCGACGTTTCAGGCCCTATGGCCTTTTTTCAAGGTTACCAGCTGCTACACAATTACTTCCTTTTATACACAAAAGATATCTTATCTTATCTCTAATTATATTTTGTGACAGAATTATATCAGTGATTTAAAACAAAAAATGCTACAATCTTACACAATGTTACATTCTTGAATGATGTTACAAACTCTCTTGATACTTCGTATCCTGTTGTTAAACGTCTCTTTTAACTCATTCAAGAGCATTATGTAATCTGTAAAACATAGATATTTAAAAACATGTTAAAATAATTAATTACGAAAGATTGCCTGAAGGTTGTATTCCCTATTGAGATAAAGTGGAATAAGGGTCTCTAGTTTTCTAATCCATTGTGCCTCCTTTCTCAATAAAACTCTTATACGGTCACCTCCTCTACGGATTTTAGGTACATGGTCCACAATTTGGTATTTAAGTTGTTGTACCCCATGCGATTTTTCCACAAAGTGTGCTGCTACTGCTTGCTCACTTTTTTAGTTCTTATTGCTGATTTATGTTCTCTTATTCGTTCCCTAACTGTGCGACTTGTCTGACCTATGTAAAGTAATCCAAAAGGACACTTAATTACAAATACAGCATAAAAAGTTGCACAAGTATAGTATCCTTGGATTTTAATTGGAGTTCCTTTTCGAGGGTGATAGATTACTCCACCCTTCTGGCAGTTAGAGCAACAATTATATTCAAGACAAGGGAAAGTGCCAAACTTTACTGGACGCAGCACTTTCTGGGTGTCCCTATTCTTTCCTATGTCTGATTTTACCAGCATGGATCCTATAGTTTTATTACGTTTATAAGACATTACTGGAGGCTGTTGAAAACAAACAACGCCCGGTATGCCATCTCTTAGTATCCCCCAATGTTTTCTTATAATATCCGCTATCTAAACATATTATATCTTGAGACAAAGGGAATGCGTTCCATCCTTTTATTATTGTTATGTCGGCCACTTCCAACAATTTATTGGGATAACCGCTCTTCCTGAATTTCTCCGCCTTTTCGTCCAACCTTCGTTTCAGTACCTGTTCAACTGTAACAATCCGTTTTACTCTACTAAATTGGTTTGTGACTTTTTTACTTGAATCAGGTGGAAGAAATCAACATTGAGGAGAGTATTCCTGTCCGTGGGCTTAACATATAAATCCACAGACAAACATCCCCCTGAATTAACTATTTTAGTGTCAAGGAAGGAGACAGATTCTTGACTAGCATGAGTTGTGAATTTAATGCAAGACAATGAGTAGTTAAGATCACTTACAAATTTCTCAAGGGCCCAATGTGGCCCTGTCCATAAAACGAATACATCATCTATGAAATGGAACCATGCTGTGCAGTACTTCTTGAACCATTTGTTGGAATATACATACTGTTCCTCAAACCTGTTCATGAATATATTCGCATAGGACAGTGCCCATTGGACCCCATGGCGGTCCCTCTTATCTGCAGGTAAAACTGTTCTTGAAAGAGAAAATTTTTTTTGAAGAGGACAATTTCCAGACATTGAAGAACAAACATTTTTTGTGCACTATCAATTGCCTCGTCTTGATCCAGCTCCATGCAGACTGCCTAGAACCCCTCATCATGTGTAGAGGCTCTCCACATCAAGCGTGACCAACCACAATTCACCCACATGTTTTTCTATTGATTGTATTTTTTGTAGAAAGTCAGATGTGTCTTTTATATATGTTTTGTGTATGGGAAACATAGGGGTTAATTATTTTATCAATAAAGATCGATATAGGAGTAAGTAGCGACCCCATACTGGACACTATGGGTCGGCCTGGTGGATTCTTAAGACTCTTAAGTATCTTGGGCAAAACATAGAAGACTGGTGTTATCGGATAATCAACTAGAAAAAACTTTGCAAGATCCCCATCAATAATTTTCAATTCCAATGCAGATTGCACTAAGTTCTAAAACAATCCCGACAGATGCAATGTTTGATGGCCTTCTATAATATTGGAGATATCCAATATATCCAATATTTAAAAAAGTACCAATCTATCATTTGTACCAGACACTGGTCATCATCTAGGTCTAAATAATTTGAAACGTCAAGACCAAAGTGAAAATTTCATTTAATGAACAAAGTTCTGAATCATGGAAAGGCCATATACCACTGACTTCATCAAATAATCCAATTTTTTAAAAATGAAAAATGATTTCCCTTTTCTCTGTAATAATAAAACAGTACCTTGTACTTGATCCCAACTAAGATATAAAAAATCTTTATTGGAAGCAAAACCAGCCTATTGGGTTTATTTAATGTTTACATGATTTTCTAGTAGACTTAAGGTATTGAGATGCAAATCTGGAAATCTGGAAAACCCCAGATCCTGATCATTCTGAATAACAGGTCCCATACTTGTATTTGTTTGCATTTGAGAATAGGGATGTTGTACACCCACAATAATCTATTTTTATTTAAGATAAAATGAATGGAAAACACAGCTTTCTTATAAACTTGATATATTTCCAATTTCGTTTTTTAGAGCTAGTACCTAGTTATTGCAAGTATTTTACCATCAATTAAATAAGAGAAGGTTATATTCTAGGCACACTGTCTTGGTACAGTATATTGTAGTTAAACTACTTAAAATAAGATTTAAATGATAGCCAGTGAATTCAAGTGACATTGCTAGGTGCTACTTTGAAATCTATTTGGAAGATTGTGATCTTTTTTTTGCAGCTGAATATGCGTTGGATACACATTACACTACAAAATTTGCCCATCTTTTGACAATAAAATAGTGTAATTTATATTGTCTGTCGTTAAGGTTTTCAGTGTGTGTTTTCACAAAAATCAATCTGATAATGTTAAAGCACTTAAAATTAATACCTAATAAAAATGGGGTCTTAAAAATGTGCAGACATCCAAAATCTGCATAAGAGCAAATGAGAGCAAGTAATTTATAAATTGAACACAGGAAGTACTGGTTTTAATATATAAAATTTACTGAAATTGATAGGTTTATCATATATTTTAATGACACATATTTCCCCCTTTTATTAACCATTTAATTTTCTTAAAAATGTGCAGACATCCAAAATCTGCATAAGAGCAAATGAGAGCAAGTAATTTATAAATTGAACATAGGAACTACTGCTTTTAATATATAAAATTTACTGAAATTGATAGGTTTATCATATATTTTAATGACACATATTTCCCCCTTTTATTAACAATTTTATTTTTTTGTAAGATGTTGTATTTTCTCTTATAAAGATGTATTGTAGTTTGTGCCAAAATGCCATTATTTTACTTGTTAAACCATTACTTTTTGCAATTTTTAAAATTTCATTTTAAGAGGAAGGAAATTAAAAAAATAAACATTATAATGAGCATTAGGTGTCCAATGTTCTGTATGTTTAAAAGAGAATATTTAAATGATAAGTGTGATCAGACTCTTTTTTTTAAATGTAATATTTATATTTAGTTAAGAAATACAGTAATTTGCAGAAATATATTCTAAAGAATAGAAGAAAAATAAAAACAATACAAAATGAAAACAATAAAAAGCAAATAAAGAACAATGAGGCATAAGACAAAGTAAACATCATTAGCTATACTACAGTAGGTGCAAGTTTTCAGCCACATAAAATTTCAAATTCTCAGACAGACATCCAAAAACTGAGGGGTCTTAAATAGGCGGACATTCACCAAAATACATGTATATTGAATTCTATGGGTGGCAAATCTATAGCGACATATAGCAAAACAAAGTATTGCGTGTAACAACTATTTTTACTCATTATAGTCTATGGGAGTCAATTTCAAGGCAAAACATGGCCAAAAATTCCGCTCATCATTAGAATCTTATTTTATATAAAAAAAAAATCTCATATATAGTTAATATAGTTAATGATTGGTTTCTTTTTTATGTGGGTTACGTAGTAAATTTTGTATATTCTTTTAGATTTTGGCACATATGAGGTGTTCTAATAAGACATGCACATCATTCCAAATGGTTTGCATTTGGGACATTCCCAGGGGCATCACATCCCCTCCAGCATTCTTGTGAATTGTCTGGGAGTAATCTATGCAGTTTGATTGGGGTGAGGTACCGAAACATAAGTATTGTATAAACATTTCCTTTTTTGTTTAGTGATGGTGACCCCCTCCTTGCATTTTCCCAGATCTCATTCCATTAATCCATTTTAATTTTCTTCCCAAGTAAATTTTCCCATTTCTGCATATATGAATGTTTATATTCTTGAGGGATCTTTTTATCATTCTATGTATTTTAGAAACCTCTTTGAAGGAAGCATTGGAATGCCAATTCATGTAGCGATTTCTTTTTTTGTAAGGGTTCTTAATCAAAGAATCACTGAAGTGTCTAATTTGAAAATATACATATAAAATCAGAATTTGGATTCTAGAGTGCTAGTGGATAAGCTTTTATTATGATCTTAAAAATAGATAAGTAGTCATAGATAAATAGGATAAGGACCAGTGATGGGCAAATCTATCCCGTTTCGCTTAGCCGAAAAATTAGCGAATTTCCAGCGAAATTCGTGAAATGGCAAAAAAAATAGCGAAACAAGTCGTGGCACGTTCTTGACGTCCGTGTCGCGTCGTCTTTGACGCCAGCAAATTTTCCGCAGGTGAATTCTCGCTGGTGTTTCGTTAATTTATTCGCCGGCGGCGAATCACGGGAATTCGCCGCAAATTCACGCCTGGCGAATAAATTCGCCCATCACTACGAAGGACCATTTATATTTAAATGCAGTATTCATCCAAATATTTAGATTGAATATACAGTAGTTTCATTAAACATTGGGCCCAGACAATACTACTTACATTCAGTAGGGATTGACCTGCAAGCAAATACCAGTATTTTGGCAAAAGCTGTTGAGTAGTCAGCATCGCTGCAGGTAGCTGTTATACCAAAGGAGTTACAAAAAACATTGTTTTGTCATTTCCAGCAGGCATGGAAAATAAAGAAGTGTGTGGTGTTCTGTTTCAGGTGAGAGTCACTATCCACTAAGTCTACCAGTCTTGGTAATGTTGGAGGTGACAGCCATATGTTCATCAGTAACAAACAGGGGAAAGTTGTGCTCACCACTAATTTTTAAAAACCACGAGGCGGGGTGCAGTTACTTAAATGTAAAATGAACCAATAGCATTCTTAATGAATCAGATTTGAGAGTAGGACTGACCAGATATGGGATGACTTTGACGTAGTTGGCCATCTTAAATACATTGCAATATATGGAAAATCACATTTTTAGTAGCTGTATTCACCAAATGTCTCATTGTCTTAAATATATTGATAATGGGCTGAGTGCAGAGGACCTCTTGTATTTATCTATATGTTCATCAGTGCCCACACCTGGTATTACCTGTCCCATTGATTAAATGTTTGCAGCTCCTGTATGGAGTGGCCATGTTTTAGTTGGATAGCTTTATCTAATTCTGTCCAGATTGGTTGATGTTTTGTCCATATAATGTACAAATGTACTTGTATCTTTTCAATTCTTCTTTACAAAAACTAATATAATTTTAATCATTACATTTTCAAATTACCTTGTACTTTGAAACATGTAAAAGGATAATTAAAGATTAGTTAAAAGTAATAATTATAATAGGCATTCCAGGCCTAAACTAGTAATGGTGTCATTAATCACTGCCTTTCTGTAGCCATGTCTAGGCACTCCTAGTAAAACAAAATTAGATCTTTAATTTTTCATAAATTGACACTGAAAGAATAACCCACTGCCAAATTAATGGAAATGCAAATTCAATACACATAGCTAGGGCCACTTTCAAATATGGCAAAAGGTCATATTTCACAGTTGCAGAAAGCAACTGGGAATTAAAAGGACTAGCACGGGCCTCTTCATTTCACCGATTTGTGGAGATCAGTAGCTCTGAAATATGATGATTTACTTTTCAGTGGCAATTCATTCATGTAATTCATACATGTAATTGAATATTGCTTCTTAGTCCTCCTTAATTCAGCACAAAATTATGAAAAAAGTATTGCTATGCTTTGCTTATATTTGTACTTTATCAAAATGAAAATGTTTGATTTTGTGATGTAGAAAGTTAATTGAAACTTCTTTCATGAATACCTTATTTTGTTATAAATTGTGAACATTGATACAGATCAGTTGCAATTCTGGATTGGATTGATAGGAATAGTGATGAGTAGCGATGGGCGAATTTATTCGCCAGGGGCGAATTCGCGGCAAATTCCCACGATTCGCGAAACGCCAGCAAAAATTCGGCAGCAAAAATTCGCTAAAAAAAAGCGAGTCGCACGTCGAAAATGACGCGACGCGACAGAAACGACGCGATGCGCTTCGGAAACGACGTGACGCGATTGACGCAATGCGCGTCAAAAACGACACGGCTCGTTTAGCAAATTTTTTCGCAATTTCGATAATTTTTCGGCGAAGCGAAACGGGTGAGATTCGCCCATCACTAGTGATGAGAGAAATATTTCACAGAGTTTTTGTCCCAAGCATAACACCCACAGAATCCAATGGGTGAAAAAAAATTGTTCCGCATCAAAATAATTTGTTGGTCGTAGTCTTCAATGCATTTTGCCGAACTTTCACTGTTCCACGAATTTTCAGCAAGCTAAAACAGGTCAGGTTCTCCCATCACTGTATAAAAATTAAAAAAAAATATATAAAAATAGCTGGTGTTGATATTAAAGCAATAAGGGCAGATCTAGAAAAGTGGGAAATTAAATATTACATCCGTAAAATACTCCCGACTCTTTTAATTTCTATGGAAATTTTAGAGGCATATTTCTAAATTGTGAAACCTAACTTCCACATATTGATAAATGTGATTATAAGAATGCCTTAGGAATGCATAGAAAGAGGAGGAATTTTACAGTGGTGATCCCTAATTTCACACTTTGATATATCTGTCCATAAATGTTCAGTTTACATGGAAGTAGAACCTTAAAAAACCTATTACAATTGTTATAGGTATAATTGCATTCAGTAGCCTTTGGTGAGCTGGCTAAAGTGTTTTGTAAAATAAATGGAATAATGGAATAAATGGAATGAAATACATCTTTTGCTGCTCTCCTAGTTGTCTATTCACAAGACCAGAGAGAACATTATAAGCAATGATCAGAGATATTATATATATATATATATATATATATATATATATATATTGAGATATAATTTCCATTGGTCCCTTTGGGGTGGGCATATGTATCTATGAGTATAAAACCAAATACATTTTCAGTAGGTTTCTCTGATAACCTCAGTCTTCATGGCTATCATTTATAATCTTGGACATAATGATAAACCAGACCTCCCTTCACCTTGTATAAATGGTTCATTATGGTCCCAGGCACTCATGAATTACCAAGGGGAAAAATTGAATTAAGTTTGGCCAGGTATTGATGATCAGGTTGGCCAGTTTCAAACACATTAACTGATCATTGCTTCTTAAGTGTGTCCCAATACTTGAAGTTTACAGAGAACACATCTCAATATTTTCAGTGAAAAGTAGAACATTTGGTAACCTAAATGTCCATGTCTGAAAGACACAGACCTACTAGGAAGTGCCAGGGACTGCAGTTCTTTGATATTTTTATCCAATCTGTATGCACTGGTAGTGGTCTAAACAATGGTAAATGTTAAATGCAGAAATGCATCAATTATTATAAGGACATCACTGACCTAAATTTAGGTCACATTGTACAATATTTATAGTTAACAATATGATTAAAACACATTGCACTCAAACAAGACCACTGAGTATTTTGAGTATTTGAGTATAGGTTGATAACTGCATTACACATCCAAGCCTGTTTGATGCTAGTATTCAATATTCATATTTGAGGCTAATGTGATTATTGATACCTCCTTAAAACTTTTCTTCTGAATAGTGATTTCTCTGACTATGCAAGAGAAGGCATTTTCAGTACATCTGGCTTGCCACATCCCTTCTGGTGTCTGCAGACCTCCAAGTGGACTGGAGAAACAGCTGGCGACCCTTTAGGGAAAACAGTCATGTTGCACATGTACCTTTATCAGCAGAAGTTGCAGAATATTTGCTGAGCATGGACATTTTCTATAAATCTTGATCCACTCTATTGACTAAAGGTTCCTCATTTTACTCTTTTGAGTTTAAGTAGATGACATAATGGAATATTATGTAATGTAAAATATGTAGCATATGTTTACTGGATTCATTTTTCGTAACATTTTATTTAGCTTTCTAAACTATTTTGCCCTTTGCTTAGTAATTCTAGAAATATTTGTTTCTAGAATTTAAATACAGTAATCATGTTTTGTGTCTACTACAACACAATCTTTTGTACAATATATATAAGGGCTGCTAAATAAATAAATAAATAAATTCAACATATTCATAAATAAAAATCAGTTTGCACTGATACCAGTAAATTTTTCGGCGCGAATTTTTCCTGCCGTCTCGCGAATTTATTCGCCAGCGGCGAATCGCGGGAATTCGCCGCGAATTCGCCCCTGGCGAATAAATTCGCCCATCACTGATGACGATCCCTGTGGATCGAAATGCGTAGATGTGAGTTTGAAGGAATAGATCATTTTCACATTGAACTGATGGTAATAGCTGTGAGTGCTTTCTTACATTGGATTATATATATATCTATATATATATAATATATATACATCCATTCCTAAATGACTCTGTCTTTGTTTACTGTTATGAACAGATCAATACGGTGTCACAGATTGCTAATTTATATAAATCTTGACAGATTAGTGTTTATGAAATTTGCTTGGTAAGTGAAGCCTTCCTACAAGAAAAATGAAGATTTTAAATTGATTGCTCGAAAAGTTCTGACTGTACCTGGAGACTCAATGTAATAAAGGTTCTTCTATATTAATATTACAAAAACCATTTATACTAGGAAAAAAATCAATATTGCAATTCATCTTGCTTTGATTTTCTTATTTCCAGGTTGAAATTGTCTCCTCCTTAGTATTCATAATTCCCTTTTAATAAATCTGAAAAGCTATTGTTGCACAAAATCCCTCAAGGAATCAGCTCTATAAAGATTTAAAGCTCAATTTGTTTTACACTTAAGGCTTGTTTTATTATAGCTAAGAAACAAATCAAGTTGTACAGGACTGTTTATTCCCTTTCAAAGAAAATGCACACATTCTGTTGATATCTGCTCATTGTTTGTTGCTTCTTTTTTATACTTGGGCACAACAGATAAAAAACACTGAACATTTTCCAATCTTTTTAAATATTTCTTTTGTAACTAGAACTTGTCAAAATAGGGGTGATTTCATGGTTATCTGAAAAGGAGCATGAAACAATTTTTTGTCTTTCTTAATCTGCCCACTAGTTATGAGGGAATCTGTCCCATTTCACTTCATCAAAAATGTGCCAAACTTTGAAAATTCACAAAACACGTTAATTTAAACATTTGCTTTTCACAGTGAGTATTTCAATAAATTTTCCAACTAGAGTCCATGGGCATGTTTTCATGGCAAAACCTGGTGAAAACTATTCTCATCACTACTGGCCACATGCAGACTTCTCAAAACATTGTTGTGCCAGCCATTAAGGTACTAGAGAGCTCTATTAGGGGATTCCATAATATATTTATGGGCACATAGGACTATTTATCAGATCATGAAGATGGTGACCCATACAGTTATTTGGTGACCCTATCCAAAATCTGATGAGGAACATAAGGACAATCAAAATGGAGCAGTGTATGAAATATTTGTTTGGCTAGTTCCACTGGAAATTCTTGAATGAGTTTACATGTGGCCAGTATGGATTAGTATAGATCAGAAAGAGAGGGTTGTCTACATGTTCTAATACAAACTGATGTAATTCCCAATATGTAGGCATGCACTGGACTGCCAAAGCACCAGAGAATCTACTGGTGGGCCCAGGTCTTAGTACATCTCAGAATTTTCATGAACCATTTCTTCCTATTACTATAGGCCTATACAATATGGTTAGCACTTACTACTGTATATCTGATGTTGCCCTTGATATCACGATCTCTGGTGGGTTCGAAGAGGCACAATCCCATATTATCCAGCTAATAAAAATGCTAGCAAGAAATCCAGGTAAGAAGATAATAGTGCATGTCTCTGTTAACTCCACCCTAAACCAATATTTTTTGTGTTGTGACAAACTTTTTTTAAGTTGCCATCATTATTGTTATAATAAGTGATGAGTACATTTTTTCAGGATGTATGATTTCATAGCAAATTTCTGCATTTCACCACCAATGAAAAGTTTTGCAGAGGGGCACCAAAAATTCCCCATCTGGTCAGTTTCTCATGCAACAGAAAATGTTGCGAGGTAGATTAAGTCACATAAACTATAATATATTTTGCAACAAAAATGTCTTTTTTAGTTTGTGAAGTGAAACAGGACCAATTCGCTCATCACTAGTCATAATAAGATGGTGTTTGTTGGTATATTTATCAATATTTGAGGTAAGTTTTCACAAAGTTTGAGAATATACTCCAAATTAAAAAATTTGCATGAAAAAACTCTGCATTTAAAATGATGAGTTTCAAAAGTCAATGGAACAATATACGATTACAGAATTATCCAGTGTAAATCTTTTCTTGAATATTATCTTAACATACAGTACTAAAATCTCAAGAATAAGAGAACATGGAAAAATATTTTTGCAGCAATTATTTTTCCTGCTTGAATTTTAAATCTGCCTTTAAATGAGGCAAAAATAATACATTTGAAAAACACATCAGTGGGTGTTTTTTCATCATGTTTTTTCTTGTGCCAAATACATTGGCTGATGTGATGAGTGAAATCTTTCACTGCAAAAAAAACCCTAATGGGTGAATTGTTTTGCGACAAAATAATCTGACATACCACAACTCAAAATAAAAAAAACTGATGCCCATAGACTTCAATGAATTTTCACCATTTCACAGATTTCTGCTGAAGCTAAACGGGTCATATTTCCCATTACTATCGATAAACATTTTTTTCTCTGTATGTTTACCTTAAGCTAAGATTAACAGCCCTAAACACATAGTACATATTTTAAATTATATAGTTACGATTAACCATTAACTATTAATATATCTTATGCCAGTTGTGGGAGAAAACACATTTAACCTACATGGTTAAATGCTAAAGGCATATCAAATATTTTATGATATATTTTTAGAAACTCCCATTTGGGATATTCTTTCCTCACACAAATTTGCAATATATGTTACAGCTTTTATCTTGGTTTTAGGAGAGTGTTGAATGGTCACTAAGGAGTTCACACTATCAGAGTTCCACTGGGTAAAGAATCTGCTAGAAAATAGTGGAATTGAACAGCACTTTTCGGTATGGATTTATAGTAAAAAATCTTAAATTGAGATGCACATATACAAGCATACACATGCATAAGGAGAGACTTACCAAAGATAGCAAAAAATAATTCCTACCATTTTTCTGGCATTTTCTCAGCATCTTAAAGAATCTGAAAGTTTATTACAATTATTACAGTTATCAACCTTTTGTAACATTCAGGAAACATTTCCAGATATTTCAACAAAGAAATCATCAAGGCTTATTTATTGAATGTTGATTTTAAGGGGTTTAGAGGTTTTTGAAACCACGACTAAACTTACAAACTCTAAGACCATGATTCTTATTGAAATTATTAAAAGAGTTGAATATAAAAAGTGCTGAATGATGCGCTAAATAATACAAATGCCTCTAAACCCTCAAAAAAATTCTAACGTTTTTCAGACAATTCAAAGTGAATAAAATCCTAAATACCTCTACAATTCTGATTAGCTCCCAATGAGTTATATATCACTTTGACAACTTTTACATGGTGGAGTTTGGTATTAAGGGTTTTTGTGATTTTTTTCACTTAATACATTTCAAATTTTGTAGAGCTTTATAGAAATATAGAAAAGCCACACATTTTTTAAGATGTGAGAAAAATTGCAAATCAGTTGTTAGAAAATGGGCTCCTAAATGTTTAATGATTTTGCTCACAGCTGGCAGGCAAATTTTATTGACTTCTACAGGCAGACTTATTTTTATGTTTTTAAAATACTGATGTCTACTTCCAAATTCTAATATAAATCACTTATGCCCTAATTGCAAAAGTAGTCATATAGTGAATTATTACAGGCCCAGTCTTGTTTTTGAAACAGCTAAAATTAGTCATGCCCTCCTGAAAACACATATGTCAAAAACGAGTATAACTTTTTGAGTAACCACTGATTTGTGTTAGTGACAGTCACTAGTGATGGGCAAATCAGACCTTTTTAGCTTTGATGAAAATTCCCACAACAGGGAAAAATTTGCTAAATGCATTGAAGTCAATATGTGACATTTGTTTTCACTCATTGGAGTCTATGGACATCTTTTTCATGGTGAAACTTGGTGAAAAATGTCTCTTATTACTAACTATGTTTTCATTGAGCAATAAAAGGCCTCCCAAACATTGGGACTGTGTAATATTAAGTAATTTTCATACTTCCTACTTTTAAATCTGTTTTGGGAATTCCATGTAGCATTTTCCCTTATTATCAGTATTATCAATCTGTACTGAACCTTCTCTCTTATTTGGAAACTCCTTATCACCTTATAAAATTTGAATTATGTGAAGCCCATCATTCAACTTTAAGCAAAAACTTCTAATGTTTTTGTTTTTTTCTTTGTAAAAATAAAATGGTGCATTGTACTTGATGGTAACTGAGTATCATGAATCCATATTGGTGGAAAACAGTTTTATTGGGTTTATTTAATGTTTAAATTATTTTTAGTAGAATTTACAGTGATCAAAATCAGAAAGAGGTCTTATCCAGAAAACCCCTGGACATTACCTATTTATAAAATGTCAGTTTTCACACATATATTTCACTACTATTTAACTTGATACAAATGTACTTCTGACATTTCTTTCCCATTAGCCTATATTTATAAAAAAAATGCTGTTAAATGTTCAAGCTAATTTATTTATCCTCTCAGATCTAGGAAATTCTGTTAATTCTTTGTAATTTAACGTAAACAAACACAAAAAATCCTCGGCACTCAACCAGTTATCAATATATTAAAGACATTGAAAGATTTTGTGCCTTAGGCTACTAAAAATGTTCTCCCCTTTAAACAAAACAGGGATTGTTTGTCAATTTATTTAAGCTGGCCAACCACATCAAAGTCATCCCCGATATGGCCTACAGTCCTACACTCAAATTTCTTTTGATTCATTAAGAATTCAATTGCTTCATTATGCATTATACAAAGGGACTAAGTTTTACCTGTATCTTACTCGCTGCTTTCAAGGTAAAACTCCCAAACTTGGTTTTCACCTGACTATAGCTGGGAAGAAGTGGGGGCTACAACCTGGCCACTGCTCCTATATGAGCTATAATAAACAAGGGAAAGTTATGTTCACCACAAATTTTTAAAAACATTAAGTGGGGGTGCAATGAGATCATGACCACAAAATTTACATGGACAAATACAAGAGATCCTCTGCACTCAACCCATTATCTATTATTAAATTATTATATTAAGGACATTGAAACATTTAAGCTTTAAACTTAATCCCATATTAGCTGAAAGCTCAAATATTTCACCATAGAAATTGGTCTGCCACTCGCATCAGATTGATTAAATATCTGAAAAATGTTAAGCAAATTATCAATTTTTCTATATCTATTTTTAAAATATTATTAAAAATCTGCTATCATGTGTTTTAATTATAACAAAAGATACCCTTAATAAGTAATAACAATTGCACATTTGCACTCACTCGATAGAGTTCCTAATAACATTATTTAGCACTTTCCACTGTTTAGTTTTAATAACGGTACTTTTTCTCTGTCCTTGGTTTAATATAAGCAACTTGAAGTTCTTACCCCCATTAATTTAAGTAATTAAAAGCAATTCATTGGTGCTGCAAAATGGGAAAGATTATTTTCTTTTTTTGAAAATATTCTAAGGCTCAAAAACCAAATCACTGCCATTTCCATGCTATTCAAGCCATGCACAATGTAATAAAAGCATTGCTGAATTCCATGCTTAATGTCGGAATGAGTAGCATTTAAACCTTTACACAGGCATTTTGTCACTCATTTACTCACTTTGGCTGGGTTTACTAAATAATGTAATTTCGGTGTAGTAGTGTAATATAATAAATTGCTGTAGTCACTTGTGGGAATATTTTGTCATGTTTTTTTCTTAAATAAGCTAGCATGAGTTTTGTCCATTTGGTATTCTTGCTTATCTGTGTTTTTTTCCCCACAAACTCAAATTTCAATTAATCGATTAAGAGGTAGAGGAAGCTTATATGTTGTAACTATTTCTATTAATTACAAATTGTCTTTGTCTAGCTTTGTCTTTGATTTTTAAGTAAGGAGGAGTCCAAGGGGGGAGGATGCAGTGTAAAAAAAAGCGTTTTTAATATCACTGATCTGCCCCACACAAACCCTATCTATTAAATCCAAGAGTATATTATCATATAAAAGATTTAGAGACTTAATGAATTACATTATTGTTTAGGTTGCTGTTTTTAATCATCCATAGGTAGAAAAACTTATGGGCAAGTGGGTTTATTTAATTAAAGGAAGACATTTCCATGAAACTGTTGTAATTTGTTTTCTTTCATATAACATACAGCTGCCTATCAACAAACCCCTCCAAATGGGTATAAATTCTTAACAGTACATCGCCCTCTTATGGAACCCTCCAGATTCACCCAATACCGATTAGATTACCTAGAATTTATACAGAGATGGGCTAAAGATCTACCTAGTTATGGACTTTTACTCTTTCAGTCAGGGGCGTTTCAGGGGCTGCTGCCACCTGAGGCAGCAACCCTGATGCCGCCTCCCTCCTGCTCCACGCTTCTAACTTTTAGCTTTGGAGCAGGTCGAGGAGGGGCTGCATCACTACTGCAGTGAGCGATATTGCGCTCACTGCACTAGAAGAGCCAAATTTCCATTTTAAAAGTTACCTGAGGTGGCTTTTTGCCTGCCTGAGGCAAGATTCTCACAATGCTTCATGGCTGGAGCGGCCCTGCTTTCAGTGAGTATATTCAGGATTTGCAATCTGGATAAAATGTAAGCTAGTAGAAGTAGGCTACAAAGTTGCACAATATGTTTTGGGCTTATGTAGCAGCCCAAGACAACCACCACCCTTTAGCAGATCTGTGTCTCCAAACATGCCCCAGTAGCTCCTCGTCGTCTTTTCTGCTGATTCACTGATTCACATGCTCTGTGCTGCTGTCACTTACTAAGCTTAGGGACACACTCACAATATACAGTTCACATAGGGGCAGATTTACTAAATTCACATGAATAATTCGAAGTTTGATCGAATTCTAATTAAATTTGAATTTGAATCTTCGAATATGCAAATTAGGCAAATTCAATCATTGAATATTCGAATTCGAATAATTCGAATATTCTCATAAAATTTTATTAGAATATTCGACTATTCGATGGTTGAATTACTTCCCCTTTAAATTTTTATTCGGCCACCTACTTTGCCAGAACCAAGCTACCGAATTGGGAATCATTAGTTTTGATCGAATAAAAAAATTAGATCGATCAATTAAATTGTTCGAATTGATCGATTAATCGATCGAGTTTTTTTTATTTTATTGAATTGCGGTAAAATCCTTCAAATTCGATTTTACTTCCATTTTATTCAGATGGTCGAATATATGAATTTTTTTAAATTCAAAATTCGACCAATGATAAATCTGCCCCATAGTGTAATAAAAATATAGTCACAATATGAGGCTGATTAGTCATTAATACAGATAATTACTACATGGCTGCACATAAACCACTGCAATTAACATCAGAATTTAAAAATCAGCCCTATAGCATCAGCTTATATTACAGACAAATCTAATTTTCTGGTGGATAATTAGTGAAGACCCCTAAGCTTAGCTTCTCAACAGCTGCTCAGAGCCCACTGAGCATGTGAATGTTGTAGACACTTTCCAAGATGGCGGCCCCCTGTGACAAGTTTGAATCCCCGGATCATTGCTGCTATGGAGAAGCTGAAACTTTATGCTGGTACAATAAGTTCAGTATATAAAAAATGGCAATTTAGCCATATTTATTTTGGGGGTTTAGTTCTCCTTTAAAGGTCATATGTTGATGCACCATCAACACTCTGTACCATCAGACATTTTGCTGAAGCACACCCAAGAGGCTTAAGACATTCAGTTAAGGGACTCTATCAACTGATAAATGGTATCAAATGTAATAAAAATAATGTTCTTTAAGCACTGGATAAAAATTTCTACCTAAACTGAAACAGATTTCTGAATTAAACCTAGCTTTACTTGTTAATTTAATTAATCCTAATACAGAGCTAGACAAGGTTAGGAAGGTGAGCTGTTAATCTTCTTACATGTGCTTGCAAAATCTGTGTGCTGCTTCATAATTCAGTACACTGTATATCTCTTTATTCTGATACCCGAATGCCTTTTTTGTCTGCTTGCAATAAATATTTTGTCAAATGTGCAACTAGATTTGGAAGTATTATAACAAAGCTATTCCAGACACTTCTACCAAAGCTAATGCAGAATTAATTTTTGGGGAGCAAATTTATTATAAAATGGTAAAATTCTTTAACATTATTAATTTAATCAGGAATACAGTTATGTTCTGTAGGTGTCACAAACAAGTCCTGACTGTGCTGGGTCATTCTGGCAGCCCCCTTCTGAGTAAGAAACATTCCCACCCCTGCCCCCTCTCAGAGACAATGAAAATCCAGGATGGGATGAAAAACAGGCCACAGTTGTCATTAAACACATATGGGGCAGATTTACTAAGGGTCGAATTTCGAATAGAGAAAAATTTGAAATGCGACCATCAAATTTAAAATTTTTCATTAAAATAGGTAAATTTTCGATCGAAAAAAAGTTCGAATATATCGTTCAAATGATTAGAATGATTTTGGTCAAAAATATTCGATTTTCAAAAAATTGCAGAAATACTACTTAAAGGTTCCGAAGGTGAAGTGTAGAATTCAAAATTTTTAAAGAGACAGTACTTTGATTTTCGAAGGGTCGAATTTTTATATTCAATTAGAATTTTTTTTCAATTTGAATAGAATTTTGGCCTATTCGATGGTCTAAGTAGCCAAAAATTACTTCAAAACTCGAAATTTCGAGTGTTAGTAAATGTGCCCTTTAGTAAAATAAGATAATACACATAAACAGCAATTTAAAGTGCTACATTTTAGAACATTGCATGCGCTATTGCCCCAGCATAGGTTAATTTCTTTATAGAGGAGCATGTCTGGGCCATCAGGGCCTATGAGTTTTTTTCCCGGTGCCACACCGTGCCTAGCCTCCCTTGACAAGCATCCACCCCAAGCTGTGACAACATAACCAATGCCCCTCCCCATTAACCCAGATGGAGGGTGGATGGGACAGTGTTCCTAAGTTATTTAACACTCTGATGTCTCACTTGTTTCTTTAAAAACAAATACACATACAGTATCGACTGCAGTACCTTTTGTAACTTCGTGAGTACTATTTTAAGGAAAGTTTCCAGTTATTACTAAAAATTAAATTATAAATAATTTTTCCAAGAGGAGATACATTTATCCGCCAACTGTCAAATGATGGAGCAATTCTCATTGCCCTCTTTATAAATAGACTTTTTACAAGTTGCATGATCTTTACAAAGCTCAAAGCAAAATTCCACTTGAGTCATTACTCAATGCTGTTAAACCAGATATATCCTGATGATTACATTTCAGTTTCATTCATATTTTTTCAGGTATTGTCATAGCATACAAACTATACATGAGAGGCTTAATAGAGACAACTGGGAATTCTCTACCACCTAAAAGACGTGTTTTTCATATCACCAGTTGGCTCATTCCTCAGCCAGTTGTGGAGATTGAAAATGAAAATGATTTATTACCACCTGCCACCAGTGCAACTATCATGAATCTGGAGCCAAATACAGAGCATGAGTTTTGCATTGTGTCAATTAATGTGTCTGGAAGGACTGCTCTAGAGTGGGTAACTCTGTCAAGTAACATGTTAAAATATGTGTGCATATATGCACTTTTAAAATTGGACAAGTCCAAGTTGGATATGTCCCTATGTAAACAATTTCCATGTTCTGGGTTGACTTCTCAGTTTTTGGTGTATGGCAATATATTAAGTCTGCCTAGACTTGTGCCTGTTGCTCGGATTAGAGATTTTGTCATTTAACCTGACCCATGGTCTATCCTTTGACTACTCTTGTACCTTGCTGTTTCTAATGTCTGGTATGAAATGAAGTTGGATTCAATGAAGTCTTGGCTGTAGAAATCCAGGGTTCACAAAAGGACATATTGAACACCAGCACCTGCAGAGCCCTCTAACCTCACTGCAATACACTATAGTGCTACTTTAAGAATTGCTCAAGTAGTAAAACCATGTATGAGCTTCCAAACTCTTGCATGGTTTCATGATTGGACTACCTTTTTCCCAAAGCTGTTTTTTTTAAATAAAAACCTGCTAAGATTTTTTATTTTTCGATCTAGAAAAAAAGAACCTGCTCTGCAAGAAGTCAAGGTATTTGAAACAAAAAACCATGTGAGAGTTTAGGAACTCTTGCATGGTTTTGTACCCAAATGCATTCTTAAATCGACCCTTATACATGTTAAAAACACAATTATTTTTGCAAAGCTTCATTGAAGCCCATAATAACAAATTTATTCTGTCCATGCAGAGTATGTTTATTAATATACAGTAGGAACCCGTTGATTTAGTGCCCTCCCTATAGTTATAAATCCCTACACTTCCTTATTTGTCTAGTTACTGGTTAATGTTTTAGTTTATTCACTGACATACAGTATCTGTAGTATTGGCCCATAGATCAATGTCACCTTCCTGCCACACTTTACTATAGCATATGGTTAGGGGGTGGGTCTTTCTCAGTTGCTGACCCACCTGAATGTGCTCTAGACAGCCTGGGATCAACAAGGCACCAGTAAAGCTGTGCTGCCCCCTTTAGTTAAAGTTGGAGAGCAGGGACCACTTGAATGAGGCTTTAGTCAATGACTGGATATGGCATGTAATAGAACTTACTAGGAAAGGGAGAGCAGCTTGTGACCCAACAAGGATTCACAGCAGGGGGTACCTCTCCCCTAGGCTCTACTGTGTCTAAGTGAAGGAACATCATTATTGAAGAGGGATTCAGGCATAGTCGTCTGCCTGATCTAATTCTGTTGTGATCCAGACCACATAGGGCATTAAAATCCTTGGGATGACCAATCAACTTCCCTAGCTGTCTCTGCATGGTGTCACATCTTGCTTAGTTTGTTCAAACTGTTCTGACATTCCATCTTGTGCTGCACTGCACGGTGTTTTTGTAACTATTAACCCTTTGGATAATTGTCTTGAACATAAACTTGTTCTTTTTGTTTCCTGCAAGAACCCACTGGCATCCTTAAGGTGACCATAGACGTACCAAAAATATTGTTCATTTCAATAAACATGTGTAGAGATGAATCGTTAGATATAAATATAGAAACAACAGAATTCTACCTGTATCTGACTATTCAGCACTAACAATGACCAATACCAATACCCTCAAAGGCAGCCGGTCAAAATTTTCCGTCCAGCCCAATCGATGAGCCGACCGATATCCAAGCCTTCTGTCTAGATCTAGACGCCAAATACAGAGTACCTTAAAAGACATTCTAAAAATACAAATATTTTAACATGTTACCTAACTCAGCAGTTTTCAGATTTACCTACTCTGAAGCAGTCTTTCCATCCATATTAGTTGACACAATGCAAAACTCATACTCTGTATTGACTGACGATTCAGCATTAACAATGACCGATACCATTACCTACTAAGGCACCCGATCAAAATTTTCCATCCAGCCCAATCGATGAGCCGACCGATTTCCAAGTCTTCTGCTGATATCGGTCAGCTCATTTCACACCATACAAACACCAAATATTTTACAAAAATTTGTTTCGTATGATATTATCTTTTTGTCTATGGCCACCTTTATTTTACAGTAGCCTAAATGGCTTCCTTGTTTTATTTTTACAGTAGGTGAGTTTTAGTTCAACTACATCTACCCTTTATACCTTCCACATAGTGAAAGCCCATTCCTGTGAGTCCAGTGTAACTCATGCTACTGTACCCAGCTGAATATAGCCTATGATAGTCCAAAATAGTCTTACATTATTTATTATTATAGAAGCTTTAGTCAAAAGTTAAAATATACATTGATATTCATTGATGGAATGCCATGGAGATCAAGCAGGGGCTATGCTCATACTTCACATACTTGCTTCTCTGTAATTTAAGAGGACTTTCTGTACATGGCTGCACCCATGATCATATGGACAGTCAAAAACAGCTCATCAGAAAGACTCCATGGGACTGTTATAGTCAGAAGTCTTTGAACTGCTACAACTGAAAGGATTTGTCTCTAAACAAACTATTGGCTTATAACACTGCTATATTTTGTTATTTATGGAACAGAGTAAAAAGTAGAATAATAATGAATTCTAGTATCCCTTTTAATGTGTTATTGGATGAAAGGGGCCACTAAATATTTCATTTTTCAGCATAAGGCGAAATATACTTCAATGATAATTTGTTTCCTCTTTACCTTTTGTGTATACATTACTAATGGTGATAGATGTTAATTACAGAAATTAATTGTTAGATAATCAAATTGACAAAGTATGTAAGTCACAAATCAGTCAAAAAATTGACATCATTTGTGCCAAATGAATTGATGTGAAATGGAAAGGAATTATGAATCGATTCATAATTTGTAGTGGACAATTGATTCCTTACAAAAAGATTTAAAAATCAATTTGTTATTCTCAATGGATAAACTGATTCATGGCCTTATATTATGATCTAAATGTTCCACTGATTTTGAGATAGGCATATATTTTTAGCCAGTTTTGAAAAGGATTGAAGGAACTGTAATGAAACAACTTTAACCTAGTGCACTACTACATATACAGTATATATACTGTATACTGTATATATATAT
>CM044440.1:9378082-9396382 GCA_024363595.1 Xenopus borealis | reverse complement strand
TACCTGATGAAAGAGGGTCGCATGTAGCCCGTGCTCTACCATATACTAGTTGGTTTTGGTCTAATACAGCCAAAAAGAGGTTACACTAACTTGGTGGAAGAGAATTAAGCTGTATCATAAATTGCAAATAGATTAAAATGACCTGTTTAGACAATACACAGTCTATTAGTTTACTGTATTAATTGAAGATCTATTCTGTGTTCCAAACAGAAACTTTCTAGAGTAATCAATCAAAAAAGTCTTGAAAATGTTATACATTTATTAACTAAAAACTATGAAAATTCTCATTCATCCAGATCATAGTATATCTAACACAAGTAACTCAAAGCAACTGGACTTGCTAAGAATTGTTTTTGCCCGGAGACACATAGTAGGTGAAACATAGTGATTCCATATGTAGCAACAAGCACCACATCCCTGTGTTTTCCAAACCTAGCAACACACTGAGACAACAACTGGTACACACAAAGGATCTAACACCTAAAAGAAAACAAAGGAAAAAAAGATTAATGTGGTATATGCAGTCCAGTGTAGCGATGATTGTACTGATCTATACATTGGGGAGACAAAACAACTGCTCACTAAGGGAATGGATCAGCATAGGAGAGCGAACTCTACAGGACAAGACTAGGCTGTCTTTCTACACCTAAAAGACAAGGGACACTCATTTGAAGGTAGATTGAAGGTTGATGTCCAAATCTTGGATAAAGATGATGGCTGGTTTGAAAGAGGTGTGAAAGAGGCAATTTATGTTAAGGTGGAGAAACCATCCCTGAACAGAGGTGGGGGCCTTCAACACCACCTGTCTGCTACATACAATGCTGTTCTAAGATCTGTACTGCGGCGGTTTCATAACTATTCAAACATCCATTCATGCAACTCTCACAAGTAACACCTGTTTCTAGGAGTTGTATGACACATTGGTAATCCTATCATAGTAACTACACAGAATCAACACCTCTGCAAATTTCAGATGTCATCTCTCTGAAAAGTTACAATGTGCCATTGTGATTGGATTGTTGGAAGAGTCTATATGCCGAGAACTCCCCTACACCAGTCAGTTGAACTGAAGAATCTGCTTGGATGAGCAGTAAAACATCTTCATTAACATTTCTCAGCAAGTCCAGATGCTTTGAGTTACTTGTGTTAGATATTTATTAACTAAAACCTTAATTTTCAACGTCAAGTTGTTTAAATTTTGTAAAAATAAATTAAATGATGCAATTTTTGTTGCAATCAAGATTCTTTCAAATTAATGTGATTAAGTTTTTTCCAATTCCAGTTTTTTCTTAAACGTGCTAGCAACCAAGAAAGCAAAATATTATTGCAAAACATGTGATCACATTTTTTAAACTTGTTTGATTGATTTAGAAAACTGTAATTCAAAAACTGATAAATTAGTTGCTCAACTCAGATGTTTTGACCGTTAAGAAAAGCAGTTATGTTTTCTTTCTTTAATAATCAACTGTCCGCATCAGTTATTATATGTGGCTGAAGATTATGAAGTATTTTATGAAGCCACAGGATTCAAACCCTACCATTCATATTCCTTCACAATTACTCAATGCAATAAAGTTGGCTATGTGACCAGTGTGCCAAGTGTGAGGAAACTTAAGCAGCAGGTGAGTGAAAAGGCCAATATTGCTTTTTAAAGGGAATGGGATAAATTACTCAAACTATGAAAACAAGCAGAATCTTACAAATGGCTCCATTGTTCCCCGTGTACTCCTTATCTTGTTTATGGCAATTAAGAACACAGATGCTATTTTTATGGAAGATATTCCTACAACAGCCCTGGCATCTGGCTTCTTGGCAGAATTCTTAAGCAGCTGCAATGGTTGATGTCAGATTTGCCTCTGGGTCTTGTGGGGTTGATGTCTAGTTTGCATTATAACTTTAAATGTGATGTAGATTTGTGTTCCTGTTTGATGCTAAGTAAATTGTGCATTTTTGTCAGATTAAGCAAAGAATGTCATTTTGATCTATTTTGTTGCCTGCATATGTATGTAAACTGCTGTGTCCCATTGTGTTACAAGAAGACAGAGAGATTACACAGTGGTTTGGTCACTGAGAATTCTGTAGTTCTGATTTCTGTACTTTGGCATTCATTTCTACAATGTATTTTTGAACATCGATGAGAGATTGAGATCAAAAGTAATAAATTATAAATAAGGGATACCAAATTCTTATAGATTACTGTGTTCGGAAACTGATGCAAATGTTTTCCATAGTAGTAAAGCTGTTAAGGGTTATGGATGTGGAATTGTTTAGAGAAGGCTCTATGGAAGTATAGGGATCACTGGAACTCGTTGACATGGTGTAAGGAACAACTAGGTGTATACAGGTTGGGTCGATATGCTGTACTGTGCCATAGACATTCTGCTGCTGAGATGGAAAGTTATAATAATCACTCACGACTGAGCAGACAAAGAGACTAGCCCTTTAACTGCCTGAGATCTGGGCAGGTATCAGATAAGCAGTATGAGATATACAAAGCAAAAAATAAAAATAAAAAAATGCAGCCCAACCCAAACTTTGACAGTGCGGTGCATGTAGGTGTGGCTTGTATCACTTACTAAACATATTACCACAGCACAGTACCATTATGTAGCCTTAAGAGAAAACCAGAACCTAATTTTGCACACATTGAAGGGAAAATGTCTACATTTAGTAAAAACAGACACGCTTAGTTACGATTGGTACAAAGTATGCATAAGCTGATGTGCCCTGTCAAGGTCATAGATTATATACCTGTAACTACAGAAGCTGTATAATTATTTTTTTCTGAATTTGTTCTTTTCTCCCAATGGCCAATTTTATACAATCTATCAAAAAAAAAAATCACAAAAAATTCTACACCACCCATCTTATTTCCCCTTGAAATGAATGGGGCACCATGTGTACTATATGAGTCCAGATACACAAATCCCATTGGCTCCATCTGTATATTTCATATATTAGATATTTTCTGCCATAAAAAAATAAAAAAATTAAAGTTTCCCAAGAATGTTCCAGCAACATGCTCAAATGAATTTGATTCACAGTTTGACAGAAACACTTGAGCAACATTGTTATCCCTCTGATGATTCAGCTTGGCTAATTATCCAATTAGGTATTTCCAGGGTAAATTCTCTGCTAGAGAACAGCACATATGATTAACAATGTGTAAAATTGTCTGAGAATTATTTTTTGGTATTGCCAACTTCAGAGATAAAAT
Organism: Xenopus borealis; assembly: GCA_024363595.1. Classification (NCBI taxonomy): domain Eukaryota; kingdom Metazoa; phylum Chordata; class Amphibia; order Anura; family Pipidae; genus Xenopus; species Xenopus borealis. The sequence continues at coordinate 9,393,165 of CM044440.1, read as the reverse complement.
AGAAATTTGTAAATCTCCAAAATCTGTTTTAGACAATCTTGCCATTTTAGACCATTTTTTACTGTATGTTCCACGGTGGAAATTGAAGGGTACTCTTTATAATTATAATTATAATTTTTTAGGTTATTAAAATATCTAATATTATGCGGATATAAATGACCTTAACATTTAACCGTTTGCATGCTACAGATTAGCCAGTTGCCTAATTTGCCACTGTATTATATTTCTCTGGATTAAAGCTTTTTGGTTCAAAGCGATACTTTTTAATTGCCTAATGATATAAGTCAGTTCTTAGGAAATAACCGTGCATTTAGGAGTTCATTTGCAATGTAACTGAAAAATTCATTGCATGGCAGTAAAACAATTTACTGTTAATTACAAGGAGAAGAATTTGCTGTAGCATGCTCACAGGCTGCCATGAATCATGCAGCACTCCTAGAGATTTATAACGGATGTGTAAGTGGGATGAATTAGCAGGGTTTAATAACAGAGACACAAATCATGCAGACTTCAAGGAGCTTTAATTGATATACTTGAATGTGACGGGCATGAATCACTCAGCCATTCAACAGCACTGTAACATATGGCCATCTCAATATGCTGCATCTTAAATCGGTTGGTGAGTCGTTGGTTGTCCCATATGGCAGAAGCAATATCTTTTTTTTGTAAGTTTCTTCCTGCTTTAGTTTTTTTCATAGAAAAGTTGATAACAGCAACGGAATGATATCATAAGTTGAAATTGTTTTAATTGTTTTAACTGTTTTAACTTGGAATAAGAGACAAAGGCAATACAAAAACATCTTCAACAATTGTAGGGGCTATAAATTCATTAGTTTATTCAATTAAATCAGCATCTTATGGGAGGGATAGAAAGGAGGGAAGAGAAGGTGATGTGGTTGCAAAATGGATAAAGACATGCAACATCCTTTAATCTACTTTGATTGGGCTTAAAGGAGAAGGAAAGGCTGGAGGCACTTGGGGGTACCAAATGTTAGGCACCCCTGAAACCCCGGGCCAGTGCTCCTATCAGCAGAAATCTGCATCAGCCCAGGGGCTATACGAGTGAGCACCATGGAGCAATCTACTTCCGTTTTCTTCTGTCTTCAATTTCCCAGGACTAATGCATGCACAGTTTAACGAAAACTTTTGAATTAAAATTCGGCTTAAAGTTCTACTGCTCATGCGCAACTTTGCCAAGACAGAAGAAGAAGAAGAAAGTAGATCTCTCTGTGGTGCTAACTGGTATAACCCCAGGCCGGTGCAGATTTCTGCTGATAGGAGCACAACACCGGGGTTTCAGGTAGGTAGATACAATCACTTGGGGGGTGCCTAACATTTGTAACCCCAAGTGCCTCCAGCCTTCCCTTCTCCTTTAAAAAGTGTAGGGTAGAGAGGATATTGGTTTAAAAACGTGTAGAATAGTATTTGATTCCAAATTTATGATCTTTTGCTTCCTCTGCACAACAGAATTAGAAAGTTTATTCCATCTATGTTGCAATAGGTCTATACCTTGTTTACAAGTAATTAATATTTATATATGATTTTACTTAATGTGACATCAAAGCCATCATGTGTTGAGTACTATTCCCAGACATATTTCCCAATATTTTTACCATAACTTTACAGTGGGAGTATAAATAACACTTTATTAGGAAAGGTAGTCTCCACTAGGGATGGTGTTCTTGGGGTGGCTATAATTAGATGACAACATTGGGGAGCTTATAACTGTAAGCCTATACATATATCTGTTATCCAGACTGCTTGGGACCTGGGGTTTTCTGGATAATGGATCTTTCCAGAATTTGGATTTTCATACCTTATGTCTACTAGAAAATCATGTAAACATAAAATAAGCCCAATAGGTTTTGCTTCCAATAAGGATTCTAAATATCTTAGTTGAGATCAAGTGCAAAATACTGTTTTATTATTACAGAGAAAAAGGAAATAATTATTTAAAATTTTGATTATTTGGGTAAAATGGAGTCTATGGGAGATGGAGTTTTCACAATTCAGTGATTTCTGGATAACGGGTTCCGGATAACAGATCCTACTGTATATGGCAGTTGGTGTCTTTATGTGGGGAGGTTCTCTGTCTACTGTATGTACTCCACAAACTTTTCCACAGGGAAATCACCTCTTTAATATAAAATTGCATTGTTCTTTTGAGGGTTATGGTTTATGGTTTAGCCAAATGGTTAAGCCAAAGCAAGCAGCTAGACAATAGTCATGAGCAAATTTTTTCCCCAGACATCTACACATTTTTTCACAAAACTGCTGCAAAAATCCAGAGCAAATAATTTCACCTCAACAAAAAAAGTCCCCAAAAAAAAAAATTGTTGCTGAGAAAAAAACTCACCATAAGAAAAAACACCTATTGACTTTAAAGCATTTGGACAAAAAAGACGCCAAGACAAAAAAGACACCATAAGAAAAATTCCCATTGACTTGGAGTAAGAAAAAAATTATCACGCGTAAAACAATTTGAGGCTTGTTGACTTCAATGCAATTTTTTAGCTGTTTTGAGATTTTTTTCATAGTTTTGAGAATTATTGAGCGAAGAAAAATGGGACAAATTTGCCTTTATGCATGTGGGTGCATGTACAGTACATATTATTTTCTATGAGGGTGCTAATTTTCCTGATGGAATATGTGGAGTAGAAAACCCCTTAGAAGATTTGGAAAACCTCATTATTATTATTATTATTATTGTTATATGATACAGTTGACTACTCCAATGCCAAAATCTAAATACAGAATAATGGGTCTTTTGCAGAATTACTGTACCCTTGGAAGAAGTGATGTTAGGTAGTAACTAGGTAGGTATATTAAATGTCTTTTCACTTACAACTGATTGACTGTAATTTTCTGCATTCTCCCATAGGGCTATACCCCCTTCTTTTGGAGCTTAGAATGCTCCTTACTTATCCAGTTTTACAAAGCTGTCACAAATGGCACCCTAAATTGAGAACCAGTGCTAGGCTCCCTGGGCTCTTGCTTCTGCCTATAACAGCTGCCTTTCACCTCGGGAGGAGCTCTCAGCTAATTGGATGCCACCAGGTCTTACTAAGAAGGGAGCAAAGCTAAAGGTTCTGGATAAGCAAAGGGGCACGATCATCTCATCAAGGATTCTAGATGGAGGAATGCCACTTGGAAGACAGGCCAGACAACACAGCGTGGAACAGGCAGCACAAGCAGAATAGAGAATAGTCAGATGGGCTAGGGTCAGGATTGGGGAGCGTAGAATAGTCAGCAAACAGGCATGGTCAGATTGGTCAGCAGGCAGGCATGGGTCAAAACAAGGAAAGACAATCGCACTTCACTAAGAATAGGCACCCAGGAACTACTAAAACAAACCTAACAGCGGGCAATGAGCTTAAAGGAAAACTATACCCCGAAAATGATTTTTTGAGCAACAGATAGTTTATATCAAATTAAGTGACATATTAAAGAATCTTACCAAACTGGAATATATATTTAAGTAAATATTGCCCTTTTACATCTCTTACCTTGAACCCCCATTGGGTGATGGTCTGTGTGCTGCCTCAGAGATCACCTGACCAGAAATATTTAAACTCTAACTGTAACAGGAAGAAGTGTTGAAGCAAAAGACAGACATCTCTAACGACTGATTGATTTGTGCTGCTAATTTTCTCAGCACTTTTTTAAATAACCAATCAGAAGGTTGGAGGGTGTGGTATCTTGTATTTAATGTTGTACACTGGTGTGGCTAAAATGCACTTGATAAAGAGCCTTGCGGCTCGAAACATGTTGTGACAATAAAGGCACTTTTGCAGCAGTATTCCTGTGCAGTTCGTGTATCGACACCTACTATGTATATTTGAATATTGAAGCAAAAGACAGAACTCTGTCTGTTAATTGGCTTGTGTGACCTAACTTTATAGTTTGTTTGGTATGTTTGTGTGCACCGTTGGATACTAGGATCCCAGGAGGCTGTCCTTATTTTTTAAAATGGCTATTTTCTATTTATGACTACCCAATGGCACGTGCTACTAAAAAAGTATATTATTATGAAAATGGTTTATTTACACAAAGCAGGATTTTACATATGAGTTGTTTTATTCAATATCTTTTTATAGAGACCTAAATTGTTCGAGGGGTATAGTTTTCCTTTAAACACTGAAATCCAATTTTTATACTGTTAGAATTTTGCTCCATTGCGCGATGACGTCCTGACGGCGTCAACAAAGCGCTAGAAAACCCGGATGTGCGCCATAGTGAAGCCGGCACAGGAGTAGAGAGAGGATGCATGTGGCAGGCATCCATGCCGGCCACTAGACCACCAGAGAGAGCCACTGGAACACCAGGGTAAACCTTATTCATTACACTGGTGCTTTTTCTTTGTAACATGTTCCAACTCCTTCCAATTATAAGAGAGATAGATTCTAGGAATTACATACCTGTATCATTTCCCTGTTTGATTTAATGGCAATAAATGATTTGGCCAGTATGTTTACACCTTGTTTAGTACAATATTTTTTATTGCTGTGTAAAGATATCTGCAATATTAAATGATCTACAGTAATTAAAACAAAATATTTATATAATGAATGGACATTTCACTTTTATCGTACCATTACCTCCATTTGTGAAAAGTGTACACTAGTGATGGGCGAATCTGTGGCGTTTCGCTACGCCGAAAAATTTGCGAATTTTCAGCGAAATTCGGCGAAAAAATTCGTGAAACGAGTCGCGCTGATGTTTTGTCGCGCGCCCAAGTTGGTGCGTGCTTATTTTGACGCGCGTCAGAATAGTTTTGACCCACAGTGCAATGTAATAAAACTGCCAGGTGAAATGCATACCCCCAACGGTCCCTTTTTTTGGAGGGACATTCCCTCTTTTGACAGCGCAACCTGCAGTCCCTCATTTCATTTGTATTGGAAAGTCCCTCTTTTCTCTGCACGGACTAGCCAGAAAAAGAAAGAAGTTTCTAACTTAATTGGCTTTTGGCAGAGAGCCTAGAAGAACAGCTAACAGGTGCATAAAAGATGCTTTTTAACAATTTTGATATAATAAAATAAGTAACTGATTGTATTTGTAACAGTTTAGATAAGGAGAAATATTTTCAAACTTTCATAACCTGCCAAATTTGGTAAAACGAACATGTTAATTAGTGGGTGTGACCACAACAATGGATGTGGTAAAAATGTTGCAGCGCTACGTATGGAAAAAAAAATTCTGTCCCTCTTTTTACTTCCAAAATGTTGGGAGGTATGGAAATGTGGAAAAAAATTGTAAAAATGGCATCTTTTGCTTTGTGTGTGAATGTGCTGAATAGCATTGGAGTCAATGAGAAGAGCAATTTACACGCGTTTCAAACATGCCCTGCATTGTTAGTGGACTCTTATCTTTTAAAAAAAAAAGGCCTCCCATTTTGCCAGCTTCTTAAAAACATCTGTGATTATTATTTAAAATAGTGAAACATTAAAAAGACATATTTTAATATATATTTATTTTTAAAAAATAGTTTTTCACTGCACAGATTGTGCTGTTTTGAAGTGAAGCGACGAACTCGGCGCGTGACGAACTCAGCGCGCAGCGAAACGAGATGCGCGGTGAAACAAAACACGCGGCGAATTTTCGGGAGCCTTTCGCCGAAACTTTCACCATCGGCGAATGTCGGAAATTCGGCGCAAATTCACCTAGGGCGAATTTATTCGCCCATCACTACTGTACACTAGAACTAGAACAATTATAATGATGACCATTAAGAAGCTCTTATTGCAGGGACAAATTTACAGTACTTTCATTAAATTAAAGAAATATCAACAATATCAAAATAATGACTTAATTGCATTCACATGGCATTTGTGGTTCATAGACATTCTTTTATACATAATTTATTATATTATTTAAATAAAAATGAATATTGGACATGGAATATCCCATTTTTACTAAAGTTTTTACTTTATTATTAATAGTGAGTCATTAAAAGGACAAATTCTTCCTGCTCATTACTTTTCCCATTCCCTTCAATGGATGAACACAAATATTTTCTTCCCTTTCTCGTCAGAGATTATTTTTTACAAATATCTCTTTTGCTGTGGTATTGTGTCCTGCCCCTTGTCTCTTTTTTTATTCCATTTCTCTTGAACTCCCCACTTTTATTTCCAACCAGTATTTTACTATGGCTTTCAACTCCTCTTTCCCCTTTTACAGTGCTCAATTTCTCCATTTGCTCTTCCAGAATTAAGCTTTCATTTTGTTTGTTACCCTTCTAGTAAATTGTTAGAAACTGTAGAGAGAATTTTTAGATCTATATTACTATTTGGCCCACAAAACCCTCAATAGTCATGGATACTAATACTCATTCTGATTGGACCATGCTCTGTTGAAACAGAACAGCAGCTTTCCATTTGTAGATACATTTTAGATATATGTTATCATATTTGTTGTATCGACTAAAAAAAGAGCAGTATATGAGCTTTGTAATAGAATTGATAGAAAATGAAAAACAAATCTAAATATAGTAAAATTAATAAATGATAATTCCCTTATACTGTTTTCCATGTGTTTCTGTGGTTTTCCATTTTTATGTATGAGAAATGTTTTAGAACTTTAAGGTGAAAAAAGTATATCTTCAAAAACTTTAAAAGAAACACTACTCATGTCAGTGAAATTCAGGGTTGGACTGGAGCATTGGGGCCCACCAAGGCTTCAAAATGAAAGGACCTCCTGGCAGTCCCTGGGGGGCCCCCTATTGACCTCCAAACCGGCACTACACTTATGTGCAGAAGATGCTGTGCCACACACATGCGCAAAGGATGTGGCACTTTGTGCATGTGCAAAATGCAATGGTGCCGCAACAACTGAATGGACAATTGGGGGAGCAGTGCTGGGACAGCAGGAGCCCAGTCCTGTCCTTGTGAAATATGTATTTTGGAAGTGATAAGAAAGCAAACACTTGTTGCAGTCATTTCCAGACATTCTGTGGGGTTAGGCAATAGTCCCCATTAAGGGTGCCAGTTCCAGTCTCTTAATGGAATCTTCAATGGTGCCAGTTCTCTGTAGCAAATTTAAAGCTACAATGCCCTACTGCTGTCCATTGTTTGTCATCATGGTGCCTTCGCAGTAAGATCAGGATCGGACTGGAGCATTGGGGGCCCAATGGGGCAATGAAACAAAGGTCCCTCCTTGCAGTCCCAGGGGGGCTCCTCCCAACCCCCAAACTGGCTCCACATGGTACCTCAACAGCTGAATGGACAATTGGAGGAGAAGTTCTGGACCGACTGGGGTCGGGCTGACCCAGTACGACCATGAGTAAGATTATGATTTAGGATTTGACATTATAGATCTTGGTTGAGATCCCAAATCTGCACTCCCTCAAACATTCCACCCCTTAGTGGGACATTATCTCGAGATCAAGACTAGACCAAGATTACCCCCGGGGCTTTGCAGTGTAGTGAGGGAATTTTGCACATGCAATTAGTGATGGGCAGTGAATTTGTGTTGAATTCCCGCATTTCGCCGCAGACTAGTACATTCGCGGAACTCTGGCGATATTTCGCCCTGGCGAAAATTCACCGGCATCTCATTTTAGACACACACGTCTGTTTTTGGAGCCCATTGGCTGCGTACAAAAAATGGACGCCGGCGGCCGTTTGTTTCGATGACGGCATTGGGCGCCGGTGTCCAAAAATGGACGCGCACGTCCAAAATGAGATGTGGCTGCGTTTCACGAATTCTTTGCTTTTTTGTGAATTTCTCTAGAAATTGCCAAAAAATTCGGCAGAGCGAAATGCTGGGTAGATCAACTGCCGTTGATGCTGATAGCACAACAAATACAGATGGAGCACTTCCCTTTCCCTGCATAGATAAGGCCCAGAGACATCTATTGATTATATATTGATTATTGAAAATTGTTACAGGGTATAATATATTCTCTGTTCCCCTATTTAAATTTCCCTCTACCCTACAACCAGCACTCTATGAACCCATTTATCAAAGTTTGAATTTTAGTTGAATTTTTGAAACCACGATTAAACTAGTTTCTCTAAGGGTAGAACTCCATGAGTGATTTCACCTGCACCATCCATTCCGACAAGATGAGATGAATCACAGGTGTCACGTCGGATGCGCTGAATCTAAGGTAAGTAATAGGAATGTTGGACATTCTCGCTGCTTGCATACGACACGACCGCCTGTTGTGTCTGCATCCAACAGTCGTTTCATGTTGGATGCACGCAGCGACAACTTCTGATATTCTTTTTACTTACCTTAGATTCGGTGTAGCCAACTTGATGCCTGCTATTCATCTTATTGCGGAGAAGAGACGATATTGCATACAAAATTGTCTGTGGAGTTCTACCTTTAAACCACAAATGCTGTAACAATTACAGTAAAGATCAGTAAAAAAAAAAAAAAAAAGTACAAACAGAAAAAATGGTGAACGATGTGTTAAAAAAGGACAAAACCCCATGGGATATTTTGTAGGACAACCCATCCTGTAAGTCGGATGTAGTCGTAAGGGTCAAAATATAATGGGACTGATGCGGACTGTCAGAACGTAATCACCCATGTAGTTTTACCCTCGATCTGACACCATCCTACATAGTGCTTGTTTAGTTCAGCCTTTGATGGCAAGAGTGCTCTGTGGAGTTCAGCCCTTCAGGGTAAAACACCATGAGCACTTTTCACCAGATTTTGTGGGTCAGATTTGATCTGATTTTCCATGTAACACCATGCAACACCACACAACACCAAGCAACAGCAAAAAATTTTTACATGTAATTTACACATCAGGTTTTCCTATCTGTTTTGGACCCATGTGACAACTGACTTGCTGAATACATTTTCTCAACAAAAAAGCTGACAAAAGCGCTTGCGGAGTTTAGCCCTAAAATTCTGAATGGTTAAGAAAAAAAGATCCAATAGCATTGACTTCTATCATACCTCAACTAATTTTTACTTGGCACAGTTTTGTATTAATTTTTTCATAGTTTTTAAATTTTTTATAGTTTTAGAGAAATTAAAAAAAAAAATATTTGAGAAAAAATATACCATTTGTTAAAAATCATTGGATGGGTTTTACAATCTTGTAATCATTCTGTAGCTTAATGTTTGCTAAACAAGTGAATATATTCATACAAACAAGTAAAAATGTTGCTATCTAGCAGTATGCAGGCAGCAGTAATGATGAGTCATGTTATCCAGTGACTCATAATCATAACATGCCGGGCCTTTGTTGATATAGTTTATGGTCAGGCAAATTCTCCTAACAGAGAAGATGCTCCCAGCAGAAATATTATGAAATCCAAGACAGGTAAAATTGGCTTATAGCAGGATAATGCAGCCATCATCAATGGAGAAATATATGGCAAAGCTCCTTCTCATTAGACGTTCCATTTTAATGCCATACCAGCAGGGGCAACACTTCTCAACTAACCCATTTTGGGAATTAAAACCCCACACACACACCATGATCTCAGCTATTTCAATAGGCTTTAGATGCAAGAAATTCCATATTCTCCTTAGCAAGCCTGCCAGAATTTAATGTCGACAATTAAAATTTATTTTGATTCTTACCTAGTGTTTATTACTGTTTGTATACACAACAGACCTTGCTAATACAGAGATGCACTATTAGTTAGAATTGCCATCTGTTCAGAGTGAAATGCTGGCATCTGTCTTACATTCTAAAACTAAAATGATATTATTTCAACAAAAACAAAATTAACTGCCTCTTTTTTGCTTACCGGCCTCGATCTGCGCATAGAAGGAATAGCTTACTGGTAAAATTTGAAACAACCTCTGCAAATATTTATTTTTAAATTTGTGACTTAAACATCAGCTATATGGACCATCTGTCCCCTCTTTCAGTGCCCTCTGTTATACAAGGCAAGTAGAAGTGTGTCTGTCTGCAATTCTGAAAGCCGCTCCAATTTATCAATATATGAAAGGCTGACATACAGTAATTATTCTGATATGAAACTCTTATTATGTTTGCCTTCCCTTTTTTTTGTTTGTCTGACAGTAAGGAGGTACTTCCATGTTCCTGAAAAGGCTTATAATGCATTAACTGCTCATGGGAAAGTATCTCCAGGACTGAAAGAATGCAAGAGGCATCAGTTTTCTAAACCAAGTTCAACATGATCACAATAGTAACATGTGGAAGCCTACAAATGTAAAGACATTTATTTAAAAATCAGAATTTAAAAACCACAAATGAAAAAAATACTGAACAATGCATTAAACATTTGAATGCCTCTAAAACTTCCAAACATTTGAGTTCATCAGACAATTGCTAGTGAAAAATAATCTGAAAACATCCAAAAGTCAGAAATAGTTAAAAATGGTCCAATGGGATCAGCGCAGCTCCCATTGAATTCTATAGGGCCACAACAACTTTTACCTGGCAAATTCTTATATAAGAGGTTTTTACATTTAATAAATCTCAAATTATAGAGTTTTTAAGAAATTTAGAAAACCAAAAAAATTTAAAAAAAAATAGTCTGCCCCTTAGGGGGTTATTTACTAAAACTCAAATTTTTCTAGTTGAGTTTTAAAGGAGAAAAAACTTAAATCTTTAGAAAAATATTTATTATACCCTGAAGCTGCTCACAATTTGATTTGGAAAATACTCAAGCTAAAACCAAAACCATGTAAGAAACGTATTGATAAATAAAGGACATTTGGGTTTGGGAGTTTGGTCGATTTTTTTTGAGTTCGGAAAATTCAACTATTCGACATCTTAAAGCTGTCAAATTGCCATTGTAGCCTATGGGGGACCTCCTGGAAGCTTTCCTGGAAAATCTAATTTTTTTCTGAAGTATTTGAATTCGATCGAAAACTGACCTATGTGATCGAAACAGGTCCATTTTCATTCGAAAATGGCCCCCCAGAAAATTAGATGGTCGAATTTCAAATTTTTTTAATTTGACCAATAGTAAATCTGCCCCTTTGTGTATAATCAGCATTTGTGTTATTTGTACCTTAGTGAATCATTTTTCATTTATTAACCTAATTTGCAAATTTGCCACCCATTTCACCAATTTAGCAAGAGCTTTCTACAAAGAGTCAACGTCATTCACGAAATAAGTCGTTTTTTTTATAATTTAGTAATATCAACAAAAATTGAGATTTTAATTACAGTGCCAAACCTTTTAACATAAAGTATGTAGAAAATTGAACTACTCTTGCCTCCTTCTTGTGTCTGCTGATGTGTCGGCTGTCCTAATAAGCACATTATAAATAAGAAATGTTCAGTTATTGTGGCTTTTATGTCATGATAGGGTTACAATATAATCTGCATTCATATTTTGTTTATTTTTTTGCAATTATCTCACCGTACTGTGTAAAGAATAAAAATAAAATGTATTTTTTTTTCCAAAAAGTTATCACGCATAACATAAAAGATTAAAGGAATCCCTCAGCTAAAGAGAAAAATAGCCATAAGTGAGGTACAAAGGGAAAAAGTGGAATAATGTTTAATTTATTCTAAGGGAGGGAAAGCACAGTTTTGCTGGAGGCTACCTCGTGGGTCAGCTCTGACCCTTGTGCCTCCTCCCTTGGAATCTCTATGAGCAGAGCAGTACTTTTATTCCTGACATTGTAATTTAGGCACAGACTGGAAATGTCTCTTGCGTTCTGCTACTTTCAGTGCAATCCAATGACTGCTGATTTTTTGGTGGACACAAATAATATCAAATGCAAAGTTCATTCTCAACATTGAGCTGCTTGTGTATATGTAAGACTGTTTTGCATTCACTGATTCATTCCCTGATATCATGCAAAAAAGGCAGCTATCATATTATTGGCAAGAGCCTTTTAGTGATGGGCAAGTGTCACGAACGGCACCCAAAACCAGATCAATAGCTAAGCACCTTGGTCTCAGCTTGGCTTCACCAGTTAAGTGACCGCCTTTGGCCTTGGGAGGAGCCCTCAGCTGACTCAGATGCCACCTGGACTTATCGAGAGGTGCAAAGCTAAGAGTTCTGGCAAGCACAGGGGCACAATCCTCTCACCAAAGATACTGGGTTGAAGAATACCGCCAAATGGAACAGGCGGCCCAAGCGGAATAGAATAGTCAGACAGGCCAGGATCAGGATTAGAGAGTGTAGAATAGTCAGGGGACAGGCAAAAGGTCAGGATAGGAGATGACAGAGTAATCGGACAAGCCAGAGGTCAAGATTGGAGAATAGCTGGATAGTCAGGCAAGGCAAGGGTCAAACACAGTAGAATCAGTCAGGAATCAGTAAGGAAACACACCCAGGAACTAACAAATAGAACCTACCAACGGGCAACAAGCTGCAGCCAGAAGCTGCCTTTTAAACATTTGAATTTGGCGCCATTGCGCGCTGACGTCATCACGTCAGCGCGACTACGCCTTTAAGAGACCCGGAAGTGCGCCGCGCGCGTACTAGAGCAGCCGGCAAGCAGGAGAAAGGATGCATGCAGTGAGCGTCCCCGCTGGAGGCATGGCGGGCGCTCCCACGTGCATGGAGGTGAGCCAATAGACCACCAGGGAGACTGTACATTACAGCAAGTTTATTTGCCTGAAGTGAATTTGCGGCGTATTCCCGCAATTCACCGCAGGCGAATAAATTCGCGAAACGCCAGCAAAATTTTACCTGGTGAAAATTCACCAGCGTCTCGTTTTGGACGCCAGCTTCCATTTTTGGACACGGGTGTCTGTTTTTGGATGCCGATGTCCAATACGAGACGTGGTGTCGCTAATTTCCATTTTTCTAGAAGTACGCAAAAAAATTGGCGAAGCAAAAGGCTGCCGATTCGCCCATCACTAGAGCCTTTTTAAAAAGAGAAACTGGTATACTAGATTGTCAGCAATCGTTATCTTAAGAATGGTGCCAGTATTAGAAATGGTCTTGAGCAAATATATTGGCCAACCAGCCAAGAATTATAGGGTCCCCGGTTGGCCAACATTGCCTAGATGAGTTGATGTATATTTATAATAGATACATTTCTCTTTTACTAGTATGTGTCAGCATTGTATGACCTTGATCAATTATTTATGTTCCAATAATTAAAATTTGTACTTGTAATTATCAATATGCCTTATGTAAGAGCAGCTTTAAGAGCTATCAATAGAACATTAATATAAAAGCATGAGAATTAAAGAACAAGGAGGATACAATTCTACCAATCATCATTTTTTTTCCCTAAAGGTGGTACCCCTAGTAGTCCAGTTGAAAGACCAGGATGTTTGAAACCAGTGCATGTATCAGGAACTAAAGCAGGGTATCAGGAGCTAAGGCAAAGTATAAGGAGATTTAGGCAAAGAAAGCTGTATCAAAGATAGAGAAACAGGCAGTGGAAGTGTTCAAGTAAAAAACCATAGGTCAGAACCTGGAAGGCCACAGAAGAGACCATGAACTAGGTAGGGACTCAATAACCAAGTTGGGGTATCAGAAACCAAGTTGGTATCAGAAAACAAGTTGGGGTATCAGAAACCAAGTCAGACAATCAGGAACCAAGGAAGGGAATCAAGAACGAAGGCAGGGAATCAGAAACCAAGGCAGGGAATAAAGAACCAAGGCAGGACACAAGGAGCTTCAGACAAAGGAGATTGGGTTAAAGCAGGAGAGCTTGATAGCTTATTAACTAGCAGTGACCTGAGGTAAGTTTATAAAGGACTTTACTATTAGCTATTATCTCAGATATTTTGTTGTCTTCCCACCCATGGAAAGAATCAAGAAATGGGAATGCCCTAGGAACCCAGTCAAACCCTACATGGAACAACCCTCAGCAAATTAACTAATATTCTATCTGTTGTGGCAGCTGCCATCATAGGTATTCCCTGATATTCCCTGGTACCAAGCAGTAACCTGAGATAAGTTTATAAATGCCTTTATTATTAGCTATTATCTCAGATATTTTCTTGTCTTCCCACCCATAGAAAGAATCAAGAAATGGGAATGCCCTAGGAACCCAGTGGTGAGGTCATTGGAGTCCAGCTAGTCAAACCCTACATGGAACAACCTTCAGCAAATTAACTAATAGTCTGTCTGTTGTGGCACCTGCCATCATAGATATTCCCTGGTACCAAGCATAATATATAGGGAAAAGCCCCCTAAGTGTGTTCATATGCTGTACATTTGCCAAAAATATAATGTAAATGGAATACCTGTAATAGTAACTATATATGTGTAATAAAACCAGAATAATGGAAATAACTGGTATTACAGTTATAGTAGGGTTGTAGTAGAGAATTTGACCTGTTTCACTTCACCAAACATTCACTGCCAGCGTAAATTTGCTGAAATGCATTAAAGTTCAAGGGGATCAAATTTTTTTGAGGTACGGTGAAATGTTTTTGACACACGTAATTTTTTTTGTTTTTTTGGCAGGCAACCCCGTTCAAGTCTATGGGTGTCATTTCCATGGAAAAACACAGTGGAAAATTTTGCTCATCCCTAATGTATAGTACTTAAATATTTCAACACTGGTGTGTTTTGCTGCCACTTTAATGTAGTAATCAAAGCATAGGAGATGCAATGTTTCATTTTATCTGCTGTAAAATCACTGTGACTTGAAGGATGATTTCCACTATACTGGATAAAAGCCTAAAAAATAGGAGGAAAAAAGAGAAAGAAACAAATTAAATGAAAGGTATATTTATAAATTATACCGTCATTGCACATTTAACTAAACACAGTTTAGGGTACGATGCATGTAGAACCTGACTTGCTAGTAAATCTCAAGCTGAAGGCACCATTGTCTTTATATATTTATCTGGTCTGTGATAAGTCTTGCCAGTGAGCTTTCTATTTCTGCAAAAGAGGAACGTGCTCACTGAGTGCCTATAAGATTTACACATACATATAATAGAAGTTATTTAAGATCAACTAGTCTAGGTGCTACAGTGACACCTTTTGGAAAATAGACTTGGAGTCTTACATATCTATTTCAATTCTCTCTGGGTAGTTTAGGTGTCTCTGCTTTCTCAATATTTATTATTCTTCATTCATAAAACCTGAGCATTCAGTTTAGCAGGACAAGAGTAATAAGGAGAAGTAAGGTCCTGTGCAAACAGAGAAATGATTACCAGGTGCTCCTAGTCATTGTCACTACACATAATAGAGAAAACGCAAAACCATCACACTGCT
>CM044440.1:9350346-9362829 GCA_024363595.1 Xenopus borealis | reverse complement strand
AAAGACTCCAATCCTTACTGACTACCTTTGAGTCCATCAGCACTGCACTCTGCATCTTATACTGAACTTTTAATGCAATGCTCCAGATGCAACTGCTGTGTAAAAGAGTACTTTGGGACACTCCTTAATATTTACTTGCATCTTTGGCATTGCTAAATAACGCCCAATAAGTTTCATATAGCATCTACAGGGATAGCTATTATCTTAGCCATAAAGCATTATGGAATTGCTGTTTAGTGATATAATAGAAGAAAAATATTCATGTAACGTCAATGTTAGATGACTGGCTGGCACAAAACTGTACCACAGACAATTATTTGCTGCTGTTTAGTTTGTATTAAAAAAAAGACTCCAATTACAAAACATTTAAATACAGTGTGATATTAGTTTGTCATTAGCCAATGAACACTCCTAAGCAATGCAGGGCAGTTGACTGTAACTGGATATGACCCCTATGTGTTCATTGTGGCAAAATGTAGTTACCCTTTTTATTCCCTATGCTGCATCTCTTCATATTGCTTATTTGAATAGTCTGATGGTTATTTGGGTTGGGGAGGGAAGAGAGTCTTTGGATGCCAAAAGCAAGGCCAGGTCACTCAATGATTCCAATGGGGTTGCTGTCAACGGTAACTGACTCAGGAGCTGAAGTGTTTGGTTGAACATTCTCTTTCTCCCTTCAAGCCCACCAATATGGTAATTTTGGTCAGGCCTCACAGGTACTACACGTTGATAGCTTCTGTTAATTTTATAAGCTTACCAAATTCCCAAATGATTGAAGGCATTGACAAACTTTGGGCTAATCCAATAGTATCAACACAGGCTGCCAGGAGAAGACGGTATCAACCAGCCAATGTGGTCCATATCCCAATGGAACTTTTAAACCTGCCTGATATATATGTGGCCAGTTTTCAGTAAGATATGCATCTGCTAGGCCATGAGACAGGGCTCATATATAGGCAGATACAGTCTAGGGCCAAATGAGCAACTTAAATTGGCCTGTGCATTCAATGCTATGCAGTTTGGAAGTACTGGTAAATGATCTATGATCCCAACTGCTTGAAACCACCTGAGGATTTCTAGATAAAGGATTCTTCTCTAAAACTTTACATGATAATTTGTTTGGAAAATAAACTCAATGTCAACAAAATAGAATTGTTTCATTCACAAATTAGAATGTTTAAAGAAAAAAAAATCCAGTAATACAATAGCTTAAATTTTGAAAGTACACCTCTCATGGACATATATAGAAACTGGCCAGGTTTTAGATGCACATTTTTTAATTATAATGTTTAAAAATACAAGTTCAAAAATTTGTGATTTGAATGAATAGGCCCCTTTGTCTCTTCTCACATAATGGAGTATCATGGCTTACACTTGGGATCATTTGTAAAGATTGGCCACATTTGCCAGCTGCTGGTGGAACAATGAAAGTAAGCATCTGATTCATTGCCCAGTCTTTAAAACTGAGCCCCATTCTGTTGTATTGTAGAAAAACTGTTAGGCGTGAAATACAAGGTAAATGTTGGCTCAAATTTCCAGTGCCAAACAGCCAAAAAACGAGTAACTGCATTATCATTACATTAACCACTCTTTTTTGTCAAGACTTGGGGGCAGATTTACTAAATTCGTGTGAAGGATTCGAATATTCGCACGAATAGTCTCAATTCGGTCTTGTGACTATTCGAATATGCAAATTAAGTATTTTTGACCATCGAATATATATATATAATATATACTATTCGCCAGTCGAAGAACTTGCCCATTATTCGACTGCCTACTTCGCCAGATTGAACCTACCAAATTGCAATAGGTAGTATAACTATTTTTCTGGATTGGGAAAAATACATTAAGGGGTATATTATAAAGATGTGTAATATAATATAAATATATAAAATAAATATACAGCTATGGCATCTGGTGACTGGAAACCCATTATCCATAAAGCTCCAAATTGCAGGAAGGTTGTCTCCAATAGATTCCATTTTAATCAATTTTTATAAAATAATTCCCCTTTTCTCGAAATTCGCAAATTTTTCGGAGAAGCGAATCTCGGGAGATTCGCCCATCACTAGTATTTATTTATAATGAAAATGTTATGATGAATACTAAGGGGCAGATTTACTAAATTCACATGAATAATTCGAAGTTTGATCGAATTTTTATTAAATTTGAATCTTCGAATATGCAAATTAGGCAAATCTGACCATCGAATATTTGAATTAGAATAATAGAATAATGATAAATCTGCCCATAATTGTGCACAATTTTGTAGGTGCAATTAAATAATGCTCGCCGACAACACAAAAGTACCTCTGTATTTTATGTTGGGTCAATAGCAAGTGTATCTTAAAATGGAGAAATACTCTGTTATGAATGAAGTTTGGCATGCAGTATCTTGCACAGGTCTCTGCTGATTGAGTCAGGATTAAGTTCGTATTGATTTATATTTGGATATAAATGGTAATGCAGACAACCTGAGGACTAGACTTCTCAAAATTGCTGACCCAATTAACATTAAACTACTTGATGACATCTTAATATGTCCATTCCCTCTGGTAAAATACTACCACAGAGAAGCAGGGTATATGTTGTGTGTATGAAAAATGGAGACATGAGTTTATTTAAAGTAATTATTGACCACAGCTGACCTGTTCATTTCCCATTTGCAAATCTCCGTGAGGTAAGTTATTAGATTTTTATAGACAAAGATGATCATCAGTGTTCCACAGTTCTCTTTATTGATTACGAAGGGCTTTGATCTGACACTCCTAATAGTAACTATTTCTATCAAACTAGTGATGCTTCATTTACTAAATATAACAATACTTGAGGTTTCAGAACCCCCAAACCATTTTCAATTACTATATGTATCATGCAGTAGGATATATTGCCAGAAACCAGAAGTATTTGCCCAAAGTGTGCCAGGTCATTTCTAATAACATGATAAAATAATGCAACATGAAAAAAAATTGATAAAAATTTAACAAAAATTTAAATTTTCCATAAATTTTTCCAAATTCAACTGTTCGTAAAAAAAAAAAAAAGTTTAAATTGTTAACTTCTAGAAAAGCTAGCCAGGTTTTAGGTGGCAACATTTTTCATTGAGTTTTTGAAAATGTTTATGCTTGACAGATCTTTCATTTCAGAAAACTAGTTTATAAAATTCAAGATTGTATTTTATGCCTTGATTTTCTTGAATCACAGAAAAGAAAATAATTGTCTCATATTAATTACTCTATTAATTAAACAGAAAACCTGAATTCGAAAGAAAGTATACAGTATTTCCCATAGATTTAGTGATGGGCGAATGTGATCTGCCAAAAATTTAGCCAAACAGCAAAAATTTGCCAAAATGCATTGAAGTTTATGGGCGATAATAATTTTTGACTTGCAACAAATTGTGCAGCAAATTCTTTTAGCCATTAGAGTCTATGGACATCATTTTCACAGCAAAAGAATTTTGCTCATCACTGCTAAGAAGTAAATAAAAATTTTAACATAATCTTTTTTTTTATAGAATTTTATTCTTAGTCATAAAACTTGAATGAGAAGAAATCCAGGGATGCATTTTTTACCTTCAGTTTCTGAATTTTGATCTAAGAATATACTCCTTGGTGGGGTATCAATGGACTTCCCTTATGTAAGAGGCAACTGAATCAAACCCCATTAGTGCTGTTCAGGATCTCTTCCATAAAGGATTCACCTCATAGTTCCATAACCTTTATGACCTGCCGCATTTCAGTTTTTTACTGCATAGTTCCAGAACTTAGAGAAGGGTACATCATTTTCATCATATTTTCTTCCTGGCTTGAACTCATGAAGTTGTAAATGTTTACCTTCAGTTTCTGAATTTTGATCTAAAAATGTACTCCTTATTGGGGTATCAATGAACTTCCCTTATGTAAGAGGCAACTGAATCAAACCCCATTAGTGCTGTTCAGGATCTCTTCCATAAAGGATTCCCCTACTAGTTCCAAAACTTCTATGACCAGCAGCATTTCCGTTTTTTACTGCATAGTTCCAGAACTTAGAGAAGGGTACATCATTTTCATCATATTTTCTTCCTGAAGTTGTAAATGTGCATTATAAAATGAGAGGTAAAACTGAATGCACTGTTATTTGGTAATTATGTAATTTGGCTAAAATTCTTGCTAAAGAGCCCTGAGCTTTAAATGACTTGGACATAGATTAAGTAACTTGACACGGCTGTTTCTCATGGTAAGCAATGGGCAAGCTGTTAACCTTCCCTTTCCCCATGTGCCCTGAATATATTCACCTCTAAAACTGAACTCCATTGAGGGGATGTGAAGGAATATGACCATAGTTCACCTGTGTGATGTTCAGAATGCCCCTGTCCCCCCCCCCCATTCACCCTTAGCTTTAACTTTGCTGATAACTCAGTTTAAAAATACTTTTTTCCCAAAGTTCTTTATTTAGTTTGATCAAAAGACTATTCTGGATCAAAGAGCAAAGTTGGGTAAACTTATTCTTTGGCAGCTCTCAAGAATTCAGCAAAAGACAAAGTACTGCCATTGCAATCCACTTGTTTCTGTTTGACACACGTTACTGATTAGTTATTTTACCTTAAATGATAAAATCTAATCTGTCATGCACCCAGATTTATTTTGTCAATATAGTGCAACTCCTATTTAGCCCCATAATCTGTGTGATTGCTAAAAAAAGACAATACCCTATTGATTTTGTTGTATTCGCTGTTGCATTTTGTTGCAACCCTAATCATCATTAGGCAAGCCTTCTCTTAGGCATCTCGAGCTAGCATATTTATTACAAATAAAAAGGAATAAATGAGTCTGACATTACGGAATAAATAAAAAGTAAACTTGTTCATTGTCTGTGCTGAATAACTACAAAAAAATCTTTAAGATGGGAAATTTTCAGATTCTTCAATTACTCTAATTGATTGTTCAGTGCGCTCAGTCAGCCAAAAGTAGAAGGAAACTTTGTACAGAGATCATTAGTTTTTCTCCATTTAGAGATTAATCATGAGGAGCTCTGGCTCTTTAATTCTGTAATTTGTATATTTAATGGGCTGCTGCAGAATCTATGACAGTAATTAGCATTGCCTGAAAACTCATTAATACGCAACAACATGATTAATGCAACATTAATGCAAACATGAGTGAAGTTATTTGGGTTATATAGTAAAGAGATTAAAGTTATAATATCCTGTTAGTTTTACTAGTGGTGGGCATAATGGGATTGTAAAAATATATATAAGAAAACAAGTGGCACATCAGTAATTTTAAACTAAAGTTGGTCCAATGGAAGCTTAGGTTTGTTCATTAGCTTTTATAGCAAGAATCTACTACTAAGTGATTTCTGCATTGAGTTGTTTCAAATAGCTCTACAAACAATGGTTTTAAATGGCTCAAGAAGTTATAAACAATAATATAGGTAAATAAATAATTGCAGGAGGCCATAGGGTTCAGTTTTACCTACTGCTCAGGAAGTCCCCAGCTTGTAATATATAACCCATGAAAGAGAAGTATTTAGGGGTAGTATAGTTCCTAGTTCCCAATGTATAAAAGGGGAGCTCAGGGTGCTCAGTCTTTTTCTGGATTCTACCATAGGAGGAGGTAGATTGGGAAGTTGGCTTACGATGGACCTAGGCCACAGCATTTACAGAGGATGGGTTGAATCTTATGATAATCATTTCATAGTGAAGCAGGGGCCAAAGGGGTCTAGTGAATATAGTTAGCAAATTACAGACTTGCATGTTATCAAAGTACACTCCAGGGATGTAAGTTAGTTAGAGCTAGTGAGCAAGAATAGTTTTGTGCTCCACCAAGAAGTAGTGGGTGTAGTATTTCCTTGATGACATTGCACAGAGTAGGGTCTTGTAAAGGCTAAGTGGATCTAGTAGGATGCACTCTGGACCAAGGAGGAAGCTGGTGTGTGACAGATGTAAATAGTCCAACAAGACTGTCCAGTCAAAAGTCTGGGACAGGCAGCAGGAAGCATAGTCAGAAGTCAAAGCAGAATGTTCAGTTATCAGAAATCACCAAAGTGGTAATTATAGAGCATCCAGGAAAACTCATGAGTAGGGATGGGTGAATTTTTTTTTTGTGCGATGCAGTGTGTCAATTGTGTTTTGTCGCACGACAATTTTTTTCACTCATTGAACTCTATGGGCATAATTTTTAAGGAGAAATGGTGTTAAAAATTTTGCTCACCACTACTACAGGCATTGAACCCTGGTTACTAGTATCCTTTTAACTTTGGATTTGCCCATGTGCAATGACATCACATGCCAGGGTGATGCTATACTGAGTGCCAACAACACAGCATTGCAGCCAGAACCCCCATTATGAAGTGGATCACATGAAGTGGACAGGTCTTCGGTGTGCTAGGGCTCAGGGTGGTGTACATTCCCTTTAAAAACCACTAAACCTAACAGGAAATATTGCTACATCTATTGCTTTCTGTACCTTCTGTTCAATAAATCATCAAAGTCATGGTTATGAACCACTGGTACCCATTTATTTAGCTTTTGTTATGGTTATAGAACTACATCACTTTTCCTATAGATAGAGGGCTCAGCAGAAAGTGAGAGTAAAAATATATGGATTGTATGCAACCCAATTACACCCTTAATCCAGTGTTATTTAAACCTGAAACCAATATGCCATTCATTGTAAAAGTAAAAAGATATTTGTTTCAGAGTGAACTTACTGCATGAATAGTTTGTGATTTTGACAGGTGTGTGACTGTATCTTTCTTATGGATGTAATACATTTTCCACTTCTAATGAGTGTCTTGCATTAACATACTTGAAATTCTTATGTAATGGGTCTTGTAAAGGCCAAGCATCTTGAATCTAGTAGACTAAAGTCCAGAGGGCTACGTCCCATTTATCCAATAGATTTCCTAAAACCATGAACTGTAACAAACTGTGAGTAAAACTAGGGGGTGCACTGAGATTCCTATCTTGACAAGTTCTTCTGCCTTCAGCAGATTTCATGTCTGAAACTTAATAGAGAAAACAATCCCCATGTTCTTGCTTGGACAGGTCTAGTAGAAAAAAAGTGTGATATCCTAAGCTTGGCACAGAGTTGAAAACCCAAAGTTCAAACAGAATCTAAATTTCACAAAATAAAAGTAATTTACATGTTAAGTCTTCTTTTACTCAAAGCCCAATTTGGGACATACTGCTTGAATTCAAACTAGGAACTCACAGTTTGCTGTGCAGTCTGCAACTTTTCTCTTAGCTTAGAGATACAATTCCCAGTTCTGAGCTCAGTTAATAAACTTTGTACTGTAGGTCAAGTCTGTTGATGAGATTGCTGATATCTGTATCGAGATCCCTGTATAATGTTTCATGTCCTGGTCTTGTTTTTTGTACTTTTTGCCTGGTTTAGAAATCAGTCTGTTGCCTATTTTTGAATTTGCCTCAAAATTCTGCAGTTGTTCACCTGTTCTGTCTCGGACCATCTGAACACCACATTGTTTTGTCCTTACTGACTCCCAGGGGAGTTTCATGCAAGACCTGGCAGTACCTGAATAGCTGTGGACCAGGCCAAAGGTCATCAGCAATATAGCAATCACTTCTGGAATCCAGTTACTTCCTTGGGGTTCATGATTGCCTTACATGACACAATTGTTCTAATGTTACATAGTATGAAAATGATTGTTCTTATCCCTCCTTGGACATGCATCATGAAAATCATACACAACCTTAGACATGAATCAGGAAAATCATACACAACCTTGTGCTTTAGTCTTCAGTCTACTTTCCTAAAAGCATGAAGCCTTATTAAGCTACCATCAACTCCCAAACGTCCCTCATATTGCACAACTCAAACATTCAAGGGCAACACAGGTATATATTCTAATAATACCAATTTGCAAAAATGATTTAATTTTAATTAATGATTTAATAGATCAGAACTTGTATTTGATCCAAACTAAAATATAATGAATCCCTTTTTGGAAGCAAAACCAGCCTATTGGGTTTATTTAAGGTTTACTTGATTTTCTAGTAGACTTTAGGTAAGAATGTCCAAATTATGGAAATATCCATTATCCAGATACCAGTAGGTCCCAAGCATTCTGGATAATGGGTCCCATACCTGTATTATCCCCTGTGCCATTATTTATCAGTAGGAATTAATTATTTGTGGCCATGCATAATTGCATCTGCAGTGACAGTGAGTGATTTATCTTCATGGATTTTGATCCTGGAATAGGACTGTTTTATCAAAAGCATCACTTACAGTAAATTTCAGCAACAATTCTGGCCTTCTAGCTGCAAATCAATATTTTCTTCTTTTTAGTAAATTGTTTCATTTAGAGAAAATAACACTTGTTAAGCATTCATAACATCAATGCCCTGAAAATATATGAAATTCATGCACTGTATGATATATTATAAATATACTGTTATTTATCTGTTCCTTATTGGGATTTTGATGGTGTCTAGAGGTAAACCTGATGGCACAATAACTTTCTTAATCTGTTACTGCTTGGCTTTTTGTAAATTCAGGTCATTGCATTTTATTTAAAGAGCTAATTTGCTTTCAGTGATAATAATGAGACATTCACCAGTGCCTGTTTTTATGTCAAGCCCATAGAAAGCAATAGAGAGGGAAAAGGGCTATTTGGAACATTTTGAGTATGGAATAAATGCAGCCCCAAAATAAATACATTCCATTTACTCCTCTGTTGCTGGGATTGTTTAGGAAATACACATATTACTATGGGAAAGTGAATTCTCTGTCAAGGAACACACACAAGAGAAACACCTTGTCAATGAAAAACATTTAGCAAAATAATTTTTCCTTTTGATGTATAATGTTCTACAAATGCTGTTCAACACTTTCCCCATGGTGGAGTACAGAACTGCTAGAATACAATGTTGTGTTGACTGGGTTGCATTCAAACTTTACAGGTATCCCCATGGCATGGTGTGGCCCTAGAAGTAACATCACTAAAACCGATTAGAATATTTGGACATCTCACCCAACATATTAAAATATACATAAAAAAAATCTCCATAACTAAACCCACATGCCACCCAACTCTCCCTGCAGGGTCTCCACAGACAGCACATACATTTATCAGATTTTATGTTTGAATCATAACTTCTTGTGTGTGTGTGTGTGTGTATTCCCACCATTTCTTCCACCAACCTCCACCATTTTGCAGGTGCAGGGCAGACTGCAATCAAATTATTTTGTCCTTAGCACTCTGCCCTGTATAATGGTTGTACAGTGTTATAGTAATAAAGGAATGTATGTGCCACCCAAGTGCTACCCTCAAATTCAAGAGGCCCTCTGCTCTCAATCTATTATCAATATATTTAAGACATGCAATGAGGATGTGCCCACAAAATACATATAGACATATCAAGAGGTCTTCTGCACTCAACTCATTATCAATATATTTAAGACATGCAATGAGGATGTGCCCAGAAAATACATATAGACATATCAAGAGGTCTTCTGCACTCAACCCATTATCATTATATTTAAGACATTGAGACATTTTGTGCATACAGCTACTTAAAAATGCCTTAAAACAAAACAGGGATGGTTTGTCCATATATTGCAATATATTTAAATCATCCCCGGTCTGACCAACCCTACACTTGAATTTCATCTGATTCATTAAAAATGTAACACTGAATTATAAATTTTACCTGAAACTTACTCCCAAACTTGGTTGCCAGTTATTGGCCACCACTGGGATCACCTGACTATAGCTGGAAAGGATGGGAGCTACAAGATGGAGCTGGTCACTGCTCCTGTATAAACTATAACAAACAAGGGAAAGTTGTGCTAACCATTAATTTTTAAACCATTAGGTGGGGGTGCAATTAGACTGTGACCACAAAATTCATACAGACAAATACAAGATCCTCTGCACTCAACCTATTATAAATATATTTAAGACATTTGGTGCATACAGCTTCTTAAAAGTGCCTCCATACAATTATTATCATCAAGTGTTGCAGTGAAAATGATGCCAATCGACTTGGTGAAAAAAAATTGTTGCACATCAAAAATATATTACGTAATTTTTTTGTTGTTTCGCTAATATTTGGCAAAGCAAAAAGGGGCTGATTCGCCAATCACTAGTGTTAATTCAAGTATATAGGCTGGAATAGGTAGATTAGTTATTTCACAAGAAGAATTCATCTTACCTACAGTAGCATCCGGTGGCTAACTAAGGGGCTAAATTGCAAAAGTGTAGTTGGCCATAGCAACAAATTGACAATAAGATTTGATCAGTATGTAAGTAAATTAGTTCCTGGTGTTTCTTAAGAATGTTTTGCTTTTTAATTCATGTTAAAAATAATTCTCTCTAAATGCATTTTCCCTGTGTCCCACAAGCATTAAAATACAGTTCAGAACCAAGAAACCAGATGGGCTGATTCTGTGTGCTGTGTCAGCTGGAATGCAGGAAGAATTCATTGCTCTTCAAATAAGAAATGGACGTCCTTACTTTCTTTTTGATCCACAGGTAGAGTAATGAGCAAACTGGTGAAAAAGATCTCTATCAAAGATCCCAAAGGCATCTTGTGCATTTAATGGTTTAAGATGATGAGGCGTTTGCTGTTTTCATTTTTCCTATTGATCCAGGTTAATGGGTTCTTTAAAACCTTTGTAGATTGAAGTTCTTTGGGAGAGAACTATTGAAACACCCCAGGCATTTTCCAATTTAATTAGTTATCTGTTTACTATTACAGTACTTCAAATTTTATGGCTAACAACAGTTTGTTTAAAAATATGTTGACCTTGCTAATACCACGGTATTAATGTGTGTTCCACGATGAAGTTCCTCTGAGCTGCAAAGGAAGTTAATTGAAACAATATTTTGCATTTTATTAGTATTTGATAATGCTTTTACAGTTTAGTAAATCCAAACAATGAGGAAATTAAAACAAAGTCATTTTAGAAGTTGAAGTATAATTAAAATTAAAAAGAAAATGTAATGCACAATAAAAGGAATTCATAAAAGGAGTGACTTTACATGCCACTGAGGCTGCAATGGAACAAAAATGGGCACAGTCATTGATGCCATTCATTCAAGGGGAACTATTGAGAAAATGGAAAAAAAATGTAATCTACATCATATTGTAGAAGTTTGTAATATTGATGTATAGGCACTAGTGATGGGCGAATTTATTTGCCTGCGGTAAATTCTCAGCGAATTCCTGAGATTCGCAGCAGGTGAATAAATTTACGCAACGCCAGCAAAATTTCGCCTGGTGAAAATTCACCGGCGTCTCGTTTTGGATGCGGGTGTCCATTTCTGGCCCCATTGCCGGCGTCCAAAAAACGGATGCCAGCAATGGACGCCCGCATCCAAAAATGGACACCGGCATCCAAAAACGGACACCCACATCCAAAATGAGACGCGGTGGCATTTCGCGAATTTCGTCGAAACGCCGCTGATTCACCCATCACTAATAGGCACCATCTCAGATCATTTTGCCTGGTCATGTGCTTTCAGAAAGAGCCAGCACTTCAGGATGGAACTGCTTTCTGGCAGGCTGTTGTTTCTGCTACTCAATGTAACTGAATGTGTCTCAGTGGGACCTAGATTTTACTATTGAGTGCTGTTCTTAGATCTACCAGGCAGCTGTTAGCTTGTGTTAGGGAGCTGCTATCTAGCTAGCTTGCCATTGTTCTGTTGTTAGGCTGCTGGGTGGGGGGTAAGTGAGGTGGATGATATCACTCCAACTTGCAGTACAGAGGTACAGAGTTACTGAATTTTATCACAGCTCAAGTCACATGAATGGGGCAGCTGGGAAACTGAAAATATGTCTAGCGCTATGTCAAAATATGTCAAAATATGTCAAAATTAAATATAAAAAAAATCTGTTTGCTCTTTTGAGAAATTGATTTCATTGCAGAAGTTTGCACTATTAACTGATGTGTTCTGAATTATTTTTCCTATGACAGTGTCCCTTTAACAATCTCTCCCATTAATGAAGTTCTCGTGTCCTTCCTGCTCCTCATAGATGTCTTTACATGTTCTTGGTCACACCCTGCTCTTCAATCCTTTCACTGGGGCACCTGCACTGGATCAGCCTATCCCTGTATGGATTCATGTTATGAACATTCACAAAAATCATGGTGGATCTAACCAATGTCTACCTGTTGCTCTACAAAAGCCTATGGGAGGAGGATGGAGTGAAAGAATGGAACCTTCCTCCTCTCCAGTAGAATGGCTTATTCTGATTCTGAACACATCATCACTATCCATCCCTTTGTGTAATGTTATTGCAAATGATTAAATAAAGTTTCCCTGTGAACATGATTTAAATATATTTAAAGGAGAAGTCTACCCTCCCTGCGCTAAACCCCTCCCCTTCCCCCCATAGGCCCCCTCCCACCAGCCTACCTCCCTTCCCAGGGTAAATGCCCCTAAGTTGTTACTTAAGCCTCAGCGTAGGTCCTGTCCATGGAGTTTGCAGCCACCATCTCCTCCCCAGCCGTCTTCTTCCTGGATTCTTCG
>CM044440.1:9327670-9348039 GCA_024363595.1 Xenopus borealis | reverse complement strand
GCACCAAAGCTCCCCTGGGCACACCCTGCTGGATCTCCATCCAGAGGCCAAAGAGGAAACTGCCATTCCCTTCCCAACACTATAGAGTGTAAAGCAGGAAATGGCCACCACACCCATTGACCAATAACTACAGGCATTCAAATGCTTAAATTGCAACACTTCTGCCTGGCAACTAAGGAAGGTAGGTTTAACTCTATAGTTTAACCTATAGGTCCCTACATAATAATAATGGCAGTGCTATTGAGTTGGTCAATTAATCAATTAATCAATGCACATTCCCTTGTGTCCTGTCTGAGTAATTCAGTTTATATGCAATTGCATGTATTTACAAAAACAAGGGTTTTTAGTTACAAAGTTATAATCATAAAATTGATAAGCCACCATCCACTTCAAGGTAAACCCCACACGGTGGTTCCTAACTTGTTTAACTCTGATCATAGTAAATGAGGTCTTGTACCTCTCGGCATAGTAACATTGGAGTAAATTTCTCCTGAGCCTTGGTTTATCTAAGGGCTAAATCCTCCCCCACCACTAACTAGCGGCTTTTAAGAGAGAATGATTGTCCAAACCAATGCCCATTTTTTAAAGAAACAATGAAATAATGGAAAATAGTGAAGGCTAAGTAAAGCTATGTGTAAAAGTGCACATTTGAAAAAATGTGTATAATATGTGCAAGTGTAAATGTATAGATAAGAGTATAGGTGTAAGGAAACATCAGTAAGAAAGACAGGCATAGGACCACCATTAGTTAAAAGGGTGTTACAAACCACATGAAGCTCAGCCACTGCTTCCGGCTTTTTACACTTATTACACTTCAATTTAGTTTTACTTATATTGTCTCTGGGAAAAGAGTGTGGCTGTGCAGCTATAGTAGGGAGAGATGGTGCCTTTAGCAGCAGTGGGATAATAGTTTCTGGGAAGGGAGTGTGGCTGTGGAATAGCAGGTATAGTAGGGAGAGATGGTGCCTATAGTAACAGTGGATAATAGTCTCTGGGAAGGGAGTGTGACTGTGGGATAGTAGGTATAGTAGGGAGAGATGGTGCATATAGTAACAGTGGATAATAGTCTCTGGGAAGGGAGTGTGATGTGGGATAGTAGGTATAGTATTGAGAGATGGTGCCTATAGTAGCAGTGGGATAATAGTCTCTGGGAAGGAACTGTTGCTGTGGGATAGCAGGTATAGTAGGGAGAGATTGTGTCCTGTCTGCACAGAAACTTATTGAACAAGAGCATAATCTCACATAATCTCTCTGATATTAAGATATATGAATTGTAGATTTGGCCATGAAACTAAATACAAAGAATCCCTTTTGATGACTTAAATATGGTATTTAAAATGCAGTATCATTTGTACCAATTTTAACGCTAACTAAATGCACTTTTATGAGACAGCATTTAATAAAATGCTCATTAATTTCATCATTAGAATTGGGTATGCCAAGAAGTTAGGCAGTTTCTTTTGTCACGCCCAATTAGCATCCCACGCTAGTAATTCCATTAGTATTGTTTCATTCACTAATGGAGGAACTAATGGGCATGCTACCAGGGCACATTAATTGGGCATGACACCAGTTCTGGTTTTAATTATTAAACTACAATAATGAAATGCATGTTTGTGAAATGTTAAAATATTTAAATAGAAGTAAATGCCAGGAAAATTAATGGGAACAAAAGCCATATCAGCCATTTTGCACTGGATATGTATTTGAAAATTACTCTATGGTCTCCAGGATTTGTTGCAATACAAGACAACATATAGAAGATCTAATGTTTCTAATGGTAAATAACATGGTAGATTAATTGACTACACTTCAGACTTTTTAGGCTTCAAAGTCATTGCCTAAACTGACCCGACCTAGATGCAGTCTTCCAGGCAAAGCTAAAACTGAATCTGATTGGCTCATAATAACACAGTGTGTTTAAATCATTACAAATTCTCTTCAAGCTTAATAGCATTGCACGCATGAAATATATAAACTCATTAAGCTTGTGAAATATAATGTCATTTGATATTTCCATATCACTGTTGTTTATCTGTTTTAAAGATGAGGTGCATATATGTGGTATATCTGTAATGTCTCCAGTATGAAAAATAGAACAAGACAAAAGAAACAAGTACTAATATTCCATTAAAAGAACCCAAAAAGGTGAGAAAAACATTGTGCTGTTCGAATGGGGAAAAAAAATAGTGTCAAAATTCACAAATTGGAATTTAAAAGCTCCAATCCGAATATAAATTTGAATGTGAGATT
The DNA here is from genome assembly GCA_024363595.1 of Xenopus borealis. Taxonomy (NCBI): domain Eukaryota; kingdom Metazoa; phylum Chordata; class Amphibia; order Anura; family Pipidae; genus Xenopus; species Xenopus borealis. The sequence goes on along the minus strand of CM044440.1, from coordinate 9,345,786 downwards.
ATCACACCTAAATATTCACGACCTAAAACCTAGAGAGTAGTGATGGGTGAATAAATTCGTCAGACACAAAAAATTCGGCATTTTGGTGCGAGCAAATTAATTTGCAAAGCTGCGTGACAATTCGCCAGCAAAATATCAGCTGCATCAAAAAAGATTGGTGTGCATCAGTATTGTTGCTCACATCAAAATTTTTGTGCATCAATATTATTTGGATGCCTATTGAGTTTAATTAATTTTTACCAAATAGTTGCGTGTATATAATTTGTGATTAGCTCATGATGATGTTCGTCATTTTGTGGTAAATTTGCGAATTATTCTGCAAAGCAAAACTGCACAGATTCACTCATCACTATTGCTGAGTTAATTTAGAAGTCAATGGCAGAGTTCTGTTGAACCATTTGAATATGTTAATTGCCTTCCTTACATTTGAGGTTTTTTTACAAAGGAAGACTCGACTCGTACGATTCGATTAAAATTTTTCGGGTCAGGACTATTCAATTGAATATTAGAAGTTCAACTTTTTTCAAAAATAATCTTCCATTTGAGTTTTGAGTACATTTGAATTCACATTGATTCGAAATTTGACCTTTATATCTGCCCATTAGTCATTGTGGTATTATTTTTGGCAACCCTCAATATGAATGGCCTGTTAGTGGAGGTACCATTAGTCCCTGAATGACTTCCTGGGTTAACCTATGTTAAAAAATGTTAACATTTGAACCTATTTTACCAGTGGATTAAATTAGCTACAGAACAACTTTATTTTTCTCAGGAACGAAAAATTCTACAGTATGAGATTATTTACAGTGTTTCTTAAAATATTAATAATTTCACTGCACTGATGATATGATATGTTTTGCTCAATCAAAAATGAAGTATGTGGTTTGGGGCAGATTTATGAAAAATTTTTGAGTTATTTTCTAATTGAATCTTGATAGCTTATTCATGAAAAAAAGTATCACAAAAAGTAAATTGCCCTAAAATCTAAAAAAAATGCATGCATCAAAAATGTATTATTACAAAAAAATCAAAAAATCTGATCCAAAAGCTATACTTACAGTGTGTTCTTGCTGTTCCGGTGGATGTAATGTTTTCAGCCTTGAAACTAACCAAATAAATAAAATGACTAGGTACAATATGGCTCAGCAATGGCTGTAAATCCCACAAATTACTGTGGATGGTCTATACACAGGTACTGGTTCAGATATTTTTATTGGTTCAAATAGTTATTGTAAATATCATCATACAAATTTGGCCAAAATGGGAAAAATGTATTTATAATAATATTTGCTAAAATGACACACTGTGTGCCACCAGTGGGAGCACCATCATTGGGGAGTCTGGAATATTTGTTGGTGGGCTGCCAAATTATTTCTTAATCTATAGAAATTATAATGGTTACTAGGTAACTATTCATAAAACCTTTTCCTTGCAGAGTTGTTAATAACTAAATGTAATATTAGTTCTATTATATCTACTGTAAACTTATAACTTGGACTTATTGATATGAAATACATCTAGATGCAATTTTCTTGATTATTTCCATGTTGTAAATTTGAGGGAACAGATAGTAAACTGCAATACAGATGGAGAAGGTTGAATTGAAGCATCTGGTGCATGTATCAATGTCCATTTTTTCATTTTACTAAATAATTTCTTGTGTGCTATCTGTGCAACAAATGGATCAATTAATCTCCCTTACCCACCCCAGATCAAAGTGAGAGGGTATTAGATTGCTAATACCATCAGAGGCCTCACTAACCTCAAAGCAGAAGAGGTAGTAGAAAATATTAAAGCACTTCAAGTTAAAGATCTGAACTTTTCTTAGAGAAACATCTCAAATTTGATTTGCATTTCATTACCTTGTCCTTTTTTTTAAGTGGGATTGCCTGCAAAGTCCTAACTATTAAACTTTTTTGTGTTAACATTTTCCCCCAGACATTTAAGGGTCATGGAACATTTATTTTAAGGAGGGCTCATGTGTAGGGCATTAGAGGGGCATTTACACCAATATCTCTAATAAATACAGCCATTTGACTTTAATGTACCCACGCTATTCAAATTGAACTAAGCGTAAGAGGACTAATAAAGTTTTGCTAGGCAGAAGCAATTGCTAGCGTCATTTTGTTTTGAAACTTTCGCACTGCCAAACTAATTCTAGAGAAAAGTCGCCAGCATTCTGCACCCATGATGCAACTTCGCATTTTTGTGTGATTGCATAGTGGTAACGAATTTTCACTTGGCGAAGTGGCGCAAAGTATAGTGAAACATTCATTGGTGACAATTCAACCTTTAGTGAATTTGCCCCAATGTGTTCTGAGGTTTGATCTAGCAATTCCTATTTTAGGTTCTATTGAATTTGAATTATTTTTTGAATCCCATTTCAGTCCCATTTACAAATCTTTATGTGTCTATTTTACTATAGGCAATGCACAAATCAATAGGAAACATTTTGTTGGTTGCCTTGAGGAAGTTTACATTTACTCAGTGGAAATCCTATGGATAGCTTGGAGGCTTTAGACTAGGATGTCACTGAAGAGAAAAATAACATTTATGACAAATGGGAGGGCTGCCGAAACAGAGTTTTCAATTTGAGCAAACACAGGGAATTTTGAAAAATGTGTAACTTGATAGTTTTTTACATTTATATCTGTTTCCAGGCTTCCTTGAGCTTTATTGTTTTGTATTTCCTGATGGTCTCAACTTTGAAATAGCTTTCATGTTTAAAACCAACCAGTAGAAAGGGCTACTTCTGTTTACCTACGACAACCATAGGCCAGACTACTTTATAGTATGTATAATAAACACTTCAAGATCACAAAAAAAGTTCATCCAATAATGTTTAAAAGGTAAATTCATGAAACTGTACTTATTTTCTATAACCTTACTGGGTTTATATGTACTTGCTTGTGTCAATGTACATAAACAATAAACATTTGGTGGCCAGAGCACACCTGTACAGAAGTCTGTGACTGTTTTCAATAATGCGAGAAAAATACATCATAATTCCTCGCCTTACAGTACGTTCAATATTATCGACCAATATTAGCAACCAATCAGTATTTAAGTTTTCTTTTCCTAGGTGTTTAATTGATCTCATATGGGGTATAGAATCATGGAAGGAGAAGTAACTCTTCCCCTTTTCAAACCACTGTTAATGCTACATCCAGAACATGAAATGCAGGTTTGGTTATTGATGTTAAATAGGAAAGGGATATCAATGAAATAGAGAAAGTCCTAAGAAGAACAAGTAAGTTAGTGAAGGGGTTCTTCTTCGCTAGAACTGGTGCGGTTTTCAATGATAGGGGCATCAGGTAGGTAAAAGTAGTCACTTGGGGGTGTCTAATATTTAGCACCCCCAAGTGTAAAATCCTGTTCCTTCTCCTTTATAAATAACTGTTCTGATCTATTTTTATTCATTAGCTTTTGGGATGGCACTCAAAAAAGGCTTTGTTGTTAACTTTGCAACTTCCTCCTTTGGTGCTGTGAGAGTTAATCTGGTTGGCTGCTTGTTGACTGATAGCTCTGTTAACTACAGATGGAATGACTCATTGTCATTGTATATTGAAGGGAAAGTCAAGAATTCTATGACAATCACCTCCTCCCATTCACAGGTACAGTACAGCAATGTTATCCTGTATTTTGGAACAAATGTTGCTAACACCACTGTGCATGCATCAATTCAAATGTCTCCTCTGTTTAAAGAATAGTTAAATAGAGTGATAGCATCAAATGAAGCAGGATCAGAAGCAAGTATTTGGAGTCGAGGTTGTACAAAAACAGATGGTAAGTATTGCATATAGTATAAATTCATATATTAAATTATGTTTGACGGTTCTCTTTACAATTCCACATTCTCTCAGCACCCCCCCCCCTTAGATAAGAAGCCTGGTTTTGAGGCTGGGACCCTTAGTTCTTAACAAGGTTACAGATATATAAGTACGCAGGGGTAACAATCACCCTGCTATAGTTCCAGGGGTAGACTGGGGGGGGGGCCTCGCAGGACTTCTTTCCAGGGCCCCCCTCCTGCCCCACCCCCTCTGTGGCACGCCGCTGAAGCATGAAGGTGCCGCTCAACGAGCATGAGCAGATGCGCAGCTGTTGCTGCACGGGCCAAAAAGTACTGATCCCAAATCTCCCCCTAACTAGCCTTCAAGCTGTGCTCCCTTAGCTCATAACAAGGTTACAGATATATATAGAAACATTGGAATAAACATCACCCTGCTATAGTCCCAGGTGTTCACAGGGCACACATAAGCACTCACCTCAAATCTCTCCCTAACTGTCCTCAGACTGGGCCCCCTTAGCTCATAACAAGGTTACAGATATATAGAAACATTTGGGTAACAGTCACTCTTCTATAGTTGTAGGGGCACCAGGGCACATATCAGCACTCACCCAAAACCTCAGCCTAACTGGCTGCAAGGCTAAGCCCCTTTGGCTCATCACAAGGTTACAGATTAGTTATGTGTTGATCAGTAAAAACTCAACCCAAACCAGCAAAACCTTAACCCACATCCAAGCCTAACCTACAATATGTTGCTATTGTAGGACCTGCACCCAACCCATACATGCCTATGTCTCTCTTAAAGCTGCTTCTGTATGTGCCTCTGGTCCCAAGACAAGGACATTTCAGGAGCAGAGGAAGAGTATAGTTTCCTGTTCTGACCTGCATCCAACCCTAAGCAGCAATGTTTGGCCAGATTTCAACCAGGACCTACCTAACTGGTAGTCAACAGATATATAGGAAAATTGGTATAACTGTCACTCTGCTTTGGTTCCAGAATTAAATAATACACTCGGAGAATCCCAGCCCCCTATCCTTATTATATTACTTTGTTTCTATGAGTTCTATTGCCTGATACATTGTTTGTTTATACCATATACTCCAACCGTATACTCCAACAAATATCCGCCATTATCCATTATCCTCCCGATTTTCCTTTCTATAACAAGGCACCAAATTTTGTAGAGAACAAGGTAGTATTTACTATATCGGTACCTGAAGTTGATGCAAGGGTGAAAACCAAAAACAGTAACAATTAACAACTAGGGGAAGAAAATTTTGAATTTTTAAATTCAAATTTAGAGTTTATTTTAGTGTAATTCAACTAGGGAATAGTCAAAATTCAAATTTCAAAATGTATCATGTACTGTCCCTTTAAGAATTCAAATTTGGCTATCCTCCATCTAAAACCTGCCAAACGGGTGTTTTAGGCTATGGGGGACCTCCTACGATCAATTTGGAGTCCTTTGGTGAAAAAACTCAAATTGATTTAGATTCAAATTTGATATGATTTTGCAGGTCAATTTTATTCATCCGAATTTTTAAATTTTTAATGAATTTCTATTGGTCTTTTTATAAAAAAAAATTGAGTTTATTGAAGTTTTTAGACACTCCCATAACTTGCAATTCGACCGTTGATAAATTTGCCCTCAAGTGTTTTGAACAATTGACAACCTTATTTGTACAGTATGAATTAAACCACTAAGAAAAGTATAGAATTCTCTCACTGAAATATCTTCATTTTGTACTTTTCACCCATCTCATTGATTAAATCTGAATTTCTATGCAAAAGGTTTCTAAGATTACACTAAAATCTTGCTTCTAACAGATGCTGCAAAGTAATTAATTTGTCCATATTTCTCGCATGCCATCCTTTGATTTCACTTCTTAATTACATTTAAACAAATTGAATTCAGGAAATGAAATCATACATTTGGGCATCATTTAAAATGTTGTGTTTTGTGGGTTGATGTACTCAATCTATAAAAGTGTCAAAGCACAATGTATAACAAGTCTGAATTATCTTGCTTTCTCAGCTTTCGCTAATACATTATGTGAGAGATCTCCCTGTCGACACCAGCACTTCTTTCATAGTTGGAAATAAACCGTTCATATTAGTAAGATTTGCTATCCATTTACATGGAATTATAAGGAAAAGTAACACAAAAAGTTAAAATGTTGTACAATAAATAAATATAATGTGCTGTTATTCTGCACTGCTAAAATTGGTGTGTTTGCTTCAGAAGCACTACAATAGTTTATAAAAATTATAAACATATAAACTATAAATTATGTAAGTGAGAGCAAGTTTGATTATTCACCATCTAAAACCTGCCTAAATGCTGTTTTAGCATATGGGGGATGTCCTACAATCAATTAGGAGTCATTTGGTGGACTTTTGAAAATCATTTTTTTGTTGTAAAAACTCGAATTGATGTTGATTGAATTAGATTCAAAAGTACAAGATATACTGTATTTTGAATTTTGATTTTTAAAAAAAAAACTCAATTAGAAGTTGGAGTATTCCCTAGTTGAAATACACTAAAATAAACTCAAAATTTTAATTTTCAATTCAACCCTTGATAAATCTGCCCCATAAATACTGTAATTGTCTTTAATTTTTTTATGTGACCTTATCAAACAGCACATGACACTTGTAAGGAAGCAGTGCAAGCATTTCTTTGGGACATATGGGACTGAAGCAGTAGAAATGACAAATGTGACCATTTTGTTATGGCAAATGATAGTGGAATTAGTCCTTGACAGCTTCAAACCTTGGACTTTATCACAAGTAAAAGATGAAATACAGGTTACGTTTTTACAATTTTTTCACATAAAATTTATTTATGATTTTGAGAAAAATAGGGTGACTCATATCACTAAAATTGTCTGTAGAAAATTATTTAGTACATATATTTCATGGTCTAAACACACATTACTATCAAACTGCTTAACTAGTCCTATATGCTGAATTGATTTTCTAATACTCAAAAGAAGGTTTTAAGCAGACTAAGTTTGGCTTTGGATACTAACAGATTAGCTGAGGGGTTTACAGTTTGTGAAGGATTATATATGCTCGGTGGATGGGTTTGATTGAGGGGATTGAAATTCGTAAAGTAGATTGTTGGTGATATGCCATGATATATTGCAATACCATTGTCATTAGACAAGGGAATATTCTGTAATATATTTTGTTAAATTGTGTTATAGGAAAAGATTTAACATGAGTTTAAAAAACTCCATTGTAAAAAGCACATTAGATATGATATTTGTGTTGCTGTAAGTAAATGCAAACAGAGGGAACAAGCAAATACATTAGAGGTGAGAAAAATTAAAATGTGATGACTACATCTTTGCTCATAGAAATGATGAATGATTTGTATAAGAATTTAGTCAACAATTCAACAGCTTTTGAAACCAAAACCGCAACTTTGCAGCTAGTTCTTCACTTACACCATTTCTTGAGAATAAATGTTTTACATTTTTCCCTGTTTCAACTCCACACCTAAGGTGGATGTTTATCTCAAGAATAACCAAATAATTGTTGGTACCCAAGTGGTCAGTCAGCTTGTTGCTGTGAACAATTAAACAGTTTGTGATGCATTGTCTCTGCCTCCTCATGGTGAGTGAGTGAGGACTGGCAACCTTCAGACAATTCTAATCCCCACCTTCAAATACTGCAGACACTTTTATTCTTGGCACATTGACAGAGTATAACCCAATAAAAAACAGAGATGGGGCAGATTTACAAAATACTAACCTAGCGATGGGTATCCTTTCAGTTTACTATTGTTACAACCTAATAACCCTTTGTGATACCAATAGACACATGGAGAGGACTATTTACTAAAACTCAACTTTTTCTTACTTTATTAATGAAAAAAATTTGACCAAACTCGTACACTCAAATCCCCTTGATTTACCCATACATCTTTGCAAACAAATTGGTGAGACAAAAAGTTGACAAAAAGGTGCATCAATTCGAATTGTGCAAGATTTTGTGAATTGTCAAACTCAACTTTTTGTCACCTTGAAAACTCAAATTTATCATATTATCAATTGAAAATCAGTGCAAACAGTCCAAAACTATTGAGAATCCTGAAGGTAAAAAACATGTTCCATTGTTAAAGGGTCCATCTGCCATGATTTGTGACAGGTGTTATCTGGAATATTTTCATATTTAAATTTTTAGCAGCTTCACAGCATAATACATCTAAAAAAAATTGTTTTTTTCCTATAAAAATTTAGTGTTTATAAATGTGATACAATTAGGGGCAAATTTATTATTATTTACTCATTCGAGGGCTTTTAGTCCTCGATTCGGCCGAAATTCGATAAGTATTCGACTATCGAATGCTTATCGAATAGTTTTAGGCTACTTTTTCTTCGCTATTCGATTTCTCGATAAAATCGTACGATCGAATACCGATCGTTCAATTTCACAAAAAAAATCTTAAAATTTAGTTCGTTAAACGTCCGATCATACGAATGGTATTCAAGCAGGTGATAGGAAAAAAAAGCCTATGGGGGATTCCCATAGGCATCTATTGCAATTCGGTAGGTTCAATCTGGCGAAGTAGGCAGTTGAATAAAATTTTAACGTTAAAGTACTTTAATCATAGAATGGCCGAATTATCGAATATCTGATTATTCGATCTATTCAATCTATTCAATACGCTCAAATTTTGTGTATTCAATGATCGAAGTAGCCAAATTTGTATATTCGAATGTCCAATAAAAATCGTTCGATAAGATCGAACTTCGAATTATTCAAGTGAATTTTGTAAATCTGCACATTAGACTGCTGTTAGTTATATTTTTCATAAATCTGTCCCTAAATGTAACCAGTCTCCACTGATTCTTCTGAATTCTAACTTTTTTCCACAAGCTGGATCCCTCCAGGGCTCTGTTTTTATTTGTATAATGCTTCTTGAGGGAAAAGCACTGTACAGCAAAACAATAAATTAGTAGTAATAAACAAGGCATTATTAGAAATACAATTCACATAAATATAAAATATAATTAAAATACAGATCAGGTGCTCAGTGTCAACAAGAGAAAAGAATGGAGGACCCTACCCCATCGGGCTTACAGTTTAAATGGGAGGGTAACTTACTGACACAATTCAGAGGGGTATTAAAGCACTGTAGGTTACAGTTTGGTGCTCCCAGATGTAGTCTTTAAGTTTAGTTTTAAAAACATTGAAGGAGGATTCTCTCCAGTGAGATTAAGGAATGGCATTCCAAATATAAGGAGCAGCAAGAGAGAAGGGTTTGACATGGGAAACAGCAGTGGGAGTGGGGGTGCAACCAATCAATTACTCTGAGAGGAGCGGAGGTTTCAACCAGGAACAAATAGAGAAACAAGAGATGAGATGTAGTTAGGTGCAGAGAAATTAAAGGGTTTGAAGGTTATGAGAATGAGTTTATAAGTTATTCTTTGTTTTATAGGACGTCGTGATAAGAACTTCAGCAGTGGAGGGGCCTGTACCTTTTGGATGAGAGGAGTATAATTCTGACAGCAGTGTTTAAAAAAAACTGTAGAGGGGAGAGATGGGAGTTAGGGAGGCCAGTTATTAGAAGGTTAAAGTAATCTAGTAAGGATAGGATGAGAGCATGCATGAGCATCTTGGACGTAGCAGGCTAAATGAAGGGATGGATTTTAGCAATATTGATTAAGAAAAAGTGACAGGTTTTGCCAGTGGTGTTAATTTGATAAGAGATGGAGAGAGGGGAGTCAAAGATTACCCCCAGACAACATGCTGAGTTGACAGGGTTAATGCCATCAACAGGGATAGTGAATAGGGGAGTAGGACCAGGCTTAGATGGAAATAGGATTAGTTCAGTTTTTGTTAGGTTGAGTTTGAGGTGGTACTAGTTCATCCAGTTGGAGATTGCTAGGAGGCAGTTAGAGATGTGAGCCTCTTTTCAGCTGTTAATGAAGGGGGGGGATATATTTGGGCATCATAAGCATAAGATGATAATTAAAGCTAAATGATCATATGAGGTCTCCCAGTGGCAGAGTGTACAGGGAGAACAACGGAGCAAGTACAGAGCCTTGTGGCACCCCTGTATTAAGGGGCACATTTACTAAGGGTTGAATTTCAAGGGTTAAAAAAAAACCTTGAATTCGAACTTTGAATTCAAGGTGTTTTAAAGCAATTAAATTTTTCGAACAATCAAATATTAAAAATGTGATCGATAAAATTGTTTGAATCAATTGATTCAATCAAAAAAACTGCCAAATTGCTATATCAAATTTATCTTTAAGGGGCAGTACTTCGAAAGTAAAATTCGAATTTTTGAATTTGGTCAATTCGAATCGAATTTTGGGCTATTCAATAGTTGAATAAGCACAAAATGAATTCAAAATTCAAATTTTTTAATTCGAATTTTCACTTCGAATCCATTCGACCCTTAGTAAATGTGCCCCTAAGTAGACATTAGGAGCTGGTTTCCATTAGTAGAGGTAGGGATCTGATTGCAAATTCAAAGACTCTATGGGGCAGATTTACTAAGGGTCGAAAATCCTCAAATTCAACCATCGAATTTTTACTGAATTCTAACCCCTTGAATTCGATATTCGAATTTGAAGGGTTTTAAGGAAATCGTTAAATCGAACGATCAAATAAAAAAAAAATCAATGGGAGCTTCCCATAGGGTTATACAGCAATACGAATTTTTAAAAAAATTTGATCGAATTTCTTATCATTCACACGAATTTAGCAAATCTGCCCCTAAGTCTTTAAAGAAATCAGTTAGGGAGAGTGCATCAGGTTGACCGATACTGTTGATGAGGGATAGAGAAAAGTATTGAATAGAAAGAAGAAAACCGGCATCGTGGGTTTTATTTGTGATTGTTTGTGAGGGTAGGTAGTGATTATACTCACTTAACAAGGTATTAGGATAAGACCTGCAACCATAGAATGTCCTGATATATTTTCCCAAAATAAAATAAATCTCTATCCCCTTAACTCAATGGTTGTCTCACTTTTTCAATTGAACTCAACTCCCTTTACAAGTTCAGCCTTTGCAGTAAGAATATCTTGGGCCACAAATCACCCCTAATTCAAGTTGGGATTTCAGGTGTATATAAGAGAGCAATAGTGGCATATCTAGGAACCAAAGACCCTGGTGGTGGGGTGCAAGTACCCCCAGTAGTTATGTTACTGGAGAGCCCCTCAAATTTTTTGTAATGGACCAATGGCCATTATGTCATAAGGGGCCCTCCAGCAGAAAATGATTGATATGCTCCTACCTACCTGTCATTGTTGGCTCTGTGTGCCATTACTGAATAGCAGGGGTGGCATTCAGGCTGAGCAACCCCTGCCACTCAAAGTTTCCCCAAGGGTGAATTGTCATTGAGTAGGATTGTACCACCACTCCATCAAAATATTAACTGGCACCACAAGGACACCGTGGGCATCAGAAGGTCCAGTTTTTATCTTAGATTTGGAAGGTTTCAGATATGTCAAAACTAAGAAGGTTTAATTCAGAAAGTCAATAGCTTATTCTCAACTGTTTATCACAGCAATTTATCAGTTCCCGCTGAAATGTGAAGAACATGCCTTTTGTATGGCATTTTTCCTTGTTGGAGTTAATGGGTTAAAAATTAAGAAGAAAATGTACAGTAAGGTCAGAGAATATATTTTAGAAGCCATTTCAGCTTCTAAGAGTTTAATCCCAATTCCTACGAATGAAGGGGAAAAAAAAGATTTTCTAAATATCAGTGGAGATCTCCGCTGTGGAACTGCTGACTTTGAACTCCATTCTGATCACTGGATGGGTGTAAATCCCACGGCCAGACATGGAGAGCAGAGGGAATCAGTATGGAGCAGGGGCAGCACAGCTAGTTCTTTAATTGAATTAAAACCTAGGTGACACTATTGTCAACACCTGTCCAATTACAGACAGGCCTAGGTGTTTACCATTGCTGTACAAGCAGAGAGAAGATGACAGAAATCATTCCGCCCACAGATTAACATAATGAAGGGGAACAGATTACAGTGGATGCAGGCCAAACAGAGATATTGGCAGTTCAGGAAAAGATAAAATAAAAAGGAAATTAGTTTGCTGAAATACTATATAAATAGTAGCAGTACACACTCTGCCATACAACATTTCCCCTTTATGTGCTTTGTTACTAGCAAACAAATTGCTTTGCATTGGTAATGTCATGTATGGGGCTCCCAGTAGAATAAGCACGACGGGGCCGAAATTGTAATAAAGCAGAATTTTGTATACATTGGTCATCACACGTGGGGAGCATTTATATACAGCAATATTAGTTACCATTGAGACTATAAAAGTTCATGGGGATCAGAATATGTGAGGAAAGAAAAGGATGTTGCACAGGGAATTTGAAAGGAACAGACAAGAATAGCCTGATCCTTTAAGGTTACTGACCATAGCACCTGCCATCCTCTCACGCCTCCAAAATAAAACAAAAACATGCATTATGTTATCATTTAATGATCACAGGGTTACTGTTACCCAAATGTTTCTATATATCTGTAACCTTGTTATGAGCTAAGGGGGCCCAGTCTGAAGGTCAGTTAGGGGGAGATTTGGGGTGAGTGTTTATTTGTACCCTGGGTACCCCTGGAACTATAGTGACACCCAAATGTTTCTATATATCTGTAACCTTGTTATGAGCTAAGGGGGCCCAGTCTGAAGGTCAGTTAGGGGGAGATTTAGGGTGAGTGCTTATTTGTACCCTGGGTACCCCTGGAACTATAGCAGGGTGACACCCCAATGTTTCTATATATCTGTAACCTTGTTATGAGCTGAAGGATCAAGCCTGAAGGCCAGTTAGGGGGAGATTTGGGGTGAGTGTAAATTTGGGGTGGGTGTTTATTTGTGCCCAAAACCATCATCTTTTTTTCAAACTGTATTTGGAAATCAGTTGTGGCTACTGATGAAACTTACTAAGGGCACTCCAGTTACACCAAAATGTCCTTGCTGGCAGAAGTTTCAGGGTTCCCATAAGTAGCCTCAAGTTGCTAGGAGCATGTATGTCTAATCTGAAATATTTGTATTGAAAGGCAGTTGACACATCACTGTGGTAGGTTGATCATAACTAGACCTGTACAGCTTAAATAAGACTTTTGACTTTTATTGTTAAGGATCTCACTCTATAACATCACATTGGACAACAAATTTGGAATATGTTTTCTACCAAAAATAAAACCTTCCTTAGAGTACATCTATGGGGTTATTTGCCTAGACGATAGATGCATCCCTAAGTCACCTATATTTGCACATTGTCCTTGTCTTACATGTAGTAAATGAACCATGGATAGCAAGTTTAGATTATTCAAAGTAGACACACTGGTTTCAATGGGTACAATACTGCACCCATTTGAGTGCCTAGCAACCACTCTCCCAGCCCATTTTCGGGAAATAGTGGTGAGACAACTGACAAAAAACAAAACTGCATATGTCTGAAAGGAACAGACAAGAATAGCCTATATTTGCAGAATTACTCATTGCTTGATGTTTCCTCAATGTTTTAAGCAAATATCACAACTAGTGATGGGTGAATTTATTCGCCAGGGGCGAATTCGTGGTGAATTCCCGCCATTCGCCGGTGGCGAATAAATTCGCAAAACGAGTCGCGCAATGTTTTTGACACGATGCAACGAAAACGACGCAGCACGTGCCGAAAAGTGACGCAGCGCGCGTCGAAAATGACGCAACGTGTCGAGGTTGATGCGATGCGCGTCAAAAGCGTGCCGTGACTCGTTTTTATGGAAATTCGCTAATTCGCTGCGAATTCCCGCCATTCGCCGCTGGCGAAAAAAAATTCGCAAAACGAGTCGCGCAACGTTTTTGACGTGACACGACGAATTCCCACCAATCGCCGCTGGTGAATAAATTCACAAAACGAGTCGTGCAACGTTTTTGACGCAACGCAACAAAAACGACGCAGCACGTGCCAAAAACGTCGCGACGCATCAAAGTTGACGCAACGCGCGTCAAATTTCGGAAAATTCGGGAATTTTTCAGCGAAGCGAAACTGGGGAGATTCGGCCGTCACTAATCACAACTTTTCCCTTGTTTCCCCTCCCAGGCACCCTAAAAAGCTTGTTCCTCGTCACAAGGTATGCCGTAACTCTTTCCGTCTGCACCTTGGCAGGGTGCAGTGAAATGCCGTGTGTTCTGAGCATCTATTCTTCACTCTTCAGGAAGGTAAAAGTAATTTCAGAGGTCTTGACTTCCCCATCTCAGTCATGAATAATAAAAGAGAAGAGCGAAATGCTGCAAAGCCATTTGCTACAAAATTTGGACCTAATTTGATGACAAAGTGCATTGCCAGACTGTAATTGCACCATTTTTTGGGGGGTGCTAAAATGAATCAAACTCCATTCCCTTTAATGACATGCATCTTTAATAGATGTAATGCAGATTAATGGGCTTTTTAATTGCTGTTACGTTGTTCATGCAAGAGCCTTGTCATTAATACGAAGCATCTGAAAGATTAATGAAAGCTTCCCCCTTTTACTATGGCTCGGAAGTAAATCCAGAGACAGACTGACTAAAAAGAATTGATTGTATGGCACAGTATGAAACTGAGAATCAAATGCTTTGCTTTCCATGGTCTCTTTTAACTGCTAAACCCCAGCACCGGCAACAGTTATTCCTACATGATACAACAACCAAATGCCAATGGCTTTACCTATTAATCATTTTAACATGTGCCCTATTTGTAAAAGGGCATCCCTCTGCCGTTCCTCCTTTTCCTTTTTTTCTCTGTTTTCTCTTGTTAAACATCCCATAATCCTACCCCCTTACCGCCTTAAGAGCAATGATTTTGCATACAACATCATTTTATTGTTAAAACTGATTTTCCTCTTCTGCCCAAAAATAGTTTGATATTCCCTGTTACCTTAATACAAATGTCTTTGAATAATACTATAACTGTATATCATGAATAAATATATATATTTGTAAACAAAGATTTCAAAGAACCAAACTATACTGAGTAAGTGTTTTAAACACTGTCACACTATAATCAGAAAGCTCAGAATTATGGGTAGGACATCTCTCATTGAATAATTATAGTCAGATTTTTATAATTATATAATTATATAATTTCACTCTGTATGATATAATCAATCCTTCTTGGAGGGAAAACAATCCCATTGGGTATAATTAATATTCAAATTGTTTTAGCTGACTACGGAGATACAAATTATGGAAAGATTCCCTATCCAGAAAACCCCAAGTCCCGAGCATTCAGGATAACAGGTCCCATACCTGTACACATGCAACATGCATGTATGTCAATTAGTGATGGGCAAATAAATTTGCAAGGCACAAATTTGCAGCAAATTTCCGTGTTTCACCGCCAGCGAATAAATTTGAGAAACTGCTCAAAAATTCACCGTGGAAAAATCTTCAATGACAGAAAAAAATTGTTGCATGTCAGAATAGTTCTTAAAATATTCACAAATTATTTGCATGCCCATTGACTTTAATGCATTTGGACAAAATAGTCACGCATAAAAAAACTGTCGCTTGCATCAAAATTGTCGCACATCAAAATTATTTTGCTGCCCCTTGACTTCAATGTGTTTCTCGAATTTTTTACTGTTTTGTGAATTTTGCGGTAAACTTTCCAGGCACAGTAAAACTGCCCCTAATCTCCAGCTCCTGGAAAAGATGTGTGTATAGAGAGCAGGGATGACAACCTTTTGGAAAAGTAAGGATAGTGGGCCAATAAATTGATATCTGAATTCCAGTTTTTACCGGGATTTAAGGTTTATTGCAACAATTTCAAATTAGGGTTTCTGAAACTCTGATTTTTGAGGTTTATTAAGTGGAAAAACCTTGAAAAACTTGAATATAAAAATTCTGCATATAAAAGATGGCAATTCCTCAATTTAAATCGGCAGACTCATCGATAAAGAGAAGATACAATGTGATTGTGCTGCATTCAAGTTTTTTAAGTGATCAAGTTTTTGAGATTTCAGTTTTTTTAATAAATATAGTTCTGTTAGTTTTTACAAATAAAAAACCCTCAAAAATTCACAGAATTTCATTTGAACAAGTGTCCCCATGCTGAGGATTATCATTGCTGCGCTACTTGCTTTCAAACTATTTGTAAACTTTTTAAACCATGATGGGGTTAAAAGTCAGGATAAAAAGTACTCCAACTCAGATCTGCCGAGTTCATGTAGAACTCACAGATGTCCCATTGACATTTTGTAGATATTCCTCGCTGTGTTTCATTCAATCTGGTGTCAAATTCAGTTTTCAGCAACAAAGTCATAAAAAGTACGATTCAGATTTTTGTCAGAATTTCATGGAGTCTTTTCCAGCAAAACACATTTTCTGGAACATTTGTTGATACATGGGGGGATTTGGTCGAAGTGGTTTTCAGTTAAGATTGAGAAAGTTTGGGAATTTGATAAATAACCCGCACAAAGTTTGGATTCACAACTAGTGATGGGTGAATTTATTCGAATAAATTAGTGAAATGCCAGTTCACGAATTTCGCTGGAAATTCGCAAATTTTTAGGCGAAGCGAAACAGGGCAGATTTGCCCATCACTATTCACAAGAAAATTCAGCATTTTGCCATTGATTGCAAATGTATTTAGTAAAAACAAAAGTCACATGAAAAAAAATGCCCATAGACTCCAATGTATTTTACACAGAAAAAGTCACGGTGAAAAAAAGTTGCCATGAAAAAAACACCCACTGATGGGACAGATTCACTCATCCCTAGCACCATGCTTTCAAATTGAATTAAGAATACTTGTAAACTATGAGAAATAGCAATGATATATTTCATATTCCATACCTGTATAAAATGAAAATACATAATTTGCTTAATTGGATTTGCCCAGTTGCTAGGAAAAAGTCATATTATAAAGACTAATAATAAAACATCATCAAGACGCAGCAAAGAAAAAAAATTTAATTTTCTAAATAATTACAAATAGTACTTATACTCCATTACATGGCAATCAAATATTTTATTTAGGCAACCACTTTTGTATCAATCAAGGATTAAACAATGATTCCAGTAAGAGACAAAAATATAAGCTTGAAAATAAGAAAACAAGAAGCTTACTGGATTCATAAATAAAATCCCCTGCAGGCCAGTGCCTTGAATAGAGATCTACATCTCAAAACATTTATTAAGGTATTAGGATTTGTGTTTTTATTTATACATTTCTGATATTGTTAATAGCATTTCTTTCAAGGATGTACTTAGGATAAATTAAGTGTTTTCTGAAGTCTTCTAAGCGGGGCCAGAGTTTGCTTTGTAGGATACATATATTTAGATAACCAGGTCATAATATCATCATTTCACTAATGAATATATACATTTTTTGTTCCCTTCGGTTTATCTTGATTTGTGACACACAATGAAATTGGTATCATGTTTATGTAACATTTTGCTCAGGCCCAACTATCACTGCATGTAGGTGCCTCTTGGGATTCAAGGCTTGGTTAGGTCCACTATATTACATGTCCAGCAGTTGGGAGGTTTTGTGCCCTTCAAAGTCCTCTTGGTTCACAGTCATCTGCCTTCATTGTAAATCTTTGCTGCTGATACCTTCCATCACTTTGTGTATAAGGCATCAACAAAATCAAGAAAGTGACAGGGGGCAAACCTCCCTCTGACTTCTGCTCTGTTCTACATATTCAGTACATCCACCAAATAGAAGATCAATGGTATTTATTCCAAGTTGGACAGTATCTCATTATTCATCTTGCAGGCTGATCAATCAGATAACCTGAGTGTTGGCTGGAGTATGCTGCCATTAGACTGCTTAGTGCATTAACTGAAATGAATTACAATGAAACAAACATGTTACACATGTACAAACATGATTTCATTAATTTGCTATTCATTTTACTTCCAGTTCCAAAGAAAGTCCAGCCAGCCACGGCAGAGAATTTTCCATATTCATTGCATTTACATTGGTTGGAACCCAGGAAATCAAATGGAATTATAGCACAATACATATTTCATATTTAATGGAACACAAATATACATAGAATATGGGACAGAACATAATTTTACTTGTGGGTATTTCCAGTATGTGCAGTTGCTTTTCTGAAAGTGTTCTCTCTTGGTTAATAAAGTGTATTTATTTGGGAGAGGCAGTATTTCAAATGAGATTATATTGTTTCTAAGCCTTACTCTTAACATTTTTCATTGGTTATGCCACGGTGGTCCCAAGACATAGGGGCAAATTTACTATTATTCACCCAAAATCCTACGAATTTATTCGAAATTCAGTAAGCATTCGGATATTGAATGCTTATCGAATATTTTTAGGCTATCATTTTGCTTGATATTCGATTTCTTGA
>CM044440.1:9303987-9318560 GCA_024363595.1 Xenopus borealis | reverse complement strand
GGACACAAATGGTTTTTTAATTCTCTAATATGAAAATTAATCATCAGACAAATGGTCTTCAGTAGATGTCAGAAGTGAGAAGAAAATCATTTCCTCCTTATCCAATCATTTCTGTAAATTGAAATCAATGAAATTCTTTCAACAATAGAAAGAAATCAATGGGGCGAAAAGCATAACTTCCCTTGCGATCCTGTGAGTTATAGTTGCTCTGACGTTAATTGAGAGGATATCTGAGGTCTGCAATAGAATTTCTTGTAATATACTTGACTTGTTCCCAAAAACATGCAATTACGGGAGACAAATATACACAAAAGGGCTGTCAAAAGGCACTCAGCAATAAACAACACCAAAACATAATGCTGGAAATGCTGTGCTGTGACCATTTGTCACTATAAAATGCAGACATTCAGATGCAAAATCTAAGGTCAAACTATGTGAAATAAAATTGCAAATTTTTGTATTAATATTCAGTTTTATTATATAATCGGTGTGCAAAATTTTAAAAGATCATTTTTTATTCTCTTTCAATTTAAACCAAAGATGCTAATTGTATGCTATTGAATTCTTCACTGTAAATTACATACATTTTGTTATGTAAATATAATAAAGTATGTTAGCATTCAATCAGCAATATTCATTTTATCACTCATGTTGAATTGAGTGATAAAGGTTTATGTTGAAATATTGCTTATATTTTTAGATTTTAAACTTTTTAACTTTAACCAGTTTTTTGTTTATTATTTCATGAGTATTCAAAGCTGAATACTTTTCTTTTTAAAGAACCTTGATAAATAGACACAATTCTTTTCCGAGAAACCAGACAAAAAAAAAAACAAGAAGAAATAAGCTAGAAGGAAAGACATACTTTATGTACCATAGTGTAGTTTTAGCTAGAAGTCATTCGAGAAGTACAAAGATTGGCACCAGCAATGATTAAAGATGTTGTGGGAAAGGGGAAAGCTTGGGTGCCAGATTTAGGGATGAGGGAAATATTTTGCCACATTTTGCTGTCAAAGAACACACATAGACTCTGTCTAGTTTAAAAAAAAAAAAAATAAAAATGTTGCATGGTTTGAAAAATATCACATGAAAAAACTCCCATTGATTTCAATGTGTTTGGTGAAATTTTGCAGATTTGTTAAATTTGTTAAAAGGATCAGATTCACCCAAAACTAGCCAAAGGCTGATGTAATTGTGTTTGTCCTGCAGATCAAAAATGTTTCTTGCATATTCTCATCTGTGTTTTATTAACCAAAGAGTTTCAAGCTGCTAATATCAACTAAAATGCAACTTTTTCTCACAATGGGGCAGATTCACTAAAGGGCGCATTGGCACCAGTGATCGCTTTGCACTACTTTGCCAGGTGCAAAATCGCTACCGCTACGTTAATTCACTAATATGCAAAGTTATGTCCTGGGCACTTAAAAATGGAAAAATCTTTCATGCATTTCAGCAGACATGATATGATGTACAGATGCAACCACTGGGATTTGTGAGTTAAATGCATCATGACTCAGGGTTAATTGAAGAAACTGTGTTATCTAAAGTTATCTTAACTCATTTAATGCATTTAACCTTTTCATTAGCATACCAAAGCACCATTGTTTTCAATGGTGAACTCTTTAATTAGATGGGATGCTGTGACACAATATTCTGTGCTAAGTGGGATAAATGGGATAGATGAGTTAAGTTATTCTGTGTCAAATGCACAATCCTAAGTGGCTTCATCTGTAATTGACATTGTGGAAGATCTAGCTTCATTTTAGCAGTTTGTATGGTCTGAGGTGGCAAAGTCAATTCTGGCGAAAGAGATAACGTCCAGTAAAATCTGCACTTTACTGAATTTGTGGATCAACAACCAAGTCACCTGGCGATATAGTGCGAATGAACACTAGTAACAGTCCCATTTGCTATTGAATTGTCATCTGCGCCTGTTGAATTGTTTGGTGAATTGTTGAATTGAAACCAGTCCAAAACCATCAAACATCTTGAAGGCAAGAAACATCTTCAGATTGTTAAAGGGACATCTGCCCTCGACATGATTTTGACAGGTTTTAACTGGAGTATTTACAGATTTTTAGCAGCTTTGGCGCATAACAGATTTAGAAAAAAAAATTGTTTTTTTCCTTAAAATTCCCCCCCCCCTTTTAATATTCAACCAGACAATTTTACGGTATAATAGAAAAGGTCCATCAGTTTTGGTTGGACTGGAAATCTTTCTATCATTTCTCTACTCTCAAATTCTTGCTTTACCATTATGATAAGGTTTATGAGGAGTTTGTTAAATGCAAGAAAGATTGTCTCTGGCATTTACACCGTTAGGAACATTCAACAGACAAATGATTCATATCCAAGATCAAAATGCAAGAGGCATTGCTGCAACATGTTTCAAATGTGTGCCAAGAAAAATTTTAATCTATTTTGTATTTTTTGATAAATCTGTCCTTTAGAGTACAAGATTACATGAATGCATTTTTTTTAACTTAATGTCAAGGATTAGGTAGGGGGCGTTGTGGAGGCTGATGAGGGAAAGGCAGGAAATTTGTGCCCACGAAACACAGATGGAAAGGCAGGGAGATGAGGGCTTAGTCAGACTGGAACTAGTGCATAGTGAAGCAGGAATAGACTGGATTGGACCGGACAATGAGGGCACAAATTGGGGGAGACAGGAAAGTGGAAGGACAGGATACAGAAGGACAACGATGCAGAAGGAGAATGGATAGCAAGATAGCAAGAGAGGACTGGATAGCAGGAGAGGACTGGATAGCAGGAGAGGACTGGATAGCAGGAGAGGATTGGATATCAGGAGAGGACTCGATAGCAAGAGAGAACTGGAGAGCAGGTTAGGACTGGAGCAGATAGCAGGAGAGGTAGGACAAGGCAGAGCAAGATGCAGAGCAAGACAAGGGAAGATATAGACCAGGTACACGTCAGAACAGAACAGGAAGCAGGAACAGGCAAGGCAAGGTCAGGTCAATGCAAATGAGGAAGGGTTTAAAGCAAAGAAAGATCAAGGTTTAAAGCAGGAGCAGAAGAGAACTGGAAGGAAAGGCAGATCAAGACAAGACAAAGTTCAGAGCCAAGCAGGACAAGACAGGGAGAGGTTCATCCAAGGCAAGGCAAGACATGGTAAAGTAAGGTAAGGCAGAATAGAAAGGAGACCTGAACGGGAACCCATAGCTAGGGACAATGCTGCACTGCTAGGATGGGAACCAATGCTCCAGCAAGGAGTGCTTGGAGGGCTGGCCTTAAATAGGGCAGAGTCAGCCCTGAGTGGCTAACTGCAATCAAACATATATATATATAGTGAGCATCCCTACAGGCTGCTCTCCTGGCCCAATGGATAAGGCATTGAGCCAGAAACCCAACGGTCCCTGGCTTGAATCCCAGCAGAACCTGATGCTTAACATGGATCATGGAAGCTAGGATATACACAGAAACATAATATCAACCAGAATCACATTTTTTGAGCAGCTGTTTTTTCTCTTAAAAAACAAGAATTCTGACACTAAAGACTAAGACAATGTTATGATCTCATGTTATTACCTCCTGTTATTGAGTTTACCTTGAAACATTTTGATCAATTATTTAGCCAGGGCCCCACAAGTTTACAGACACAATGTAAATAAAAACATTGTCATCTTATTCCAGTTCCAGTGCAATCTATGATGTTAAATAAATATTCTGTATCTATTGCTTTGTACATCCAAGATTATTGCTTCTGGTAAGGGAAAGCACTAGATACATACAGGAAATGACAGTTTGTAGGACATAAACATGAAACAAGGTGGGAGAGTGCCAGATAGTGAACAATTTCAAGACTTGAATTCTTGAACTGACCTCCAATGCTGAACCAGGCATTTGCTTTTATTTTGTCACAGGGGTTGATTTACTACCTGTAACAGGAACTAATACACAATTGTTTGAT
This sequence comes from Xenopus borealis, assembly GCA_024363595.1. NCBI lineage: Eukaryota > Metazoa > Chordata > Amphibia > Anura > Pipidae > Xenopus > Xenopus borealis. Next base: position 9,314,632 of record CM044440.1, on the reverse strand, counting down.
GCAACTCTATTTCAGTTTTCAATTTAATTTTGATTATGGATAATAAATTACTGTTACTAAAGCGCTTAGCACACAACAAATTACCTGCGTAAGTAAAGTTAAGACTGAAATTCTGTATATTGCATTCAGTGAGCATTTTGTTTCCTTTAGTGGTTGCATTATCAGTATAGAGGAATGTTCTGTAATTTCAGATATGGTATGTGACCCTTGCAGGTAGTGGTAATTGCAGTTTTAAAAGATAGGAGAAGTTTTGTCCCAATGGTGATCCCACTGGCAGCATTCTGTAAAGGTGAAGAGGTATGGTAATCTCAGATTCTCTACAAACTCTTCATTATTTGATATGGCCTGACTTGGTGCTGTAAGTTTTTTCATCCAGCCTTGACTGCTTTTATACCATACCATTTTGTGCTGACTACCTCCACTGTTGTTGGTTGTGCCAACAGTTCCAAGATAACCATCTTCACAGCTCAGTTGTGTCTTCACCAATTCTTACTGTCTTGGAAGCTACAAAAATCTTTGTACAGCATGTGATGGAATGTCTTCTTTTTAAGCTGATTGCTGCCATTAGTCTTTTAGAGAAAAGTATCAGAATAAATGTTACTTGGGTAACTAATCATTTCAGAGATTTGTAAATTTCAAAGTACATTCAAAACAATTCTCTAATGCTAATACAAATACTTCTTTTACAGCATATAGAAAAAAATTATTGATCGGTTGCTTTACTAATTTAGTAAGTCTTCTTTTGAGGACTTACCCTGGTGGTCTAATGGGGGTTCAACAGCGATGGCCATCACACCTACTGCAAATATTGAAAGGGCTCTATTCAGAAAATGAATTGCCCAATGGAAAGGTCTAAATCTTAGTTCCTGGATGCTATTGTAGTTGTCTAGTCTGTTGCTGATCACTGCCGGTCCCTTACTATCAATACTTCGCTACCTGTCTTGTGACTATGATTATTGTTTCCTATTCTATAACTTCATGCTCAGTTCCCTAGCCTGCTCAGACCTCTCTCCTGGAGTCTCTCATGTTAAGACCTGGTGGCATCTGAATAATGGAGGGCAAGTCCCGAAGCCAAAGGAGGCTGTTATAGGCAGAAGGGTGAGCTGCGACTGGACCCTAGGAGTCTGTTCTGAGTGTGGGATACCCTCATTACACTTCTCTTGAATCTTTCGTTTTATAATTTTTTGGTTTGCAATTGATGTTTGTACATAAACAGAAGTAAGGCAGTGTCCCTGGTTTCTATATTCTCTTATACTAACTCTTGCAACACACATCATTCAAATGTTTCTAAAATAAAAGAAGAAAAAAGTACCCCACTAATTGGTTAGTTTACCGATTAGTTTAGATTGTGTAAGTGGGGTACTTTTTTCTTCTTTTATTTTTGAATTGTGTGTTACTGACTTAGGTCAGACCCCTACTGCAATCAAAGGATATATACAAAAACATTCTTTTAGCTTGTTAAAGGGTTCTCCTTTGTGTGTATTATTGTGTGAAAAAGGTTTGACATCTGTTATCCAGAAACTCATACGGAAATAGAGGAAGGCCATGTCCCATAGACTCCATTTTAATCAAATAATCTCCTTTTTTCCTATAATAATAATAAACCAATACCATGTACTTAAGTCATCCCCAACAAGTAGCTTGTGAGCAACTTGTTTCTCCAGGGGCCTCAAAGCAGGTTCTTATTCTTGAATTCCAGGATTAAAGGCACGTTTTTGTACTGCTAACTAGAGCCTTTTAAAAGCTACCAGTCCATATAGGTGCTACCAAATAGCCAATCACAGCCCTTATTTGGAATCCCCACGAACATGTTTCAGGTTTGTGTTCCTTCCATCTACCTGCTGTTTTTGATCCCAACTCGATCCATACTGGTGGCAAAACAATCCTATGTAAATTATTTTTAGTTGACATAAGGTATGGAGATCCAAATTTCAAAAGCATTCTGTAAGAAGCAATCCCCCCTACAAACCAGATGCTAGAATTCCAATAGGTGCAGAACAAAGAATCAAAGTAAATTGTTAAAAAATGCAAAAGTAGACTACTTGAAAATGATCTTAAACGTGATATTGATTTTTTTCTTACCATTTGTGTCATTCTTACCTTCAGTGTTTTCTGGCTTTCTAAAGCAATATTATCTTTTCACATTAATTATGTATTGGTCAGCTCCCATGAGAATGGATTCAGGTCAAATTCCTTTCCCCCTCTGCACTCAAACCTGTTTAACAGGGAGGGGAATTCAGGTAATTAAATCAAGAGAAACAGAATTTGGCCTTGATTAAAATGTAGATGAATGAGCTTCCTTTGATTTCGTATTGATTATGATGGTGACTTCAATAGTTATTTGCTGGAGAGGCTCCTTTATATTGCAAATGTCACCATCAAACCCACTGCTGATTTCTTTTAACTCAATCTCTCTTCTGTGTAATACTACCACAGTAATGGCATCACAAAACTTTACAACTTACAGTGTAATGATTTGGTCCAGATGAACACTTTGAAAATTTGTATCAAATTGCCTGCCATCAGATCAAACTATTAGACAGACAGACAGACAGACAGACAGACAGACAGACAGATAGATAGATAGATAGATAGATAGATAGATTGATTGATATAGATAGATAGATATTCTTCTCCTTTCTTGAGGAAGGTGGAAAAAATATTTTACATTATACTTTTCTAAATCTATTACCACCCTTGCTATTCCACTATGTTTTATTGTAACCATGGTTTTATAAATTGGGTCCTTTTTTATGTTTTTATGATCTGCTTTCTTTTTTTATATATATTTTTAGTTCAGCGTGCATACTGTGATAAGGATTTTTTTTTTGTTATTTTGAAATAAATACAACCTTTATACAGTATGCTACACAGAGAAAATCAAAGTATAAAAGTTTTACCAATTTTCATCCAGACTTTTTTACTTTTCTTGAAAATCTATATATGGATATTTGTTTTGATGAGGACCATAAGACATAGTCAGTCCTTGATTATGAATAAATTTACATTGATGTGGATAGCATGCATACATTTAGTCTGCTTCATATGCATTAAGCCCTCTCATTATATTCACATTTATTACTTTAAAGTGTAAAAAATGGTTTTATGCAATTAAAAATTAGGCAAAGAACTATTCAACACAATGTTTGGAGCTTAATCTTTAGATTGCAAAGGTAATGCTTATTAATATGAATCAATCTAGTGTTTTACCTTATGAATGTGTCTAAAAATATATTGTATGTCTCCTAGTGAAAACTCATTAATTTAGATGCAGTAAGGTCATTTAAAGATCACAGTTCTCTTTTTATTCAGCTAAGCAACTCACACAAGCACCACTATCAGGTACAAATGTAGCAAAGAGAAATTGTTTCTGGATATCTAGAATTGAACAGTTGCATCTTTTTCTAACAAGGTTTAGATTAAAGAAATGCAGTGAAAAGGTGCAGTAGCGTTTCACTGTCAATATAGGTAGACCAAAAGATATGTTTACTGTATGTGGTCTTTAGGTAAGCTGCAATATACATATGTTGTTCTGCATTCTGGTATTTCAATCAGACGATCAGACTGACCCATATCGTAAAAGAGAACATATTCAATAGCCGGCTGTTGAATATTTGACATCTTGGAGTATCATGAAAATTTTAATGGCAAATGGCTGAAGGACAAGTATTTAAAAGAAACAGAAGTTCTCAGTGCACTTAGTTCTTTGAGAAATATTTTAATATCCTACTACTACTTCATAGGGTAGCACCAATGGTTCTGGTTATACTCATGGATTTTTTCTTCTAGGCATCTTCATCATTATACAATGTATAATCATTATTTACTGGTAACATACTGTATGATTAATAGAATATAAAAATGTACAGACTGATACATTAGATAGCTTTAAGAAGGGGTTGGATGGTGTTTAGCAAATGTGGGAATACAGGGTAAAGGAAGATAACTCATAGTACAAGTTGATCCAGGGACTGGTCCAATTCCATCTTGGAGTCAGGAAGGAATTTTTCACCAGCTGAAGCAAATTGGAGAGACTTCAAATGGGTTTTTTTGCCTTCCTCTGGATAAACATTTAAGCAGGTTATATATAGATTTCAAAGGTTGGACATGTATCTTTTTTCTACCTAACTTACAATATTTCTATGTCATTGTGAAACAAGAGCATTTGATGACAATGCTTGCAAAAGCTTACAGTCTGAAAGCTTGAGTGACAAGCAACACAGAGAGGACTTTTCATCATAATCTGAATTTTATAGTTTTAGAGGTGCAATCCTTTCAACAACCCTTCTGTTAGTGTTTCACTCCATGTGTGGCATGGGAAAAACCTGAGCCCTTGCACAGCAGTATTTGGAGAACCTAGATACCTGGTTATCATTAGGGCAGTGCCTCCACCCAGTGGGATCTGGGAATGCACCTATGGGTGGGCCCACTAGGAAAACATTAATAAAGCAACACAGACTTTGTGAACTAAATACCTGTTGTTTTTTATGATATGTTGACACAAGGGTTCACCAAAGTACTTTAGAGATCTTCAATGTCAAGGTCTAAATATATTCTAATAAAAAGAAGTGTCGTTTATTGAACACAAATGCTTTTACTAAAGACCACACATGTGGAAACACCATGAATCTATTCTTTGGGTCTTCTACCTTTGAAGTGAAAGGTAATTCAAATTCCTTTGATCTGAGAGAAAGTGACTTTAATTCAACAGTGGCCTTATACTGTACATCTAGTTACTATCATTGATGATCCGCCATCAGGTAAATTACATAATTCTGACCTTAAATATAAACCTCATAAATACTCATACCAGTGGTCAGTACACAGCATACACAGGAGTACGGCCAGCTTTCAGCCTTTTCCCTAAGTGAAACTCCAAGGGTGCCTCTCAAAACTCTAGCTCTGACACTTAGTCCCTTCTCTGGGCAATCAGAATCTTAATTCCACTCAACACCCCTAGGTGGAGCCTGTGCTGCTTGGCTAAATAGCTGTAATTGCCTATCACTCCTAGAGTGAGCTATTAAAGTGAGTAGCATATCACTAGCTAGACATGACCTTGTCTAGGTTCCAAGCACAAACTCTTCCTGCCGGCTCAGGTAAGGGGACTGGCAAAATGGACCCTGAGGACCTGTGCTCATTTTATATATTATTGAACACTGCCATCTAGTGGCTAACCCTGGGAACTCAAGGGGTAATACTTTGACCCAGGAAATGGAGTCTGGCCCCTTTATAAATAAGGGGCCCTTCGGTGGCCAGACCTTAGGGTAATACATTAGAAATGGGGAATACATTTATCAGTCCCATGCATAAGAATAAGTACTGAAGAAAAAAGTTGATTATTAAAATATCCTTAGAAAACTTCAGTATACTTATGCAACATAAAGAGAAAGGCTGATCCATTCTAATATACTAACAATCTATTCATCAGAACTTATTGCCAGTCAATCAAACATTAAGCTTGTGTGTTCTCTGCATACTGTATTTACAGGGATGTGTACATGTATAGGCATAATTTGCCATAACATAGCTCAAATGGAGAAGCAAAAATATGACCCTAAAGTGTTTATTTAACAAGCTTGAGTCCAGGACAAATCTAAGTTCTGCTCCTAGTGCAGGACTTTTAATTTGGAAGGCACAAAGAAGCCCTGGACTTACTACCACATCAAGGTCATTAATAAACAAGTTGAAAAGGGACCCAGTACAGAGCCCTGCAGTACCCCACTAACAACACTGGTCCAATTAGAAAATGTTCAATTTACCACCACTCTTTGTAGTCTATCTTTTAGCCAGTTCTCTATCCAGTTACAAATACTATGTTCCAGGCCAACATTCTTTAATTTAACCAGTAACCTTCTGTGTGGCACTGTATCAAATGCTTTAGTGAAGTCTAAGTAAATCAAATCCACAGCCATCCCAGAATCGAGGTCCCTGCTTACCTTCTCATAAAAAGAAATTAAGTTAGTCTGGAAAGATCTGTTATGCATAAAACCATGCTGGCACAAACTCATAGTATTGTTATGTGCTGTGAAGTCCAGTATCCTATCCTTTATTAATCCTTCGAAAAGCTTTCCTACCACTGACATCAGACTAGCTGGCCTATAGTTTTGAGACAGAGAATGGGATCCCTTTTTGAATAACAGAACCACAATTCTCCAGTCTCTCTGCACCATGCCAGACCTCAATGAATCCTGAAAAATGAAGTAGAGAGGTTTGGCAATCACAGAGCCAAGCTCGTTTATTACCCTGGGATGAATCCAATCTGGCCCTGGACCTTTGTTTATCTTAACATGTTCTAGTCTCTTTTGAATTTCAGAATGTGTGAACCATTCATCATTAGATATATTATTAGAATTTGGACTATTAATAAGGATACCTTTGTTAGCTGGTTCCTCATTTGTGTAGACAGATGAAAATTATAATTTTTTTACTATTATTATATTTAAAAAATAATTTTGGATTCTTTTTACTGCTTACTGCTATATCCTTTTCCATATCGATTTTAGCTTGCCTAATAGCTTTTTTGCATGATTTATTGGCCTCCTTGTACCTTATAAATTATTTGGCTGTCCCAACTAACTTGAAAGCCTTAAAACCACGTCTTTTCTTACCCACCTCAACACCAACACTTCTATTGAACCAAAAAGGTTTTACTTTGCAACAACGTTCCTTGCTTACAAGCGGAATATACTGACATGTATATCTATTAAGTAGCATTTTAAAGACTTCCCACTTTTGTTCATTGTTTAACCCTGTGAAAAGTATTTCCCACTTATGTTGCAGATAGTGATGGGCGAATCTCACCCGTTTCGCTTCGCCAAAAAATGTGCGTCGTTTTGGGCGCGTCGCTGCAACAGAATATCAAAGAAGACCATGTTATGATCACTATTTCCTAAATGCTCACCCACACATGCTCATAACATTTGTTTTCAGCAAAGTACCCTGTACTATTGACAAGAGGTAAACAAGACCATATCTGTGCCTTGTGCCTACTGGTACTCCCTAGATTGTGTCTTGTGTTTTATTGTGTTTTATTTACACAACATGGGGCAAGTTTACTATTATTCCCAGAAAAAAGCTCAACCAAATTCGTAATTCGATAAGCATTCGACCATGTTTTAGGCTATCATTTTGCTCGATATCGGATTTCTCAATGAATTTGTATGATCGGATACCGATCGTTCAATTTCACGGAAAAATCGTGAAATTTCATTTGAACGTCCGAAAAATTTGTACGATTCGAATGATCGAACGCTCCAATAGTACGAATGGTATTCGGGCAGGACTTAGTCTCTGAAGCCAATGGGGAGCTTCCCATAGGCTTCTATTGCAATTTGATAGGTTCAATCTGGCGAAGTAGGCAGTCGAATAACTTTAAATTTTAATTCCTATGAATATCGAATATCCGATCATTTGATCTATTTGATATTCGATCATTGAATAGGCCAAAATTCACTTCACGATTTGTACGATCGTTATTCGATCGAATTTGATCGAACTTCGATCATTTCACTTGAATTTCGTAAACTTGCCCTTATGTGTTAAGCACGAAGAGTTGCACATTTTGGTTCATCATGAGAATTGAAATAACAGTAAGATTCAAAAACTGTACATGTTTTATATAATTTTTTTGCACTTTGGACTTTGACCTTAAAACCTTAAAATCTTCAGTTTCAGGATCCAACTTTAGTATTGTTCAAATTTGATATTGTGATGATCCGGGTTGTTTCTCCATGAACTAGATATGAAATTATTCTTTTAACAATTCCATTTTGCTGTGAATCCATAATATGTGGAATATTATGAAGTGCTTTATTCAAGATAAGATTACGTGTAACAGAACACATTAAAAGCTTAGGCTATTATAGGTAAGCATAAGGCAGAATAAAGAAAGTGCAGAATCAGACTAAATTTGCTAAAGGCAATAAAATGACACATTAGACTTAATATCTGGAAATATTGCCAGGAATCATAAACTCTGATTCATGCTGATCAAGTGTATTAAAATGATTGTGGATTTTCATCATGTAAATCTAAAGCAGAATATATTACAGGTTGATACTTACACTCAGGAGTTGGAGCCAGAAGGAAACATTCTGCTACATGTGATTATCGATGGGCCAAGAGGGGTTCAGCTAAAGTGTCAGGGCCTTGGAAAACTAAATGGACAAAAAACATACGCTGTCCTTTTCAACTGAATGTTTTATACAAATGAAGGTAATTGGATTAAAAGGAAATTATGGTACCTCAGATGGAATAAAATCTTGTAGCATCAGCCTACTATTTGAGCTGGGCAAGGGGTGCTAGCAATTTGGGTTTTGTCTGAATTAAACTTTCTGTTTAATACTTTTGATCCTTTTAATGTTGATGTTTGCCAAATATATTTGGATTTAAAACTTCATCTACATCATCCTACTGCTAATCAGATTTTATGGAATTTGGGACATAACATTAGGATTATGCAAATTTGCAGGGTCTGACCCTAAAAGTGATAGTAATTCACCTTGTAGTCTGACCCATTGGGCCCTTTGCAACAACTCAACCTGGTGGTCTAATGGGCCGGCAGGGATGCCCGCCTCGCTGCGTCTCTCTTCCTGCACCTGCTTCACTTCTGCTTTTTATAAGCGCATCTGCGCTGGCATTGTGACACCAGTGCTCAATGGCACCAAATTCAAACTGATTTAAGGGGACTGGGTTCCTGAGCTGTTTTCCCATTATAGGTTTCTTCCTTGCAAGTTCCTGGTGCCTCTGTGCTGTTGATATCTGTTTATGATATCTGCCTTTAAGAGTGGCTTGGATGATTTCTTGGACAGACATAACATAAAGGCTATTGCAATACTAAACTCTATAGTTAGTATAGATATGAGTATATATAATTTATTTGAAGTAATGGAGGGGTGTGTGTATGGATGCTGGTTTTTCATTTGGAGGGGTCGAACTTTGCAACTATGTAACAACCAATTGTTGCATTTAGACATTTAAGGTAGGAATTCAACGTACCTACTGAATCTAGTCCCTGTAACGGATGGTATTCCAAAACCCAGAACAAACTGGCTCTTGGCTCATGCTTCTCCTAACAACTACCTTTCACTTTGGGAGCAGCTTTTTACTACTCGGATGCCGGCAGGTCTTAAAGTGAGAGGACCAAAGGGGAAGTTCTGGCAAGGCAAGGGAACCGTAAAGCATGCAGGAAAGATGGGGAACAGAGAGTGTAGTTGTGGAACAGGCTGGGTCGGAACCAGTCATACAGAACAGTACAGAATCAGGAACCAGGAGTGTAGTCAGGGGTCACAACCAGTTGGTATCACAGTACAAAGTCAGGATCAATAACAGGCAAGGGTCAGTTCAGGCAGTTGTACAGCAATGTCAAAACAGGCATGGGTCAGGAACGGAAAATCAGACTAAGAATCACACTTAGGAAATACATTAGGCAATGAGTCATATAGCCACACTAATGGCTTACACCAATCACCTGTGGCTAGTTGAAAAACAGGTGAAACAAGCCTACCTGCAATTACAAGGACAGGAATATGAGTTAACCAGGGCTACCTGCTCACATAGAGCGGTGATAATGTAGTAAGCATAAAAACACCAGGGTTCAACTCCCAAAATATAATCCCAGATTTTAGGCATACCTAGCCAGAATATAGTTACATCACATTTGTAGATCCCTGCAAGATGTGATTATTAATAGGGACAAGTCCTCTTCTCCCACAAATTGTAACTCTGTCTAAATTCTACACCCCTTGCAGGGGTTTGCCAAAACTAAGGATGTTCTTCATCCATAGGTTTTGCATACAGCCAAGAACCAAATTCTCCTCAAATATTTGCCCAAATACCAATCCCAATCAGAACCCTAATTTGCATGCCCAAATCGGAGTTAAATCTGCTGCATCCTTTTGTTGACCTGTTGCCATGTAATAATGTATGTAGTACCTCCATCATCTAATATTTGTAGAGCTGTGCAGGTTGTAGTTGTGGCACCAGCACTCATGTTGGATAGACTAGAATAATATATGTTCATATGCTATATCTATAAATCACTGGGGGCTATTCCTGTAATGTCATACTTATTGCAAAAAAAAATGTGGCATTATATACAGCATTCCCAAAAGAATTCTTCAAAAAGTGTTTTGTGTATCATTTTGGGAAACATATGTGCCGTTTCCTTTAATATATGATATGCAGTCTCTGCTGACCTCTTTCAAAGTCTGACATCTTCTTCTCTTTATGCAATGAAGCCTTGTGTATTCTGTCATGAAGCACTTTTAAGATTTGGTGGTGTAAGTATCGATTAAAAATAAGAGAAGGGAGACAATATTTCTGCTGGAGTTGTGACAAGACAAGCCTATCCGCCTAGACAGGATGGTGAATAATGTAAAAATCATATCTCCCGGGCTTAATCCAGCATTGTTTTCTGCAGAGTAAATTTCTGCTTTCACTCGGCAATATGTCATCGCTCATTGTCTTCCTGTCTTTCAAGCCATCAAAATGGCATTAAAGGTAGCAAAGCTAGTCAGGGAGAGAACTTTCAGAAGTCAGAACCCATTTGCAGAGCAGCCCTTGTAGAAAATATATTCCATTCTCGGCAGAATTTTCCTTTCATTTCTTTCCACTGAGAAGTTTACTGATTTCTCCCAGTGGAATC
>CM044440.1:9279835-9291822 GCA_024363595.1 Xenopus borealis | reverse complement strand
ATTCAGGGGAGAATAAAGTCCTCAGTTTACAGGAACTAATAGAGTGCAGTATTTATTACTGACTACATACACACAGCCAAGCACAATTTTTGCAACACTACCCCAAACCTAAGCACATTTTCCCCTACTCAATGACAGTGAGGTTCACACACAAATAAAACAATAAAGAAATGTTTATGCACATCCCCACCACTATCCAAAGTCAATCTTTTATGGCAGGCATAGATGAAAAGATAAAGCCGTACGAATTTGAGTTTCATATGATTTTCAGGCCTATGTGGATGATCCCAACATTTTTCGTACCATGGAGACCAGTCCTTTAGTTGATTTAAAAGGTTAGAAGATTTTTTTAACAATATTTCTCTGCATGCATTGCCTTTCTGACAATGTCAATGTGTGGCTGTCACTACTATTCTTCGTTTGCTGTGATGGGCAAAACTTCATCTAAATACTACTGTATTTAATCTGAATGGTTAGAGGCAGGTCAGAAGGTTGGGACATTCGATCATTTGTCAGATACAGGGGTAAAATCTGCACGTCTATGGCCAGCTTCACTCCTTAGGTAGATATACCTTCAAAGGCAATGACATTTAAATAAAACTGTTCCCCTAGGATCACCTAATTAACTTTGAATTTTCCCATACCTCTGGTGATTATGTTTGTTTGAGGGAAATAAAAAAGGCACCAGAACTTCACAGCAACAAGCTTCCTAGTACTAGAAAGCAAAAAGTATTGTTATTATTTAATATTTATGTGATATTTTCTTATTTCTTGAAGTGGTGTTTGTACTTATCCAGTCCATAATGAACACTGCTGCTAGGCTTATACACATCAACAACCGCTCCTCCTCTGCCATGCGATTCTGCCAGTACCTGCACTTGCTTCCACTGCCCTTCAGAACTAAATTCAAATTAATGACCATGACATTCAAAGCCCTTCATAACTCTGCCCCTCCCTACATCTCTGAACTCATCTCTATAAACTCACCCAAGCACTTACTACGCTCCTCTACTGACCTGCTACTCAACTCTTCTCTTATTACCTCCTCAAATGCTCGAATTCAAGACTTTGCAAGGGCTGCACCCCATCTCTGGAATTCTCTCCCACGGTATGTACGACTTTCTCCCAACCTTTCTGCTTTCAAGAAATCTCTTAAAATGTAGTAATCCTACCCTCACTCTTAACTACCCAATGCAATACCACTTACAGTACCACATCTCTCACTCACTTAACTCTGATCTTTCCCACTCCCACACCTTGTGTATCATTCCTTTCCCATTAGATTGTAAGCTCTATCTGCACAGAGCCTTCCTCACCTTCTGTACCAGTATTTATTGTGATGTATAACTCCATATGTTCTAGATATGTAATTCATGTGATTTAGTTGTATAATCACATTTACTTTACAATTCTATGAAATATGTTGGTGCTATAGAAATACATGTTAATAATAATAATAAATAATACCCTGAGTGCAGGAGGGACTGTGGAACAAAATGCCCAACAACTGGGAGAATTTTGAATTGATATACAGACATAATATACAGACCAATAAAACTTCTCTATCGATTTGAATCATGAAACATTTTTTCAGTTGTCGCTCAGAAAACTCAACTGTATCAAACTTTCACCCTGCAAAATCAAATTTATTGGATTATTGAATGAAACCAGAGGAAACAGCTCTGAAACTATAGAGAATCCTGAAGGTAGAAAACATGTTCCAATTGTTAAAGCTGGAGTTTTTTCAGATTCAGATTTTTAGCAGCTTCAGAGCTTACGAAATGTGAAAAGGTTTTAATTGTTTTCCCCTCTAAAAATGTAAAACCTCTAACAGAACAATTGGAGGTCTTTGCTTGTATAAGTAGAAGAAACATTGGATGTCTTTATAATGCTGCTTAAAGGGGTTGTTCACCTTTAAGTGAACTTAAGTATAATGTAGAGAGTTATATTCTGAGACAATTTGCAATTGGTTTTCATTTTTTATTGTTTGTGGTTTTATAGTTATTTAGCTTTTTATCCAGCAGCTCTCTAGTTTGCAGTGTCAGTAATTTGGTTTCTAGGGTACAAATTACCCTAGCAACCCTGCATTGATATGAATAAGAGACAGAAATATGAATAGGACAGGGACTGAATAGAAAGATAAGTAATAAAAAGTAGCAATAACAATACATGTGTAGCCTTACAGAGCATTTGTTTTAGATGGTGTCAGTGACCCCCATTTGAAAGCTGCAAAGAAACTGAAGAAAATAGCAAATCATTAAAAAACTATGAAAAATAAATAATGTAGACCAATTGAAAAGTTTCTTAGAATTGGCCATTCTACTACATACTAAAAGTTAACTTGAAGGTGAACCACCCCTTTAATAAATAAACATGTCAGTATATTCCCATTTAAGCAAGGAAATGTTGTCATAAAACAAAACCTTTGCCGTTCAATAGAAGTGTTAGTGTTGAAGCTGGTAATAAAAGACATGCTTTTAAGGCATTCAAGTTAGCTGGGACAGCCAAAAAATTTTTCACGTGCAAAAAGGCCAATACATCATGCAAAAAACTAAAGACAAGACTAACTAAAAATCAAGATGAAAAAGGGTATTACAGCAAGAAGTAAAAATAATCCAAAATTATTTTTTAAATATTAAAATTAAGCAGGAAGGAGTGGAACCCTTAATATCAACGGAAGGTCAGTTGGTCAATGGAAACATAGAAAAAGCAGAGATTCTGAATTGTTATTTTTAATCTGTCTACACAACTGAGAAACCAAATGTTTAAGTAATACACCTACTAAACTGTGGTTCACAAAAGAGAAAAATCAAAGCTAGAATAAAATATGTAAACATAAACAAAGGTCCAGGACCGGATATATTCATCCCATGGTACTAAATAAGCTTAGCTCTGCAATCACCAAACCTCTTTACATAATTTTTCAGGATTCATTGAGGGCTGGGGTGGTACCAAGGGACTAGCGAATTACTATGTGGTGCTGCTATTAAAAAAAGTATCACATTCTCAGCTTTAAAACTATAGCCGGGTTAGTTTTACATCAGTGGTAGGAAAGCTTTTTGAAGGGATATTGATCGATACAATTCATTGCAAATAATAATATTATGAGGTTTTATGTAGGATAGCTTTATGAATGGGTATTGATTGATAGGATTCATTGCAAATAATAATATTATGAGTTTGTGCCATCATGGTTTTATGTGTAATATATCTTGCCAGACTAATTTAATTGCCTTTAATGTGAAAGTGACTAGTGTTGTTAGTGGAGTACTGCAGAGCCCTGTCCTTGGTCCTTTTATGTTTAACTTGTTAATTAATGACCTGGGGGGGCAGTGGAAGTTTCTATACTGTTTCTGTATGGAGGGATGTGTGTGTATATGTGCTCTGGGATTCAGTTGGAGGGGTTGAACTTGAAATTCTTGGTACATACATAGCCATGTTAGTAAAAAATCTCATAGGTTAGTATGTGGGGTCTGTGTGCACATGCCCTACAAGTGGAAGTATCGCACTAAAGAAAAGAGAATGGCAGGCTCCCACATATCTCACAGTACCAGCAGGTGTAAATGAGTTACAGGCTTTTATTCTGGCAAATAGACAGTGGTCTTATGCGTTTTGTGTGTTTGTGCACTTTATCGTAGGCTGAAGAAACCCAGTCAGTATACAGAATATATACCCTGTATTCACCAATCAGAAAATTGTGTTAATTAGCCAATAAGGAACAGGGGAAGGGGCATTAAAACATAGGGCTGTATAAAAGAAGACTGAAGGCATCCTAGGGCATACAGTTGATTATCATTCATAGTAACAGGACACATCCAAGTCAAAGTTAAGACCCTGGTGTTGTCTTGTTCTCAAAATAAAAATGTTCATTTGATTAAGTAATGTGGATAAGTTTAGATAAGTTAGAAAATGTTCAGAAACAGTACCTCTATTCCACTTAGGGGCAGATTTACTAATGCTCGAAATTTTGACGTTAAAGAACTTTGAAATTCGACCATCTAATTTTTTTAAAGGCAATTTTTGATCAAAAATGGTCCTAACAGGTCTGTTTTTGATCAAATTTAAATTGTTTGAATCGTTTAATTGCAACGCTCAATTAGAACATTTCGGACGATTTTCAAAAAAATCCTTCAAATTCCTAGGACTTAGAAAAAAATTTCAGGACAGGCTCTAGGTGGTACCCCATAAGCTAAAATGGCAATTCGGCAGCTTTAAAGCTTTAAGGTGGCAACATTTTGAATTTAAAGATTTTAAAGAGACAGTACTTCCAAATTAGAATTTTCAAATTTTTTCAATTTGACACGAATTTTGGGCTATTCACTAGTTAAAGTAGCCCAAAATGACTTAAAAATTCAAATTCTGAAAATTCAAATTTTATTCAAATATTCATTTCGACCCTTAGTAAATGTGCCCCTTAATGTCAAATATGCTCACATATACAATTTTTTCAAGCCTCAAACTTTGCCCTAGATATTTTTTCCCACATTTAGTGCACATTAACAGATAATCAAGGCTCCTGGGACTGCAATTTATATGTTTTCATTATACTTTACAATCCCCATGGAATAAAGTGATTGCTAATAATAAATATCACTGGTCTTCCATGTGGTTGCATTAAGCCACAGTCATAGAACAAGCAGGAGCAGTAGTAAATGTAACGATCATTTATAAGTTCATCACAGCTTTTTTTTGTTGACCAAAAGTCATCCAGGAGGTTTTGTACTCTCAAGCTGAACTATCTTTTCTGAGTCTACTGAGTCTACATGAACAGTAAGCTAATTGATTCTTCATGGAGTGAAATTTTACTGTGTAACCATACTACAACAATTGTCATTGGTTTGTTTTCTTAGCCTATCAGTTGAACACCAGAATACAAATTAAAGTATCTGGCAGCTAAAGCCTGGCAAGTTTCAACAGAAGACAAAGGAAATTGTATTTTCAGCTTTCAAACTATTTTTTTTTAGTTTTCTAAACAATCAAATTTGTTAAAATAAAAGGAACAATGCAATTTACATGGGGATCAAATTTATTTCCATGACTTTACACAACCAAGTTTTCCCAACTTAAGTATTTTCTTAATTATGGTAGCGATCGAGAAAAAAAACAAATCTATCTAGTTTAATCTCAATTTTTTTTACCTCCCTAAATCCTTGATTCTTTACCTAATAGGTTTTGCATGTCTGGTACTATACAGCACTCTATTAGTCTGTGCTGCTGTTCTAGGTACCCACACAACTACATCCCTTCTGTGCTTCCAGATTGGCACAAGCATATACAATGAACAGGGATACATCAAGAATTTTACTTTAAGAGGCAGATTTGTCAAGGGTTGAATTTCAAGTTCATGGGAGTTTTTTAAAACTAACATAAACTCCCATGAACTCAAACTTCGACCAATCGAAATGTATTAAAAATTCAAAGTCTGATGAATACTATAGACACAAAGCACCACAGACCCTCTGGGAGTTCCTCATACAGACAGGTAACCTTGTTCCCTTCCCTGCTCAGAGAGACCTTTCTAACATTTTTATTACCATTAAATACTTTTCCACAGGACAGCCTTCTAGTGAAAAGTTAGCTCCAGGATGCGAACTGGACCACTGGAATGGATTGTCTTGTCCTTCCCAAACCCTATAGCTTCCAGGGCTAGACAGCAAAATCCTTTAAACTGAAAAACCATTCTTTGTTTAGTCACATCTCCCTTGCAACTTACATCTCCCACTATGGAGAAATTAAGCAACCTGTTTACACATTCCCTTGTTCACTCTACCCCAATATATACCACAATATATACAGGTATAGGACCTATAAACCAGAATGCTTGGGACCTGGGTTTTTCCATATGATGGATTTTTCCATAATACATTAAGGGGCAGATTTATTAAGAGTCTTATTGAAAATTCTAATTCCTATTTTCAAATTGTTTTTTAATCAAAACTCAATTCAATTCAAATTCAATTGTGAATTATCTAACCGTGGTTCAAGTTCAAATTTCAGTTTCAAGATTTATCATACTCTGGCCCTTTAAGAATTCAAATTATACTATACACTACCTTATACCTGCTCAGTTCATAAATCAATGGCATGACATGTTTGTAGCCTTCCTGAATAATCATGGGTGAATCGGCGATGTTTCGGCGAAATTTTTGTGACTTTCTAGAGAAATTCGCTAAACGGTAGAAAATTTGTGAAACGCCGCTGCATCTTGTTTTGGACACGGACGTCTGTTTTTGGATGCGGGCGTCCACTGCCAGCGTAAAAAAAAGGACAAAGATGTCTGTTTTTGGACGCCAGCATCCGTTTTTTGGATGCCAAAAATGGGCTCTCCCATCCAAAAATGGACGTTATGCAAATTTATTCGCCTGTGGCGAATCCCGGGAATTCGCCGCAGGTGCATAAATTCGCCCATCACTATTCCTAATATTCAAGTTTTTTCAGAGAAAAAAACTCAAACTAAGTTTGGTTGAATTGGGTTCGAATTTCAATCGAGTTTTTGAGTCGGAAGTTTAAAATATTAATTTTTTTTATTAAATAGCCCCCGCAATTGAATTTCTAGTGTATTCAAATTTAATAGAGTTTTAAAAAACTCACATGAATTAGAAATTCGACCTTAAATAAATGTGCCTATGAGTCTGCTAGAGTTTTGCTTCCAATAAGGATTCATTATATCTTAGTTGGGATCAAGTAGAAGCTACTGGTTTATTATTACGGCAAAAAAGGAAATAATTTTTAAAGATTTGGAATCTTTGGATTTTATATTTTTATTATATATTTATAATGCGGCCTATGGGGAGATGGCATCTCCATAATTCAGAACTTTCTGGATAACAGGTTTCCAGATAATCTCATAACGGTATATATATGCCCTATATATGTCCCTGGTAGGAATGGGCAAATTTTCTTTGCCTTGTTTTGCTGCAGAAAAGATGCCCATAGACTTGAATGGCGACATACGTCAAATAAAAATGCGTGGCAAAAAAAAAAATCACTGTGCATAAAAATTTTTTTGACGCCCATAGACTTTAATGGGTATTGACGAAATTTCAACTGGGCAAATTTTTGGCAAAGCAAAATAGGTCAAATTAGCCCATCCCTAGTCCCTGGGTGCCATGCCTTGCTGCTCTAGGCACTGCTCTAGGTGTTTATATAGAAAATAGGTCTTTACATGAAATCTCTTCCATATTTATTATTATTTTTATATTCTTTGAAAAAGAAAGATCTTATAAGCACGTCTTCTATTATCTGTAAAAGCCAAATTAATAAATAGAAGAAGAGGAAAAACATCGACATTATATCTGATCTAGAAATGCAGCCAGAAATACTCCATCCTGTCCATAAAAAACAAGGAATTGCACAGGAGCTTCTAAAGAATGTTGGTAACTGAATGTTGAAGCATTGTATTTCTTTTGCAATTTTCCACCCGTCGTCATGTAATGATACAACCAAGATCACTAGAGATGAAAATCTGGTGAGAAATGTTTACTAGCTCTCTCCAACAATATCCAGCGAAAAGTCTGAATTATTAGATGGCACAACTCAATTTCAGCTCTGATCCTTGTATTAAACTTTCAAAGAAGAGATACCAAAATTACCCAGTTTATCATGAGTCCACAGCCTTAAACCTATTTATTGTATGTGTATTCATAGATTGCATGGTATCTGCATCATTCAAGTGTGCTTGTTATGGCTGCATTGTGCAGTGTCTCATTTCTCATTGTGTTCTTCATTCTACATTGATATAACAGAATGGTGTAGACATCTAGTCTGCAAGATACAGAATTAACTCAGCTGTTACTCAAAGGAATTGTGTGTGGATAATAATTCATACACCCAGGAGATACAAAATAAATAACATGTAATACATTGAGTTCAAAAACAGTATACATCAGAAGCTCATTTACTTCTTCCTCTTGGGAACCTACACCGAGGGGTCTCCATCACTCGCTTAACACTATCCATGAAGTGCAAATCTATTCTTTACATTCCACTATCAATAGAAATGAAAATAAACTGTAGATTAAATTTGAAAAAAAACCTTGGTTTTATAAGTTTTAATTTCTTTTGTTATTCATTAGTTAACAATATGTTAAGTATGAAAAATGTATCTGTAGTAATTTCAAAGAAATAAATGCTTGTGGTTTTGGAATGCACGAGGGATGCACTATGCAGTAGTTTGTCCATTGGAATAAATATATTAGATATGGGTATCAATCTCTATTAGTTGCATGATTTTTGTTTTTTTAACTAGCGCTAAATGCATTTTATTGGAAAATATTTTATAGCAGTGCTGTCAAACCAAGAAGTATTCTTAATATTTAACAGATTATATGATTAAATGACAATATGGTTTATTTACGTCAGTCCCTGCAATTCCCTGCAGTCAGTTGTGTGTTAAACTACTTTTACTTGAGTCAAAATGCACTCATTGCACTTCCATATAATTGCTCTCGGCATTACTTAGTCCTTGCTGCCTTCTGTTCAGAATCAAGCACTGCTGCGCCCATTGATGCAGGAAAACCCTTGAGCTACCACCATCCAATGACCAGGGGCAGCTCAAGGGTTCCATTTGTGCATAGCATGAATAGGTGTAGCATACATTCCCGTATAGATTAGGATGCGCACATCATTTGCACAGCAAACACTGCAAATGACGCCAGGTGGACTTCCGCCAAATTGTGTTCAGTATGTGACTAAATGGGTGTGCAGTTACTTTCATTTTGGGGAATAAGCCCCTTACAACTAAATGAAGCCCAGCCATACTGGGATGCCAGTGGTCCACCAGAAAACCATAGACTATGGGCCCACTTTCCAAACTATTATTCCTCCTCTCCTTGCTCAACCTCTTTATTCTCCTAGTCTTTCATATCTACTTATTATATTCTTCCTTTATTAAGCATTTTGTTTTCACATTAATTAACAGGGAATGACCATGAAATGGTTAGAAGCAAGAGAACCACTGACATCTGGACCAGTTTTCATGGTATCCGGTGGGCCAGTCCGACACTGATGGAGCTGTAATTGTGGATGAAAACTTTGCATTGTGAGGGGAAATAAACATGGCATTGCTCTCAAAATTCCACTTTGCTCACTGCACATGTGGAAATAAGTGAGTCCTATTGGACGAAACTGCTTACAATATGTTGATATACTGGCTAGTGGCCCCAAACATGGTGTCCAGTTTCAGACACATACTCTGAGAATACCCAGGTTTTCCCAAGCCAAACATACCCAAGCCCCAGTTTGATGTTTCTCAGTTATAATCAGGTTTGAACAGTTGTGTTTCCTGTGAAGCTTGGGAGGAAATAATATAGGAAATAAGGAATTGATAACTAAAAAGAGATTAATTTGGTTGACACTGTCTACAGATGACTTCCATTCTGTGGAACTGTTCAATTTTATATTTATATTTTTGTAGCTTTGTATATTCCACTAAATCCATCTACTGGTTGACTTATACGCAATATATAATAAGCCAATATAATGACCTTAGGCCACATTATTCTGAATTATTCTTAAAAAACTTAATTATCTCTTAACAGGCACTACTTCCATGGCTGCATCATTGTGTATAATATATATATATAATTTACAGCTACAGGTTCAACAAATATAGTAGCTCCATTTTAATAAAGGTTTGGGACCTTTTATCCCCCATCTAAATTTTGTGAGCAGGCAGTTTGGCATCATTCAGCTACAGGTATGGGACCTGTTATCCAGAATGCTTGGGACTGGAGGTTTTCCAGAAACAGGATCTTTCCATAATTTGGACCTTCATACAGTAAGGGGCAAATTTATCAAATTCATGTGAAGGATTCGAAATTTGACCGAATTTTCAAAAAGATTCAAATTCAAATTTCAAATAACATTTTGAGTACTTCGACCATCGAATTTAAAAAAAAATTGATTGATTCGAATGATTGGAATGATTCGAATAAAAATCTATTAGACCATTCAATGGTCGAAGTACTTACCCTTCAAAAAAAATGATTACCTAGTTCATCAGATTAAACCTACGGAATTGCTATTAAACCCTATGGGAAGCTCCCATAGGGTTTTTCTAAGTTTTTTAGATCGAATAAAAAAAAATTCAATCAAATGGTTATCGTTCGATTGATCGAATTGCGCTAAAATCAGATAAACATTAAATAAACCCAATAGGCTGATGTTGCTTCCAATAAGGATTAATTATATCTTAGTTTGGATCAAGTACAAGCTACTGTTTTATTATTACAGCGATAAAGGAAATCATTTAAAAAAAATTTTTTAATTATTTATATAGAATGGATTCTATGGGAGATAACCGTTCTGTAATTCAAAGCTTTATGGATAACGGGTTTCCAAATAGTGGAACCCATACAGTACCTGTACTAGTATAGGTTCAGATACATCTTGGTGAAACTGATTTCATGAGCAATGACTGTATGTTATGGAAGATACAGATTGTTTAAAATTTTCTTGCAATTTAATATCTGCATTATGACCAGAATTTATTTAAACAAATCCCCCACAATCAGTGTCAAGTGAAACTGTAACTTCATGTTTATGTACAGTACAACATTTTCTTTCAGTCCACAGCAAAGCTTCCACTTTGTTTTCCAAATGTTTCTCCACGTTGATAAGACATGTTCTGCCATTACATGCAATTATATATTTAGCAGCTTTTGAAGCAGAAAAAGACAGACATTAGGAAGCAAATCATGCACAATATAATTTTACCTTTTGCTTTGTTTGCTCTGAAATGCAACATTTATATGCAATGTACCATACCAGCCAGGTTTATCATCATGAAGAATAAAATAGATAGCTATAGGTAAGATCCCTGTCTTAACCCTATAAGACTTGTGGTAATACCATGTATAATGTAGAGCTGAAGTCATTCAGTGGTGATAAAATAAATGGTCCATGTTAACATTGCTGCTGATCTTGAGGAGACGTTTTTTCCCAGCTTATGGAACAACTCAGTCCTAGCTAGCATATGTTCACCACGGGTTTCTCTGCTCTAATTCATCCATGTTTCCTTGTTACATTTTCCCAACAGCTCCAGATGGTGTTCTGCCCCCAAGGCTTTCATCTGCTTCTCCAACCAGTATTCATGTTGTCTCGTCTACACCAGCTCGTAACAATGGTCCTGGCTTGCCCAACTACCAACTTCAGATGAGGCCTATGAATCCTGCCAATGAACTTATAGAGCAATTTCTTTCCTACTTCATGTGTAGATCATTGTCCAATATTAATCATTCAAATGACATGACTGAGTTTTCTTATTTTGTGCCGGTATATATATCATTCTTGATTAATGCTTTATTATAAGCAAAAAAGGAAATTATTTCTAGTATTTGAATTATATGATATCAGAACTTTCTGGATAACAGGTTTCTGTTTAACTGATCCCATGATGTGGTTGCATTGTATGTAGCTCAAGGTGTCTTTCATTTTTTTCCAGCCAGGTACTCCAGACAGTTTATATGCTTTCTCCCTTGCAGTCCTAAGAATGTTCTGACCCAATATGTGTTAATGTGCTTGTGTTATGGAAACCTGCGGAAGGATCTTACGCGAATTAAGATGATCCTGTATACTATAAATATTATAAACCTATACTTTACTAATGCATTTCAGTGCTCCTTCCATACTAATACTTCAATTAAAGACACCTACTGTAATTTCCCCTCTGTAGACAGACTACATGTGATGTACAGTGATGCAAATGATTGGCTACAACTCAAGCTTTGTACACCTCAGCTGGGTCTGATTAGCTTCAGGTGGTTAATCAGTATCCCTTAAACCCCAGGCTGGTCAGTCTCTCAGAAGCTCTGCCTGAGACACTAAGGGCCCTTACACATGGGCGATTTGGACCTGCGGTCCCCTGCATTTGGCTGCATTCAGCTGCAGGGGAGCACAGGTCTAGACGCACCTCATTCTTTTCAGTGAGGTTGTACCCACGAGACGCATGTGTCACGGTCGGCACCCAAATACCAGAACAAGTGCCA
>CM044440.1:9263258-9274336 GCA_024363595.1 Xenopus borealis | reverse complement strand
ACCAATAAAGTAAACTCAGTCTGTAGTTGTGTTCAATATTATGCACAAGAGCAGTGTGTTTACCCCTCACTTATTTAAACTAAACCTAAAGCCCATCTGTTATTAAACCTGCCAGATTAAAAAGTATGTTTGGCAAATTGAGAGATATTGAGGCCACGAGGGCAAAAGTAAATAAATGCATGCGGCTGTAGACAGATCATCAGAAAAATATTTATTGCCATTTTCCCCTTCAGTCCAAGTACAGACTTCTAAAGTAGTTGAGCAAAATAGCTTTCCATAAAAGATAATTTAATTTGCAGAAATGAAGCAATCTTCTTTTATTAATGATAGAATGCATCGTTCTTAGCATATGAATGAAAGATCTTCCCTGTGGAAAGGGAGAGGAGAAGGCACCGCTTGCTTATCAATAATTAGTTCTACAAACAATTACTTGCAAGTCAAAAAGAAGCGCGTTGTTCCTTTCAACACACGCACCTTAACCTGTGTAGCTGTCAAAGTGCCTTCTCCCCTCCAGTGACAGCCACAGTGACAACATGTTATATTCCACATTGATTTTACAGTTAAGGGTTTGATTGTGATATATAGGGATTTTAAGAATTCAGCTGAGAGGCTGACTTTTGCCTTTTATCATTCCATTAAAATTTTATCACCATCTTTTTCATGTCATTTCATCCATGAATTCTTACTTTAGAAAGTGATAGCTCCAGCTGCGAACATAACTTTTCTCTTGTTCAAAGCTTTCCATTGTATTAGCCAACTACCTTAATTATAGTTATCACTCATGTTTTACATAATTGTGGCGACCCTTTAAGACAAGAGGTAACATGCAGCGGACGACGTATGTGAAATTAGATGACTTTACTTGTCATTTTGCAATAATGGAAAAACTCTAAATTAAACAATGGCAAATTTCAATATTTATGGAACAAGAACAATTTATCAGTTCTATAAAAATAAAATGAAATAAATTTTTGAATACCAGTTGTTATATAGTCGGATATTCTTAACAATTTTCAAATGGTTTGTTTTGGAGTTTTTGTTTTGAGGTATTATACCATGGGCCCCCAGGACAGTGGTATTAAACCAGGTGTCCAATTCTATTTCTATACAGCTGCATTCATAACAATGTTTGAAAATCAACATTTCACTGGTTGGCGGTTGCTATGGGTGGATGCCCAAATCTGCCCTGTGTTTATATACAAGCCACACTATCTTTGGTTGGGGGTTTCTGACTCCGGAAACCAAAAAACTTTGTAAGTCTACATTTGTATTGTTTTTGTTATTTTTATGCCTTGTTTTTTAGTCCCACTCATGCATCCATTGTATTTTTTATCATGATTTTCAAACAAGTGCTGGTTGGTTGGGGAAGTCATTGATATTGTAAGCGGGAGAGCAGTAATACAAAAGTTGGCATAGCAAAACCACAAATTGTAAATACTTGTATTAGAATACCATTTTCTATAACAAAGCATATTTATTAATGAATTACCCATGGGTTGACAGAATACAACTACTTTATATGTTGATTGGCAGCTGAATTTAATTTCAGGCCTGCTTTGCCAGTTATGCCCTAATGCAGAATCAACCATGGAAAGGAGCATGATTATTATAGATTATTGTAGTACTGTAGACTGTTTATGAACACTCTCATTTTAGTGGTTTTAAAGGTTTTTGAAAGCATGCCTAAACTAACACTCTCTAAAACACAAATGCCATGGAGGTATTAAAGGAAAACTAAAGCCGCAAAAAATAAGTAGGTAGAAATGTTGTATGTACATTATATTTTGTGCCAGCCCAAGGCAACCACAGCCCTTTATCAGTAAAGATCTGTGTCTCCCCAGTAGAAGCCCCAGTAGCTCCCCATCTTCTTTTCTACTGATTCACTGATTCACATGCTCTGTGCTGCTGTCACTTACTGAGTTTAGGGACCCACTCACAATAAACAGTACACATAGGGGCAAATTTACTATTATTCCCCAAAATTGGCTCGATCCCACTAGAAATTCAATAAGCATTCAACCATCGAATGCTTATCGAATTGTTTTAGGCTATCATTTTGTTCGTTATTCGATTTCTCGATGAATTCGTACAATCGGATACCGATCGTTCGATTTCATGAAAAAATCTTAAAATTTCCTTCAAGCCTCCAAAAAATTCATATGATTCGAACGATCGAACGCTTCGATCGTATGAATGGTATTCGAGCAGGACTTAGTCTCAGAAGCCCATCGGGGGTTTCCCATAGGCTTCTATTACAATTCGGTAGGTTCAATCTGGCGAAGTAGGCAGTCGAACAATTTTAAAATGTTGATTCCTTCGATCGTGGAATGATCGAATGATCGAATATCCGATCATTCGATCTATTCGATAATTCGGTATTCGATGATCAAAGAGGTCAAATTAGAATATCCCAAGATACGAAAAATTTGCACGATCGGTATTCGATCAAATTCGATCGAACTTCGATCATTTTGCGTGAATTTCGTTAATTTGCCCCATAGTGTAATAGAATCATTGCTGCTATTGACAAGCTGAAATTTAGGCTAAATTTAGGCTGGTGCAATAAGTTCATTATATAAAATATGGCATTTTTAGCCATATTCAGTCTCAGGGTTTAGTTCTCCTTTAAAAGACTTGAAATTTAAAAAGGATGGATGAAAGAAAAAAACACTGAATGATGCGCTAACAGAAATATGAATGCCTCTAAAAGTTCTTCGTACAATTCCTAGTGGAAAAAAAATCCAAAACCTCTGAAATTCAGAATTGATTAAAAAAGTCCAATTGGATCAACGTGACTCCCACTGACTTCTACAGGACCTCGGCAACTTTTTAGCGATTCATGTAAAAAATAATTAGAAATCCTTTGCAGAAGGATAACCAAGATAACCAAGAAAGACAATTTCAACTAAACAGCATTATGATGTATGTTTGTAGGTAGAGATCAAAAACCCAAGAATGGACATGCGGTCCAGAGTGTATCTTAAAAAGTCCACCTTTATAAAGGACCATTTATCAGACCTGGCGAAGTGCATTGGAGTGCACAGAACATCCTCAATCTTACTTACATCATCATTTTTGAGTGGAATATCTTCTAAGTCCAAATAACGCTGGCGTCTTTTCAATTTATTTTGGGGTGTTAGGCTGCAAAAGGAATTAAAAAAGGGCACCCGGTTTCCCCCATACATTTTCTATCTTATGGCACATTATTTAACAGTGGGATTATGTGTAGGGCATTATAAAAATTCTATTGACTTTATTAAGATACCATTTGCATGTCTAGTTATCATTATAAATGTAATGTATTAGATGCACCATGTAACATAAATAGCTCCATTCCTCTTTAAATTTCCTGCCGTATGCAAATTAGCCTGAGCGCAAGATCTCTAGCGAAGTTGCGTTAGCCAGAATTGAACACTAGCTCAGCCCTTCCCATTTGGGTGAAATACATTAGTTTTCAATAAAGCTGATGTCATGCATATGATAGACAATGATGCCTTAAGTGTATCTTTTTTTTTTTTCTAAAAGCATATAATAAAATCTAATCCACACTCACACGCACACAAAAAATCTCATAAATGTCAAAAGTTGCTCTGGGCTAAAACAAGGGCTATAGTATTTTCTTGATCTGCTTTACCAATTTCAACTTATCAGGATGTGGTTTATAGGAATGCTAAATGTTCTGGAATTACAGCTGTTACACTGATCAGTGATCGAGGCAGACTTGTGTTATTGCACCGTGTTCCTGCTTGTACCTAGAGAGCAGTAAAGCCTCAATATAATAAAAGGCACCTGCATTTTAAATGAAATTTCAATTGAAAAACTTAACAGCCCTTCAAATTGCAGAATTTAACGCAGCCCAGTAAAGCTTAAATAACACTTTGCCTCTGCAGACTGAGGGTTTTGTATTCAAGGTGACTTGATTGTGTCGCATGGCGAAATTATTTACAATTAAGGATTTTCTCTGGAGGGCCACCGAGCATTTTGCTGTTCCACAACACCTATGCAGGCATATGGCCGCTCTTTTTCAGTATTCATAGAGCCTCCTGAACCTTTATGGTAATGGAATCAGTTAGAGTGTTGAGTGGAGCAAGCATAAAAACCTGTTAACCCAAAGGTCAGCTCTGTGCATTGTTTATTTATCAGTGGGTGAAAGAGCTAAATCAGCAGCTTCTGTCACAGCCACTATAAAATATCACCTACAATATTAACAAGGAGTAAATAATTGCAAATCATGGAGCAGAATTACAAACAGAATCAAGTGGATAATGGATATATGCTTTGATGAGAGAATCAGAGATTTAGATAAAGATATACAGATTAGCAATGCACTGATTATGGTTATTAATCAAAATGCCTCTTACTGACCCAAAACCCAAAAGTCATCTGTTTTATCTTTGGTTTATTTTAAAGACACATTGGGGGTCATCTATAAAGTTTGCACAGCAAATATTAATTCACCAATGGTTGAATTGTCCTTGTTTTTTCCTGAAATATTGCACTGCTGTGTCCATTATTCAATTTTTTTGCCAATTTACATTGTGCACAAAGTTTCAAAAAGGTCCCAAACATAAAGGTTGGTTGTACACAGGTTCACTTAGCACAGAACTTTTGATGCACAATATCTTTGGTTGCTGGTCTTGGACTTTTCATATATTAAAAATAAATAATGATGGCCAAGCGAAACGTTTATTAGCATTTTATAGCATTCTTAACAATAACATAAATGGAGACCCACCCCTTTGCGTGAGATGCATGGACCAGAAGTAAAAGGCACTGTTTTATTATTACGACATAAAAGGTAATCATTTTTGTAAATTTGGGTTATTTGGATAAAATACAGTCTATGGGAGATGGTCTTTCTTTAATTTGCAGCTTTCTGGATAACTGGTTTACAGATAATGGATCCCACACCTGTATAGAGGTTCTTATTTTATATTTTAAGCTTAATGAGTATTTTAATCATTAGCATAATACATTGTAATTTTAGACCCTTTAAACACATATTGTAGAAAATTACCTTTTTCAGATACATCTTTAAATTAGAAATTAAATTCCAAAGATTAAATAAAAAAAAAGAAGCTGACTTTTAGGATTATCTAAGGAGTCTTCAATTATTCCATAATATCTGTTGGAAATGGGCTCTGGAGGGGAGGATGAGTTCCATTGTTTTGGCTAGCATACAAACTTCATTCAAGGGAAATTAGTGTAACCAAACAAGAGGGATTTTGTAGCTTTAAAGCCTCTTTTGTGTAAACACTCCCATGCTTCCATGAATTCAGTCTTGTACCTGTGCCAAAAGTACTGGTACACTGGTTTGATCATTAGAGCACAAAGCCGTCACACGCCCCCTAAATGCTTCTTACACATTGGGAAACAGTTTAAACTTTTCTACAGAGACTAATGTAATTAAAATTGGCGGCCATCAACAGAAAAATATAATTTTTTATATATTCACACCACATTTTTGTAATTTGTTTTAGAGATTAGCAACACCAACATCTACTTTTGTGCTTTCTCTTTATTAGCAAATTACAAAGGCACTGGGCCTTTACTAACATTTTTTTTTCAGTTCAGAATTTCTGTGTAACGACTGAAAGTTGTTGCAAAAAATTTTTAGAAAAATTGACACAAAACTTTGGTGCTATGGTGCAAGATATGGGAATGGACAGGCCACTCCTCAAACGTGGGCTAAAAAAACATAGGGTATATTGCTTAAAGGTATTCTTGTAGTTAACACCTGTACAAGACAGGACAATAACTAGAGAACTCATTCACAATTCCCCAAGCAGTATGCAAAGTGCAGAGCGGCGACTCTTGAGTGTCAATTGAATAGTTACAGCACTATGGGGCCCTCCAGGGATAACATCTCAGGGGTCTCCACACCCTCATCAGGGGCCCACATTCTAGGCATGTTCAGGTGTGATACCCGAATTCCACTTTCCCTCACAAATACCTTTTACTTGTCACCACAATGGCATGAGGTTTGGAAGGAGTGGCAACAGTTTCTGGCAGGGAGTGAGTCAGGGGCCCACTAGGTTTTTCCCAGTGTCCTATTGGCTCAGTCTGACACTGAATTGTTGCAAAGTTGTGTAAAATTACTGTTAAAAATGTAGTAAAGGACAACAGAATATAACAATGTTGAAAAAATGTATTGATTTTTGTGTATGTTAATTTTCTTTTTATTCCTAATACAGTTGGGACTCATTTATCAACAACAGGCAAATTTGCCCATAGACAAATCATTGATTAGCTTTTTAAAAGTAGCTTTAAGCCAGAACAATGAATAAGATTGGCTACTGCTCATGGGCAGATTTGCCTAGTGTTGGTAAATGACCCCCAGTATGTAACCCAAAATAATGGATACTATACCCAAAGAAAAAATGCTTTACCTTCTTGCTCTGCTGCAATCAAGAGAAATATTAATAAAATTAAGGGTTGTATTTGTAATAAAAACTACTTGCCATGGTGGTCTAGTGGTGCAGCGGGGGGCGCCTGCCATGCTGCAATCCTCCTCTTCTCTGACGGCTTCTCTAGGGTGAACTTCCGGGTTTCCTTAAAGGCGCACTGAAGTGTGACGTCAGCACCCAATGGCGCGAAAATTCAAAAATATAAATAGCCCAGTATGACTGCAAACTGGTGCGCGTTATAGGTTCTGCTTGTCTGTTCCTGGTGCTATTGCTATATACTGCTTCTGATCTTCTGTTGTGACCCCTGCCTGCCTGACTACTCCTGACTTCTGTGATCCTGACCTTGGCCTGTGACTTGACTATTCTACACTCTGTAATCCGACCCTGCCTGCCTGAACATTCTGATCTGATCTCCTGGTTTGACCCTTGCCTGTTATCTGACTTCGATCCTGTCTGATCCCTCCGCTAGTTTTCCTGGTTTAGACCTTGGCCTGTCTGACTCTGTCTGTGTTCTGCCTGTCCCGGCCTGATTTAACTACGTTATCTGCCTCCGTCCTGTCCGGTGACCTTCTGCCCAAAGTCTTTGCAATACAGTCGTTCCCCGTTGCTGGCCAGAACTTTCATCATGCACCTCTTGTTTAAGTCCAGGTGGCATCTGAATAGCTAAGGGCTCCTCCCGAGGCCAAAGGCGGTCACACTACTGGTGAAGCTGAGCCATGACCAGGGTGCTTGGTATCTGTTCTGGTTTTGGGTGCCGACTGTGACAATATTCAAGAAGTTCCCTTCATTAAAATACCATAAACAACTTTAGTAATCGGAGACCTTATAGTCACTAAAACCAAAAAATCATTGAAAGGTCAAGTTAAACATTATTCTTGATCTTTTGATGACTAATGTGATGATTTTTGCTATGTAGCTGTAAAGATGCATTTTTTAAGCACAGAAATTCACTTTTAATCAATTATACATTTGCTGTCATTTATTAACACTGGGCAAGTTTGAACTTGGGCAGTAACCCATGGCAACCAGATGTTTACTTTCACTGTTCTACATGCAGTTGACTGAAAAATTATAATCACTGACCCTCCAATAAAAGAGTAGATCTTTACTTGCTCAGCTTAAAAGGATTGAACGTTCAGGTTTATTCCATTTAAATCCTATTATGCTATTATTATTATTATACTATTTTTATTCGATTGGGTTAGTACCATTGCATGCTGTAATATATACAGTTGGATGTTTAAGCAGCACAGAAGTATTAGTGGCTGAATCACTGCAGACGAATACGTCTCTGTTAACATCTTTATCATTGATAGCAATGTTTCCCAAGGTTACGATACAATGACTCCTTTATAATGGATAGTGATGCCTCATAAGTATCTCTGCATGTTTTTGTCAAGAAAATAAGACAAAGTGATGGCATCCTCTTTGCTGTACAATAGCTGCCTCCCGAGCATTCTTTCTCGTGGCATAAATACTGATCTTTAAATCAATGAACAAACTGCTTATGCTATCCTGAATGCGCTGTCTTATGAGCTCTGTTGCATTTCACGCTTTCCACTGCCAAGCTACAGAGCGAAAGCCCACGAGCCTCTGGAAAACTGGAAAGCGTAGCAATGTGTACTTTACAAATTTATTGTCTTCCATTTTTGCACATTGTTCTTGAAATTCTCAGAGGGAAGCAAGGTATCCTGCTCCATATTAGTCCATGCTAAATATATATGTAGCTCTATAGTAGCCTAGAGTGGCAACGTCTCTACTATGAGTTTACTTTCAAAATATTATTGTCACAGATGAGACGTTTTTCTCAGGTAACTGTAACCAATTGTACTATGGACAAGAAATGGGCGCCAGTGGCTCTTTTATGCTTAACCAAGAACAGAATTTATTTACAGGAACAGTATCCACAATGGAGTATCAGGAACATATAGTATAAATGACGTATATACTCACAGCAACATACATGAGCTGGATCCCTGCAGGCCAGGGAACATGTCAGCTGTAGTTATACAGCAATTGAAGAGGTATTCCCAGCTTTCAGCCTGTGCCCTAAGTGGAACCTAGGGGAAATTCTACCATCCCTAAGTTTATGCACTAAGTCCCTAAGTCTGGGTTATTAATACCTGGGATTTTATTCCCTCTGACTCTCCTCGTCAAAGACTTGAGCTGCTCAACTATATAACCTTTCTATCACTCTTGGGGGCAGATTCACTAAGATCAGTGTAGGCTTCGCTAGCGTTCGCCGCACTTTGCCAGGTGAATTTTCGCCAGCGCTAACTGCGAATTTACGCTCAGGTCACGAACGGTAGCGTAGTTGTACTAGTTTTAATTCGCTAGGCAGAGCGATGTTACGCTAACGAAGCCTAATTTGCATACGGCGGGAACTTTAACTTAAAATGGAAGTATATGTTATAACACAAGCCCAGGAAACCTTTAATAAATTATATAAAGTTGTCCTATTGCCCTACATGTGCCCCCTGTATAGTTGTGTTGCCATATGTATGGAAATGTAGGGGGGAAGAAGGGTAACCCCCCCAAAAAAATTATCGATCTTTTTCAGACTATCACCCTCCTATGCTAAAATACAACGGCGTTTTTTTGGGACTTAGAAAAAATTTGACTTTTTTTTAACCTCCTATCTATTGTATTGAACTTCGCCTGGTCTGGCCAGGCAAAGTAACGTCTAGCGTAAGTGCTAACGTTTAGGAAAATGTTCATCTTAGTGAATTTGCGAAGTTGCGATCCTTTGTCAGTGCGCAACTTCGCCTGGTGTAAGGGTGCGAAGTTGCATAAGTCTATCTACTTCGCTAGCGAAAATTCGCCAGAGCCGGTGTTAGTGAATTTGCGAAGTTGCGAAATGATGTCACGCTGGCAAATTAGCACTAGCATTAGATGCTTCGTGCTTTAGTGAATCTGCCCCCTAGAGTGATCTATGAATATGTATAGCTATCCACTTTACTAAGACCAAAGCTCCTAGGTTCCACTACCCATTCCCTCCCATCCTGCTTGGTTGGGATAAAGTAATTGGACCCAGACCGTATGGTTACCAAGACCTTTATACTATGGTAAAGTGCCATCTACTGTACACTGGGAGAATAACAGGGGCTTACATAAGCAGAGCAAAGACACAAGGTCCCCATTATGACTTATTTAGGTGTCTAGATTACTGGGGATGTGCCTGCCATTAATAGGTAATGGTGTCTAAATTTTCACATCCCTATATATATATAATACTTATGGGATCTGTTGTCCAGAAAGCAAGTATGTAGAACTCCAAATTATAGAAATGACTAGTGACATTTTTTTTTGGGGGGGGGGTGATCATCATCGTCATCATTTATTTATACAGCACCATCAAGTTACGCGGAGCTTTACAACAAACAAGTATGGTGAATAAACAACAAGGTTTACAGAGTACAATTGGATTAGAGGGCCCTACTCACAATTGTTTATAAAATAAAGGTTAGGGTAAAATTTAGACATAAGGATTTCAGAAATAATGAAAAGAAGCAGAGTGAAGGTTGTGTGAAGAAGTGTATTTTGAGAATAGAGATGAAAAATAGGGAGGGACTTCATTGTTAAGGGACTTGAATATAAGTGTGAATAGTTTGAATTTGATTCTAGAGGACATTGGAAGCCATTGAAGGTATATGCATCAGGGAGCAGCTGATGTTGATGGTTGAGATAGATGAATGAGTCTAGCAGTAGCATTTAGAACAGATTGGAGTTGTGAAAGGTGACTTGTGGGAATACCTACAAGGAGCAGGTTGCAGAAATCAAGGCTGGAGATAAGAGACAGGATAAGTGTTTTGGTTGTGTCTGAACTTATATACTTCTGCTTTTGTGGTAGACAAAATGTGATGTTATTAACTGTGAGTGAAATCTGAGGGACAGGGGAAGATCTTGGAAGAAATATGAGTTCTGTTTTTGAAAGGTTCAGTTTCAGGTTGTGCTGAGACATCCAGGAGGAGACAACAGAAAGGCAGTCTGCAAATTGGGAAAGGACAGAAGGAGAGAGGTCAGGAGTAGACAAGAAGAGTTGGGTGTCATCAGCATAAAGGTGATACTGAAGTTCAAACAACTGGTTTCTTATTGAAGTAGTATAGAGCTAGAACAGCAGAGCGTTGATGGACTCCAACAGAAAGATGAATCCTAGAACAACAGAGAGCCTTAGACAGAACGTTGATGAACTCCAA
Source organism: Xenopus borealis (assembly GCA_024363595.1). Taxonomy (NCBI): domain Eukaryota; kingdom Metazoa; phylum Chordata; class Amphibia; order Anura; family Pipidae; genus Xenopus; species Xenopus borealis. The sequence goes on along the minus strand of CM044440.1, from coordinate 9,263,733 downwards.
CAGAAAGAGGTATCCTGGTAGAAAATGGAGCAAAACTATGCATGCAGAATGTTGCATAGTGATTTGATTAATCTGGAAAATTGGGCAGCAAACTGGGTTCAGTGTTTATGAGGTAATGTAAGGGATGGAAGATTTAAAAATCATGAAAGACTGTTAAAGTTGTTTTTTTTTCCTCTGGAGAAAAGGAGAGGGCATGATTGCTTGGAGGGTTAAACTTGATGGACTTTTTTAACTCAATTTATTTATGTAGTAGCATAAGCTATTTCTACATAAGTATGCCACTGTAAACATAACTCAGCAGAGAAGCGTAGTCCTTAAAGGAACAGTAACACCAAAAAATGTATTGTTGAACTTCACTGTTACAACTGGCTTGCTTCAGGATACACAGGATACACAGTAGATAACAGATAATTATTAATATAGTTTATATAAACAAGCTGCTGTGTAGCCATGGGGGCAGTCATTCAAGCACAGG
>CM044440.1:9202199-9212814 GCA_024363595.1 Xenopus borealis | reverse complement strand
AGAGGACGAAGATCAGGACTGGACTAAACAGGATGAAGAGGACAAAGATCAGGACTGGACCAAACAGGATGAAGGGGGTGATGACTCAGGATAGGTACAGACTGGATGGAGCAGGAATGGAACAGGAACAGACTGAATGGGACAGGAGGGTGTGGGCATAGATCGGATCAGAAGACAGGAGCAGACTGGAAGTATAGGACAGGATAGCAAGAGGAGACTGGAACAGATAGCAGGAAAGCAAGAGAGGACTGAAGAGCAAGAGAGGGGTGCAAGGCAGAACAGGAATCAGGAACAAGTAAGGCAAGGTCAGTACAAGGTTGAGGCAGGGAAAGGTTTGGAGTGGGGAGCAGAGCAGGATGAAGAATAGGAAGGAAAGCAAAGGCAGGCCAAGGTCAAAGCAAGGTTAAGATCAGGACAAGGCAGGGTTCAGAGACAGGCAGGACAAGAAAGGGAAGGGTTCAGACAAGGCAAGGCAGGAACAAGGGAAACCAGTACTGCCACAGTACTAAAAGGCCAAATAATGCTCTGGCAAGGAGTTCACAGAGGTCTGGCCTTAAATAGGGCAGAATCAGCCCTGATTGGCTTACTGCACCCAATCAGGCTGCTGCTGGGCTGGGGCTGCCGAGGCCAGGAAACCTACAGTGAGCAGCCCTACAGGCATAATAGATAAGGCATTGAGACAGAAACACAAATGTCCTTGGCTCGAATTCCAGCAGAGCCTGACACCCAGCTGCCTCTGATATGTGACTTGTTCTCTGATAACCTTCAGTCACTATTTACTGCTGTACTGCAAATTGGTGTGATATCACCCCCTCCCTTTCTTCCCAGAAACCAAACAACAGAACAATGAGAAGGAAACCAGCTCCCTAACTCAAGATAACAGCTGCCTGGTAGATCTAAGAACAACACTCACTAGTAAAATCCAGGTCCCACTGCGACACATTCAGTTACATTGCGTAGGAGAAACAACAGCCTGCCAGAAAGCAGTTCCCTCCTAAAGTGCTGGCTCTTTCTGAAAGCACATGACCAGGCAAAATGACCTGAGATGCACCTACACACCAATATTACAACTAAAAAATACACTTGCTGGTTCAGGAATGAAATTTTATATTGTAGAGTGATTGTGTATTTGCAGTGTCATTTAGAAATACAAACTACATCATAAAAACCATGATAGAATGCTGAAATGTTGTCACTATCTTGCAACTTCTTTATTTATTGTGCAGCTAAGTTGCACACTCTTATATCCCTTCCTACTCTTTATACATAGTCTTATCCTTACATGACATGAAGTTTTATTCAAGTATTTCAATCAAATCAGTTACAATGGGAATAAATTAGGGACTGTAGGCATTGACTGTAAATGTGCTAAAGAAGAGTGTGCCAGATATGAACTGCCCTGCTGTTTGACTCATCAAGAAAGTGAGGGTATGGGAATAACAGTTGCCAATATACAGGCCATATTTTCCCTTAATTACTGTGATCTCCAAAGCAACAGCAGCTGTTACTTTTTTTATTCTGTAGGTGCTAAATTCTTGTACACATGGAATGAAATCTTTTTTTAATGAAGGCATATACAGTTGTTTTACAATTAAGCTGGAAATAAAAAAATAAACTAAAAAATGATTTCCGAGTGTCAAAGGCAACCTGTCTCTATTGGATATGTCAAGGTATTGAGAGGTAGAATAGAGGGACAATTAATCAAATATATTAAAAAATACAAATAAATACCAAATCAAAGGAGACCAATTACATGTTGGCTCAGATCATTACTGTTCATCTGTGTTTCACAGTCAGAGAACCCCTATAATCCATTAAAGGTACCTGACCCCAAGCATGTTCTGTGCACGTCCATATAAGTGCCCTACTTGCATTGTGACTACCCAACCTCATTTGCTGAATGGTGTGGGAATGTGTCTTTTGACAGTTTGGGATCCCTGAGCTATCACAACCCTGAATATTGCAATAACTCTAGGGTCCCCACATCAGGTGCTCCCAGTGTTGGACTGGCCCACTGGGATACCAGGAAAAAACATGGTGGGCCCAGGTGTCAGTGGGTCCTCATGCTGCTAAAAATTTCATGGCCATTCTCTATTTCTATGGGGAAAAAGAGGCTAAATAGATGGAATAAAAGAAAAGAGACTAGGAGAACAGAGGTTGAAGAAAGTAAAATAATACTACAGAGAGTGGTCCCCTGGTCTAAGGTTTTTGGGTGGGCCCCTGATGTCCTTGTCCAACACTGGGTGCTCCAATAGTTGCATTAGACATGCCAAAAGAATCACACGCATTGGTAATTTTAATCATACAATTCATAAAATTCCGTTTTTTTCACAATGCTTAAAATTTATTGATAAATAGGGGGAGCAGATTTGGTTGGTGCAGTTTTAAGAAAACAGTGAGGACATTTTCAGTTTTTTCCCCCTTAATGTTGTGCCTTTTTCCAGACTCACATGTGGAAGTTATTTGGTCATATTTTGAACTTCGGGAGACCTATTTACTAAAGGTCAAATTTAAGGGATATTAGACCTTTTCCAAACCACAGTTAAACTCTTTGGAGGAAAATTAATAAAATTTGCAAAGAGCAAATCAATGTAATGTAATATTCTTCATTAGGCTTTTATTGCATTGTGAATCTTGCTCTGCAGTTTCATTAAATATTTTGGCACAAAAGATGGTTTGCAAACTTTTCTTACATACACTGGGAATGTTGTCAACAGCAGTTTTTTTTACCTCTAAAAATTTCGTATAGAGTATTTCAGACAATTAATAGTGAAAATATCCAAAAAACTCTAAAGGTCAGAATGGTGAAAAAAGGTCCAGAGTTCTGCATTGGGTGGGGTACCAACAGAATACCTGCAAGGTTGTGGGGTTTTGGGCAAAAAGACCAATGCCCCCTTACAATGTGGGTTGTCCGTGGGTACTCTGCCTGGGTACTTGGGCTGACTGCAGGCTATATTACCCCCCACCTCCTGTTGTTAATATAAGGATTCCTCCCAGAAGTGACAAACTTCTGTTTTTTTTCCTGGATTGGAGCACTGCCAGTATGTTCCGGCAGTTGGGAGATGGGAATGTATAGAGGACCATAATTAGGGGTAAGCAGAGTAGGTACGTGCCTAGGTTGCAAAGCTGTGGGGGCATCAGGCACATTACCCATAGTCTGGTCCCCTCTTGCCGGTCTGGCTGGCAAGTGAGTCCTTTTTGTGCATGCAAGCTCAGCCTTTTTAGACATGTATGTACATGTGTCCTTTTTGGACATACATACACACACACTCACCTCCTTATTGGAAGAGCATGCGCACATGTCCATCTGGGTGCTGTGACCAGCCAAGTTGCCTATGGCGCCTGCCCAACCTGCCCTGGTGCTGGCAAGTGGGTCTGGGTTGGGCACGAGTCTGCCTAATTTGACCTGTTCAAGCATCAATGAACTCTGTTTTATATTGTAATTTATAAATGTTTCTTTAATGAAAACTGCATCATACTTTTTTACTGAATCCACATAGCTCATTTTGTAGTCCAAGTCCAGCTTCCATGATGCTCAAATTGGACCAACTGAATCCCTAAAGGTGGCCATACACTGAGAGATCCGCTCGTTTGGCGATGTCGCCAAACTAGCAGATCTCTCCCCAATATGCCCACCTTGAGGTATCGGGGCTGATCCGATCATGGATCCGATCATGGATCGTGGGACTGCATGCGGATGGAATTTTCAGTCCTGCCCAATCGACATCTGCCCGACTTTCGGCCAGATATCGATCGGGAAAGCCCGTCGGAGGGCCACATACACGGCCCAATAAACTGCCGACTTGGTCTGTCAGCAGCTTTTATCGGCCCATGTATGGCCACCTAAGTCCCTGAACTGGACAAGTAGCCAACACCTATTGCGGTCCATTATAATTAAGTGTGTGTTCTTAAGCTATAAGTAGTGATGGGCGAAACGTCCGCGTTTCGCTTCGCCGAAAAATTGCGAATTTCCAGGAAATTCGCGAATTTTTCGCCGATTCGCGAAACGAGTCGCGTGTCGTTTTTGACGCGCGTCGCGTAGTTTTCGGCGCGTCTCTTAAAAAGCGACGCACGACTCGTTTTTGCGCGGCGAATTTTTTTTTGCTAATTTTTTGCCCAGTTTCGCGAATTTATTCGCCAGCGGCGAATCGCGGGAATTCGCCGCGAATTCGCCCCTGGCGAATAAATTCGCCCATCACCAGCTATAAGTCGACTTGTCTTAACTTTTTAATTTTTTTGTTGTTTTTTTTTTTTTGCTTTGCAATCATTGGTTTGTTTCTTATTTTTTAGGGCAAAAAACAATACACAAGTTCTATGCCCCATATCAATGCTTTTCATGGAAAACTGTGGTCAGTGTAATTTTAACCCCAACACTGAATCAGTGAACCAATACGGCAACACTATTAAAAGAGAGGATGGTTTCTGTGTCATGGAAGGAGAAGTTATAATATATGCTAATATATTCAGCTTTACGGGTATTTATAACCCTAATTATTCATATTTCAGGGAAAGAAGGAGAGTTCAGGGAGAGTTGTTATAATTTTGAGTATTATAGTCACACTGGGACTTTTATTAAAGCGAGCCTGTCACCCAAGATTTTCTTCACTGCAAATGAAAGAGAGCCAAACATCATCTATATATTGTGTTGGGATTTATTCTCTCCAAGCATGAATGGGTTTGCAATAAAAGTGTGTGTGATATCATTCAATGTAGATTTCCTGATTTAACCTTCTAATTAGCTGAAGTCAGTGGGGAGATGATGGGAGTGCACTTCACTGACAGCTGCAGTGAAACCCAATCATAGTTTAGCTAATAGAACTATGCAATGATGCAGGGTCAGTTTGCAGCTCAAATACAGTAGGTCTGTAGGTACTACAGTAACTAGTTATGGTATAAATCAACGTGTCTTGCCAAATCACCTTCCTACAGTTCAGGTGCATGGAATGGACTTCCCTAGCAATTTAAGCCCTAAAGGGTAATGCAATCACCACAATCCAATCACAATGGTTCCCTAGAAGGCAAAATGTTTAAAATTGTATGGATGATGTGTGGGTTGACCCAAAAACCTCTGTCACCCATGGGTTGATCAACGATTGGGTAGGTTTGGGTTGGAATTTGGCTAACTATTGTTGGTTAGGGCTGGGCACAGGTCAGGCTGGGGGTTGGGTCCTATGGTGGCAACAATTTGTGTTGAGTGTGGGTCAGACTGGAGAAAAATACACCTACTCTTCTCCTGAAGATTCCCTAAAGATTATAGTCTTGGGACCAGAGGTGCACATAGAGGTATTGCAGTGGCAACATTTGTCAGGTTAGGGTTTGATGCAGGTTAAGGTTTTGTAGGTTAGGGTCAGTTGCCGGATGACTTTTTCCTGGAGGGTAGGGAGGTAAACTCTTTACCACATGCAGAGGAACAATAAAGTAGAAGTAGTATAAGTAAAGAGAGGGTGCAAAGAGGGGCAAAGGTGGAGTAAAGATCAAATATGACAGTTATACCATTAAGTAAAGTAAGACTTATAGATTTGGAAGGACAGATAAGGAAGGGGCAGAGCCTGACAGGAGGAGGAAAAAGAGAAGCACAGGCAGAGTATTAATAGAAAGCTAAAGTGCCACTTATACATTAACACTAGTTTAAAGGTATTGTAAATGCACAACATTTGAAAACAAATCTAAGGAAAGTGTCAATGTAAATTATTTATTATAAATGTTGATGATAATAAAGTTATTATTATAGTAATGTGTTTCCAGAGTATCTGTTTGCCCTTTGTTTTTTCTTTGTACTGCTGGTTCTGACTGTATAAACAATTCAACTCTTGCACTGCTGTTAAAATAGTCAGCATATTTCCAGCCAAGACTTCGATTTCCATGTTACTAATACTTGTTCTGTGATTGACACAGTTGCAAAAAAAGGACAGAGATACTTCTTCCAAAAGTAGTTTTTATTTATATATTTATACAACTGAAAATTCCTATAGCGCCAACTTATTTTGTAGCAAGAATATCAGGGTTAAATTTTTTTTAAATATTTCAAGTTTAAAATCTGAATGAATTCAATTTGGCAGCTGATCCAGGCAAGTTTCTACAGGAGATAGGATTGCCACCTGCCCGGTTTTACAAATTAGGAATTCCAGACAAATTAAAGTTAGATTGAAGTATTTTTTTACATCAAATTTCAGTTTGTAAATGGGAATGGAACAATGGAAACCACTGTTTTGTGTAAATATGCAAGAATTCAAGGCATCAATGGTTTTTTCGCCTTAAAAATTAGCAAAAAACACTAATTAGAAAATGACTAATTATCACGAGCGCTCGCCGCTCCTTACCTTCTGTGAGCGCTCGTCGGCATCTTCCTTGTCAGCGCGGCATCCAAGATGGCGGCGCCCAGGATTCCACATGGGCGCAAGGACGCCGGCGCCGGAGCGCCGGCGCGGTGACGTCACGCACTGTGGCGCAAAATTCAATAATAAAAGGACGCCGGAGACCCAGGTTCAATGCCCGAGTATAGCTCAATATTACTTTGTGTTCCTGGGTCTCCCTGCTATCCTGTGATACCTGTTATTGATCCTCTGCCTGTTTCTTGACCTTGAACCTTGCTGCCTGCCTATTTGAACTCTTGCCTGGACTTGACCTCTCTATTGGATTTCCCTTGTATTGTACTTCGCCTGGACTCGCAGGAAAAGGACTTCCTCCTTGAGCCTAACTACACCCCCCGTGGGTGCCGCAGGCCCCCTTTGACATTATACTCGGGCCTTGAACCTGGGTCTCCGGCGTCCTTTTATTATTGAATTTGGCGCAACAGCGCGTGACGTCACCGCGCCGGCGTCCTTGCGCCCACGTGGAGTCCTGGGCGCCACCATCTTGGATCCCGCGCCACGCTGACAAGGAAGATGCCGAAGAGCACTCACAGAAGGTAAGGAGCGGCCAGCAATGGCTCCTTCTGTCCTCGTAGTTTTAGTTGCATCAGAGCTTTGGAAACTCAAGTCCATAAATGCTTTGTAGGAATTGCGGTAAATGCTGTCTCCACGTGAAATCCATAAATTGCTTCTAATCCTCTGAAGATGTTAAAAAAAGCTTCGTCATTGAAGACAGGAAGTCCTCGCTTAATTATTTAGAGGTGTTATCAATGCTTTAAGTAAAGCAAGGCATTTTGTGCTATCTCACAGAGCCAAATACTTCTGGGAGGCAGAGGCAGCAGCCATCATCTTCTCATATTCTCTAATGCAAACAACATATGGCAGCTTGTCAATAAAAGGCCTCTCATATCATTTATTACTGAATACTTCCACTCCCCTGTACAAAACAATTTGGATGACAGTTATGGCTTTGTTTCACTTTGTATTACTACTTCTTTACAAATGAGGTGGGCAACGGGTAAAAAAAAAAAAAAAGAAAGAGAAAGAGAGAGAGAAAATGAGAAGAATACAGTTCTTGGAGCTTGGCCATGAGCTGATGAGTCAGTGGCTCCATTTGTAAGATGAATGTAGGGAGATTAGGCAAAGTGACATGTAATGTGTCTTTGTTACTTATGTGGGAACCCCAACAAGAATACAGTATAGTAAGTGTAGTGACTAGTCCCTTGTAATACATCATAGCTTGGAATACAGTCTATGGCAGGGGTTTTGCTGCTGTCTGAGGTTAGAGAGTTATAAGCTAAAGGTTATACTTTACTTTCTCATTCCATTCACAAAGTCCTGCTCATTCTACTTTATTTTTTTGCACTCGCTCTGCTGCCCCTTTCTGACTCTAGTATCCTTGTCATCTCTAGAGCTGTCAACATGAGTTACTCAATCCCCCCCCCTTTCCTGTTTCCTGTCATCCTACCTCATTCCAATAGATAAGTTGAACTGCAGCTCACCGATTAGCTTTCTGTGGTAGCCCTGCTGAGTATCCTCTGTTGATACCCTCGTGAATAATTCAGAATAATGATGGTTGCAGTACAAATCCACGGCAGTAGTCTTCAGACTGCTAAAATCCTTTATTGTGGATTTTAGCAGTCTGAAGACTACCGCCGTGGATTTGTACTGCAACCATCATTATTCTGAATCCTACCTCATTCTCCAATTTTTTTTAAGGTTCCCCTTAAATTATGGGGGTTCATGTGCAGTAACATTTTAACATAGTAAGTTAGGTTGAAAAAAGACCCACTCCCATCAGGTTCAACCTTTTAAGTCTATATAGAACTAACTAACTGCTAGTTGATCCAGAGGAAAGCAAAAAAAAAAACATTTGAACCCTCTCCAATTCCTTCCTGACTCCAAAATTGCAAACAGATCAGTCTCTGGATCAACTTGTACTATGAGCTATCTTCCCTGACCCTTCTGAATATTTAGGGGGAACCTCCTTGTAATCAGAATGGGTGACTTTGTGGCAGCTGGAAAGACCTACTGGTGAATAAAACATTAGAGAGATTATTATATGATCCCCTTATATATTTATACATAGTTATCATATCACCCCTTAAGCGCCTCTTCTCCAGCGTGAACATCCCCAATTTGGCCAGTCTTTCCTCATAGCTAAGATTTTCCCTTTACCAGCTTAGTTGCCCTTCTCTGTCCCCTCTCTAATTCAATATTGTCAGCACATATGCCCATAAGAAGTATTCAGTGGTTACAGTGTTAGGGAATTATAGCTATTGCATATTTCATATATCTAAAATGTCTATTTTACTGTATACTCATTCCTTCCTTGCTCAGCTATAGCTCATACTGTTTAAGATGTTACTAGATGTAATAGCCAAGGCCAAGGCTCCCAGACATCTCTGTTGCATACACAGCTTGAGGAAGTCTGCACATAATATTGATCACATAAAGATGCAAAAAATCACCACAAGTGTCTCAAGGACTGTGATGTGTGTTTCATACACAGCTTTGCTTAACCTTTACCCAACCAATAAAAAAAGCTTTGCACATACACAATAAAGCAGAAGAAGCATTTCTATACTGAACGCCCTGTGTCAGTGTGATTCTTCCGGTCTAGACCTATAATCTAATTTGGACAGGAATAGATATTCTTAGGATCAGCTTGTGATCCATAACAATTGGAGAGCATTAGAATGATGTCACTTCCAGGAGCACACACATATGAACATGAGGTCACTTCCTGTTAGCAATGAAAATCTTCAGTGACACTCTGCATGCAACACAGGGTCCCACTCAAAAAATTATACTGAATTTTACAAGTTTAAATAAAAATTAAAATTTGTGATTTGTTGCACACAAATATCAATATCACTAAAAATAAGTTGATTTCAAAGTTCATTAATCTGTCCTATTGCAACTTTATTAGCAAACAACAACTCCCATAATCCTCCTCAATACAGAACCACACCAAAGGGTAAAGTAAAGTAAACAAGTTTATCTTTATTACACATGATTAAGCCATATAAATATAATTTACAAGGTTCAAAAACACTTGAAAACACTATTTGAAGCACCTATCTAATTAAGTACACAATACGTTTCAAACATGTAGATTTAGTATCCCAGCAGTAGTGGTAATCATGTTACAAATCAAAAAGACCCAGAGTATTCCCATATAATACACAAAAGCCGTAAATATCTTGTAAATTATATCCTTATAAACGGTGAGTTCTGATGTCATCAGTTATGAACGGTGAGTTCTGATGTCATTTCTGTCACATGACTCACTGAAACGTGTGTATTATAATAAATGAAGTACCCCCAGTTGCAAAATATGAGGATATTAGAAGTTACCTCGGAGATCCATGACCTGTATAAAAACACTCGGCCTTCGGCCTCGTGTTTTTATATGGTCATGAAACTCCTCGGTAACTTATAATATCCTTATATTTTACAAGAGAGGGTACTTTATTCACTATATAATGTAACTCCACACATTTGGCTCCCAAACAAAATTCAAAGTACAGATATAAAGGGGTGCAATCGGAGGAAAAAATCCTCATCTGCTAACCCAGGTGTCCGGGCACCATCAGGAGAATATATTCCAAACCAAACTCTGAAATGTAGTGATGGGCGAATCTCCCGCGATTCGCTTAGCCGAACAATTCGCGAATTTCTAGAGAAATTTTCGTTTTCGTCGCATCGTTTTCGTCGCACGTCGCGTCGTTATTCGCCAGCGGCGAATCGCGGGAATTCGCCGCGAATTCGACCCTGGCGAATAAGTTCGCCCATCACTACTGAAATGTCATAATGAAGTAGATTGATACTTGCCTGCAACCCAAATTCATAAAGGATGCACACATTTGTTCATAGATAACTACCAGGCTGGGCGTTATAATATCAATCCAAGCATAAAAAAAAGACAAAAACCTACTTTTCATTTCACCCACAGCAGGTGCTTGAACCAGGGGAGTTTGACCAGTTGCAATGTTTCAACAGACATATTGCAGCTATTCTTTTTATTTATGAACCAGAAGTGCAATGAAAAAGTGCAATTTAGGAAAACAGTTTACCTCGATTTTACCGATAATGCAACATTTTCACCACAATTACACCACTAGATTTGTGAATCAAAGCATCTGTGCCCACATTTTTGGAATGGAAGACTGTCTGATTCTTAAGTCACATGTCTGTTCCAACTTTTGTCAATGGGAACTCTAGAATTTCTGCCACAGTTAGGGTGACAGTAGCTACAGAAT
>CM044440.1:9182022-9200733 GCA_024363595.1 Xenopus borealis | reverse complement strand
CTCATTTAAAAACTGCATTTTGTGTTTACTTGTGTTTACTTGTGTTATCTTTGACTGATACAGTAGTTAAATGTGTTTGATGTTCAGAAACATTTAAGTGTGACAAACATGCAAAAGAATAAGAAATCAGGAAGGGGGCAAATAGTTTTTCACACCACTGTATAGAAGCTGTTTTTTTTTATTTTTTTAAATAAATTTTGCCCTTGTAATGGTGTCTTTCTGATCGTACTTCCATCTGCGAGCAAACACAGCAATAACCAATTAAATAACTCAAAAGATTTAAGGAAAAAGATAGACTGTGCAGTTACTGTATTTGTTGAGCCCCAGACACAGAAGGATGTAAATATGTAGTAGGACTTTTGCTTCCTCTGCCCCCTTGTTAACCCTCTCTATGGGCCTCTTGGCATTTGGCACACTCACAAATGCCATCAGTTGTGACAAATGCAATTAAAGGAGATTTTCCTGAGTGACAGGACAGCGCATTGCTATGGACAATAGACTGTACCCCACAAGCATTAACACAAACCTCTGCTGTTATTTAATCAGCTCAATTTTAGTAAAGGGTTTTTTTTATACAATTTCTGTGAAAGGCAATCATGAACTAGGAAAATCACATTCGTTTATTGTGGTTTAACCTAAAGAAAAATAAAGGTTTTTACAGTACACTGATGTCATTTATATGCTGGCTGTGGGTACTAAGTGCATTTTTACATGAACTCTTTGAGAATGTAACTCTAATAATTTTATTTTATGGTGCTTTCTGCCTGCTTAAATCCCTTTAGGGGAATTGAGGTAATTGGATGCTACGGTATTTTGTCCTACCCTTAAGTTTTTAAATCTTGGCTTTCTTCCATAATGTTGTGAACTTTGCTGCAGCCTTTGTGTATTTTCCTCTTAGGCATTTCAATGTATATATATTGAAAAAGAAAGTGCCTTGGATCCTTCCTTGTCATGAGTTATTCTAAAGGAAAAGTTGACAATTTGATGTTTTAAAAGTTAGACCTATTGTAAAGGGCCTCACTTTTCCTGCTGTTTCTACAGGAAGTCCAGAGTGCTGTCATCTATGCTGCGGGGAATGGTTTGGCTAATTGGCCCAGGGACCTTCTGATCAGTTCCTGTTCATTGGTTAAATAATGGGAGTGAGCACATGACTCTTGCTCTCTTCCTGGACTCCAATTTCGCAGCAAGTGAATGTACCTGAAGCAGAGGAAGGCCTACGTTTAAAAAGTAGTAAGTGAAGCTGGGGTCCAGGGACCCCATGAACAAAGTGTGCATCTATAGTGAGACTAAATTCTATCCTTGGTTTCTCCAACATGACTAGGTATGTACATTAGGCACATATATCATATCGCCAGACAGAGATTACTCAAAGACCCCTTGAAGAGTCAGGATTAGTGACGGTCGAATTTATTTGCGAAATGGCCATGAAAATGCGCCAGAGAAAATTCGCCGGCATCAATTTCCGATTTTCACGAATTTTTCGTGAAATCGTTTGAAATTCACGAATTTTTCGTGAAAACATTTGAAAATCACGAATTTATAGTGAAAACATTCAAAATTCAAAAATTTTTCGTGAAAACATGCGAAAATTTATAGTGAAAACGTTCGAAATTCACGAATTTATAGTGAAAATGTTCATAATTCACGAATTTATAGTGAAGTAGTGAAGTAGTGAATTTTCCGATTTTGACATTTTCGCGAAGTGAAATGCCCAAGATTCGCCCATCACTAGTCAGGATGGGTTTACCTTGAAAAAGGGCATTGACTATAAGAATTAAAACATAATTTTGCGTCTTTGGAGATTCCTGGTAAGGCCTTGCCTTAAGTATACAATACAGTTTTGGGCCTCAATAATGATATCCAGCTCAGTAACATTCTTAGTAAAATATAACACTATATCTGTGCAATTCTCTGTTATTAAAAGGCCAACACAATAAATAAAGGTATGGAAACCCGTTAACCAGAGAGCTCCCATAGACTCCATTATGTCCAAATACTCCAAATTGCTAACATTAATTTCCTTTTTCTCTGTAATAATAAACCAGTGCCTTGTACTTTATCCAAACTAAGATAATTCTTATTCCAGGCAAAAACAGCCTATTGGGTTTATTTAATAGGGGTTACCTCGAAGGAAAAAAAAAACAAATTACTGTATGGTGTAGTAAATAAATTCAAGAAGGCTTTTTGTTACTACTGACAAGAGGTCCATGAACGTCAGGCATATAGTTGGAAAAAGGCTGATCCAAAAGGAATTTCAAATAAGAAAATCAGTATTTTATTTCCAAACAAACAAATAAAAACATATCTTACTTACAAATTGGTACACATTCATATACTTGGTATACTTCCTCGGAGGCTCAAAGATTTGCTCTCTGTTCCCTTTTTGTGACCTGAATATAGGGGAGAATCCATTTTTTTGTTTGACTTTTAGGTAATTTTCTTACTTAGCTGGAGAGAGCACAGAGATGTGCAACTAGACTGGTAATAGGGATGGAAGAATTAAACTATGAGATAAGGTTGTCAAGGTGGGGGTTTGGGGTTGTTTTTTTCTGGATAAAAGACGCTTGCAGTGGGGTATGATTACTCTTTACAAGTGCATTAGAGGGCTTCATAGAAAAATAGCAGCATTATCTTATTTTCATATAAAAAAGCACAAAAAGAACAAAAGCCCACCGCTTTAGAGCAGAATTCATTTGGAACAACCCAAATGGTTCTCCACCATGAAGGGGGTGAAGTTGAGGAATACCCTACCTGGTAAAGGCAAGTTCTTTTAGTACCTTAAAGAGTAGTTTAAGCACAATATACAGGACTCCAGTGATCTCAAAATTGTTATGTTTTTGATAGAAAACAGTAGTTAAGCATTTTTTTATAATAACAATCCTACTGCTGCTTAGCAAGAATCAAATGTTGATAATGTAGATTATGTTTGTTGGATGCAACATACAATAATAGGCTCAACATTTGAAGAATACTTGACCCAGACTGTGACATTCTGGCTCAAATATTAGACTTCCTAACATTTCCTATTCTTTCCTATACAGTACTCTTCATACCAACATGTGGACTGTCAATTAAGGTTGACGGTGGGGGCAGATTAGCTATTGGTCGAATTTGAGGGTTAAAAAACCCTCAAATTCGACCATGTGAATAGCTGTGGAATAAAAATCCTTTGAATTTGAATATTGAAGTCGAAGGATTTTATCGCAATTCGATTGGTCGAATAGCAAATATTGGATCGATCAAAAAATCGTTTCGAACGATTTTAACCATTCGGCTGAATATTTTTATTCGATCAAAAATAATTAAACCCAATTCGGTAGCTTTGATCTGGTGAACTAGGCAGTTGAATAAAAATTTAAAGGGGAAGTACTTCGACCGTCGAATAGTCGAATATTCGAATAGATTTTTATTCAAATTATTTGAATCATTCGATTCGTTATGTGGTATGGTGACAAAAAGGTCCCCAGTTTCCTGGGGAAAAGTGATTGACAACATGTATGTTGGGCCATGGATTCTCAGACACTTTTACTGAGGTGAGACCAGAAGTGTTTTGGGCAGAGAAACACTTGGTTTCTCTGCAGTTTTTGTAATTGTTGATCCGGGGCTGGTCTTACTGGGAATCCGCAGAGCAGGGTGGGTGGAGTCCCAAATCCATGGGCCAGGTTTTCAGGAGGCCCTAGGCCTATTTGTAGTACACCTGAAGCTGTGCAGTAGGGCTGTTGAGCCTGTGTGTGTGTGAGAGAGAGACACGCTGCTGGATTTGCTCAGCTTCAGGAGAAAGAGAAACATTTATTTTTGTGTTAGCCAGGAGGCTTGATATTTCTGTTCCAACTGTTGTTTTCTCCCCCCTGCGAGGGGAAACTTCTGCAGCCGCTGAAAATAAACGCGGGCAGGAAGCCCTTACACCGGTCTTGGTGTGTGAAGTTTCCTCATTTGCAGCCTACCAGCGAGTGAACCCCCACAGTTAGAATTTTCAAAATTCACTAGCCGAAGTGGTCTTCAAAAACATTCCAAAATTCTAATTAGAATCTTTTTGAAAATTCGATCGAACTTTGAATCCTTCATATGAATTTAGTAAATCTGCCCCGCGATGTCTGTATAGTAGGCTTTTCACATTATCTTAGTTTTGTCTGGAGATATCATTATAAATACATGCATAAACTGTGTTGCCTCTCATGGTATGGTTACAAATGGAGGAGGAGATATACAAAATCTCCCTAACTGATTTATCTGGACAAAAAGAGAGTATGGTGAAGCTTTGTCCTGTGTTGGACTGTAAACTGGTATACCAAGAAATCTACCAATGGTCTTTCCTGCTACTAACCATTTAGACTAATTTAGCCTAGGATCAAAGGTATTTTAATGAGTTCCTGGCACCTGGGGTGATCCCGGGCTGCTGCCACCTTAGGGCAATAGCACTCTCTCCACTAGCAGAGATTCGGCACAAGTTACAAAAAGTGGCTTTTTGCCGCTCCTTGTAACTGCCTTAAACAACTTTACATTTCTTTTTAAATGAGGAGGAGTTTTACTCCAAGATATTAAGATTCCATCATAGGATGTCACTCAAGATCATTAGGGCACCCAGATTTTTGACTTATTCTTTCAATGAATCTGAAATTGTACTATTTATATTTGACTTGAAGTAATGTCCTAACCAACAGCTATTCTTTTATTTTTTTCTGGAGTGAGATCTGCATAAAATCTAACTTTTAAATAATGTTTTTTAGGGTCAAATGACTCTTGAGAGCTATTCGCTGAGTTTAATGGTAACAGTGAATCCTGTGCTAAGCATCTCCCATTCCTCTACTCCTGTGTGTGTGTTAAAGCTGTCACTCTCTATTTCTTCCTGAGTACGTTGTCTTTGTAGAGGTCCCTGCAGCCTGAAGTGCTGGCACATAAATCCAGACTCGTCCACTACCTCTATTGTGTGTGTCTTTCTGCACTAATTGATTTATATGATATTAGAGCGCTAGTGCATAGGATTTGATTTAGAGTGCATGGCTGGCAGAAATGGGATGGTCACTAATTGGTGCTTGTATTTGTCCTAGAGGAAAATGCTGTGCTCTGCAAGTGAGTTCAAAAGCTCTGTTTAAATGGCTATCACTCTCTGAGAAGGTCATTTAAATACAGGAACCTCAGTTCTAAGCACCTTTTATCCTTTACATCAAAACAAATCCCCAATCCTCTATTTGATTTGACAGCTAAAAGTTGCTTTCTGACACTTTGCTAAATTTTAAATCTCTAATTTTCCTCTGGGCTAAGATCTGCCAAATTTTTAACAATTGTGCATATTTTAAATTATCCAGGTTATATATTTTATAAGCATCTAAACTCAACACTTTGGTTCATTGTCGTCATCACCATTTAGCTCATTTTTGTTGCACCAAGTTACAATGCACTTGATATAGCAATCAGAAAATAACTAACCAAAAGAGCTAACCAAATGAACCCCCTCATAATACAAATATTGCAAATGGCTAGTAAATAATACAATGGACCAGTGGAGGAACATTGACACACATATCTTGAGCTTTGTGGTGAAAATATGCTACGAACCCTGGAATTAACTCCAGCTTGGATGTGGCATTATTTCCAGGGTGCCAAATGAATTATTAACTCAATGTGAGTGATGGAATATCAGAAAGTGCTATGTTGCAGTGTGGGAAAAAGCACTGCATCATTGAAAGAAAATCAATTTATGTAGGAAAATTGTTAGCCTTTATATCATTTGGACAACTATAGAATCAACTGCACCGCTACCTTCTCCTTGTTCCTGGATCCTAGCTACTGTCCAGATCACATGTGCATGATCACATGTGCATGTGCAACATAGTGAAAAACAAAACATGGAATTAGAAAGCTGACTTATAACTCTTCTGTCCATGTGCACCCAGCCCGTGGCCCTTACCAAAGATTGAAGAAGCAGAAGAAGATTGCAAAGTGGTGTTCCTACAGTAGTATCCCAGGTCAATGCTGTTTTTAGCAACCAGGAGCATCAGCCCAGTGTCAGTGATCATAATGACTGGCTGGGGGGTCCCTCCCTTTCAGGTTGTTTCCATGAATTAACTGGATCTCACATAGAACAGTCAGTAATAAATGCCTACAGACGATGGGCCAAAGTAAGACCAAAAGATTGTGATAGTTGCATTTGTCTTGATGACCATAATACGTGTATATAATCTTCCTGTGTACCTCATAATAAGATTTAGACTGAAAGCTCTATGGGACACAAACTCATTTGACACGTTCTGTGCAATTGGTAGCAATTTATAAGAACGCACATACTGTACGTACTAGAACTTCTGTGCAAGAAGTTCATGGTTTTGCTTTTATTTATATATTTATCTACAAGGTTTGCTTCTTAGTCAGCAGATAACCAATACAGTACAACTACAATATTTAAATTGAATGCAGATTTATGAAAAAAAAAACACATTTTGCTTAACAAAATTAAATTAACTATTTGGAGGTTTCTTTATTTTGAAAAAGTTATCATTTACATCACAGTTCTTAGTATAATAGCAGATCGTTTTGTTGAAGTATATGATTAGAGATAACATTCCTAATTTGAAGAAATTGTTAAAAATTTGTAATAAAGAAAAGACAGATGCCACCAGAAGAAATGTGTTTTTAATAAAATCATTCAGGAGGCTAAAAAGAGAATAAACAGAACTTATTATTATATATTATTAGTATTTTATACATTCAGATGTTCGTTTATCCATATCATTCGGTCATTCAAATTGGTGACATTTTAAACAGCTATCTATATATTTGTCTTGTCTTTCTCTACATGTTTAGGTGCTTTTTGGCTCTGTCTTTAATTACCTAATTTATTCAAGTTCATTTCTTTGATTTCAGATTGTAAAACAGTAGCTAGAAATCGTAAAATTTTTGCATGGATTAGGGATTACAGATTCAGATGTTAGTGCTCAGTGCTCTTGCTGAAAAGCACTCAGTACCAACTAGAAATGTGTTCAACTACTCACTCAGTTTAAGACCTTATATGAGGTCATGATGTCTACCAGGCACCCCTGAGGTAATAATAAATAAGGCAATCCCCCTTCGACCATATTTGATAACATTTGGAAAGTATAAAGTAAATTGTGGCAAGACATTCTAAAATAATGGCCAACCAATATATCTGCCCCTGTTCTGTCCGATCAACTTCAACAATATACAGGCGGGGCAGATTTACTAAGGGTCGAAATTCAAAGTTAAAAAACTTCGAAATTCGACCATCGACTTTTTGATTGAATGAAAATCGTTCAATGTTTCGTTCGATTTGAACGATTTTGACAAAAAGAAATTAGATTCTCAAAAATTTTCAAAAACACTCCAGGAGGTCCCCCATAGGCTAAAATAGAAATTCGGCAGGTTTAACGTGGTGAAGTGTCGAATTCAAATCTTTTTAAAGAAACAGTACTTCAAAATTCAAATTTTCAAAATTTTTCAATTCAAATCAAATGTTGGCCTATTCGATAGTTGTAGTAGCCTAAAATTACTTCAAAATTCTATTTTTTTTAATAAAACTTTTCACTTTGACCCTTACTAAATGTGCCCCTTTATATAGACTTCTATCCAGGTTGACTACATATCTCTCAAACTGTAAATGTTTCAGAAATTAGATATTCAGATAAATTAAAATGAGCCTCCTAATTGAAATTTTAGGATACACTCACGTTGAATCCGTTGAATCATGCATATGACTCTGAGAAAACTTGGAACAATTTCAAGGTTCCCACAGCTGATGTGTAAATAGAGCAAACAGACTTCCAGAATCACATACTTTAATGCTTCATGCTGGAAATGATGCAGTCCCCAAACCTTGCCCTCAAAAAGAAAAACAACCACTATTGCGGAGCACAGCTGCAATTCTTCTAGAAAGCTGTGGAAAAAATAGCTCATTTTGGTTATAAAAACTAGACATTGTGTGACACAGATAGAGCACTCAGATTATCATTTTGGTGGGAGAACAGTGCAAGGTTGACTTACATACAGTAGTAAGCAAGAGATACTACTCAGAACACCCAGTGGGGGAAAATGAACAAAAACCCAAAAATATCTCTCTCTCTGATATCACACAATGACCAATATCTAGATATGTTTCCTAGTTATTCTGGGGCACCTTAGCTGCCAATATCATTCTCATCATACAACCTATACTTTGATAGTTATTTTTCATGTTTCAGTAAGGTCTCAAACCATTCGCAAGTTACTTTTTTAACCTCAAAACCTGCACCTCGTCTGGGTTCAACAGCAGCGAGCCATCGTCCAGTCAGACATTGCAGGATGCACCTGAGGGTAAGGGACAGGGAATAATTCTTCTTGAGTCCATAATAGTTCTAATTGGAAAATTGTAACATAGTAGCTGTATTTTGCCCTAAGCTTGTGGGGCCACACTGTTATGGAAACCACTTTCTTCTGATCTGCCTTAAGGGTGGTGATTACAAGACTTTTACAATCCATATGGAAAAGGGCTTTTCAGAAAAGTTTACAAACCATAACAATGATGAAACAGGACTTAATGTTTAAAATGAAACTATCAAGCAGGGTAATCATTTGCTAGTGAGATGATGTAGAACAGTTTCTCATCACTTTTTTTTACAGTTCTAATACAGATACCTCTAAATGGACAAATTGCAGTTTCCTCAATAAGATATATGGTTACAATTTTGTTGTTTTTCTGCATTTAACCTTTTTAATGCTGGATCTCTTTGATCTTAAAGTTAAGTACAGAAATGTAAAATCTACAGCACCAGCAAACTGGTGTTTTGTGGATTTTGCATTTACTAGGGCTTAAAGGAGAATGAACGCTTTTTCTCATACTACTTTCAAATATTATTCTACATTTGTATATATAACATACGGTTTCTCTTCTATTACATAAGACCAAACATTTTCTATGGGCATAGAATGATAAACACAACAGCCCATTTAAGAAAATATATAGAAATAAACTGGAAGAGTGTAGGAATACTTATTGCCTTTTTATGCAGTGTGTGGTCAAATCCCTACCACGTCATGATCAATCAGTGCTTGAACAATATTGGAGTGAACCGGAGATGCCCAATGGGATCATTTCTCAGTACAGACCTATACAGAATGGAGAAGTCATTTCCCTTAGAACTGAAGAATATTTGAATTTCACAGATGTTGGCCTGCAGCCCAACAGCAGGTAATGTTTAACACTGATCTATATTAAGCTTTCAAGCAGTGATTAACAATGATATTTTATCTGGGAATGTTACAAACAAGACTTTTACTTCCTCTTTTAAAATGGGAAAAATCATTACTACTTAATCATTAAAAGGCATCGACTGAGAAATCTTGCAGAAGCTCTGTCATTGCACATACTGAAAAGACTGGCACTGACTCAGGCAGGGAAACTTACAAATTAATACCAAATTAAAAACATTAAAAATGTCCACCCTATACACCTATATACCCTATAAAATGGCAATATCTTGAACAATTGCTAATCTTGCTTAATTGAAAGTAAACTTACCAACATTAAGTTCTAGCGAGTTTAACGGAATTCAACGTATTCAATATTTTATTATTCAATATTTTCTTTTTTTTTATATGCAA
This sequence comes from Xenopus borealis, assembly GCA_024363595.1. Lineage (NCBI taxonomy): Eukaryota > Metazoa > Chordata > Amphibia > Anura > Pipidae > Xenopus > Xenopus borealis. The sequence continues at coordinate 9,191,142 of CM044440.1, read as the reverse complement.
AACCTGGCAATAATTTTGTTTGTATATTTTAAGTGTTAATTATGTCCAGGCTTAAGTTAAATCAAGTTTGAAGCTGTGTTTTCTTTTTTATCTAATAAAATATCAGTGCTAAAAAAAACAGGCATCTAAAAAATGTTTTTCCAAAAAATATAAAATATAGGACATGTCACTTGTAATAAATGGCAAAGCTAAAAATAATAACCATGTTGAAGTTATTGTATGGGAGGGGGCCTTACATTTAAACTATGACTGATTTAAAATGACTGAAGGTAATACAGAAGTGTTTAAGGGTCTCTCCATTTAAAATCTTTTTAAATGATTTCCTAATTTGACTAACTGACATTGTAGAGTTGAGTAACAACTTTACAACCTCATTCTCTAATCTTGTATCTTCTACTGGTGAGGTTGAGACTATGGGCCAGATTCAATTTAGTGAGAAAATGTGACAATTCATAGAGATTCAATTTGAGATGCAATTCAATTAAAAAAAAAACTCATGGTTTACCACATCAAAACTCTAATGAAGTTTATGGGTTAAAAGTTGGACTGAGAAAAGTTTATAATGTCATTTTGTCCATGGGTTTTCAATTGACAAACCATAAGATAACTTTTTCACACTAAATTTAATCTGGCTTTTTGGTTAGTGGGATGCATTTATATTATTGGATTTGGGGCTTGCACAGGTCTTAAATCTACATTGGCCAGATTGAATTCAGTGAGAAAAAGTTAAATCACAGTTTATCACATGAAAACTCATTGGCATGTGTTTAGTTCCAGTTTTTTCCCACATGCTTCAGTAGCATTTTCAGGTTATAAACCGTGTATAGTTTTTAGGCTTCACTCCATATATCAGTGTAGAGCTACACTACTGACAAGGATAACGATGCAAAACATTTTAATTTATTCCATTTATTTATTTATTTTTTATTTTAATAGAAATGTATTATGTCTTAACATGTATACATGTAAATCTGTGGCTTTTAGATACTAGTAAGTCTTAGATACTAGTACCTGAAAGGAGCCAAAAAGCCCTTCACAAGCAATAGCATGCAAAGTGAAGCCTTCTGAAATCAGAAGGTATTTACTTGTCTCATGCCATACATATAGCACTGCCTAGATAGCAAAAATGAGAGTTTTATTCTCCCATAATGCATCATGGGCGGAGACATGTAAATCACTCCTTTATGTCCCTGTGGCCAACTATGCATCCAGAACCGCTGGTTTATAGCACAGATACAGCCTAATAGTTCAGAACCATATATCCAAACTTGCAGACAGCCTGTTTCGATCTTGTTAGATCTCATCAGTGCAAGATATTGGAACATGGCTTCTGAGAGGTAGGACTTGGAGAGCAGCAAAAAGGGAAACCGAACCTGGTTATGGTGAGAAGGACTGAAAGGAGCCAAAAAGCCCTCCACAAGCAATAGCATGCAAAGTGAAGCCTTCTCACCCTAACCAGGTTCGGTTTCTCTTTTTGCTGCTCTCCAAGTCCTACCTCTCAGAAGCCATGTTCCAATATCTTGCACTGATGAGATCTAACAAGATCAAAACAGGCTGTCTGCAAGTTTGGATATATGGCGCTGAACTATTAGGCTGTATCTGTGCTATAAACCAGCGGTTCTGGATGCATAGTTGGCCACAGGGACATAAAGGAGTGATTTACATGTCTCCGCCCATGATGCATTATGGGAGGATAAAACTCTCACTTTTGATATCTAGGCAGTGCTATATGTTTGGCATGAGACAAGTAAATACCTTCTGATTTCAGAAGGCTTCACTTTGCATACTAGTACCTGTACAACAGAAACAGCCTAGAAGTCTGAAAGTAAAGAGTAAGACAGTGAATTTGTTTGCAACAACTTTTATAACATTTTATAAATGTCCATAAATATAACTTATCCTGATCTAGAAATTTAAAAATGCTGTAAAATTTCATTTAGTATAATTTATTAATACATTAATAAATATTAATACATTAATGATGTAGAGCTTCAACCATTCATGATAAAAGCTTATATAAGGGACCTGTTATCAAGAATGCTTGGTACCTGTGGCTTTTCGTATAATGGATCTGCGAAAATAAATAATTTACGCATTAATTAAATCCAATAGGGTTGTTTTGCCTCCAGTATGGATTAATTATATATTAGATGGGATCGTGTACCCTTTTATCATTACAGAGAAAAAGGAAATTATTTGGAATAATCTGAATTATTCGTTTAAAATTGGGAAATGGATCCCCTGCCTGTAGCTATGTTGTTCTTCTTTATGATCTCTGTTAGAAAGGCTTTAGTTGTTTATTCGTTATGTCCATAAATTTCTACCTAGTTGTATTCAATAAAATTTTAGTTTATAGATATCTATGTAGAAAATGGGGGGGGGGTTGTGGGCATACTCCTAAGGCTAAATTAAAATATGTTTAAGTACAATGGAAGTGCTACTGACCTGGACAGTTAATCAATGCACATTCCCTGCTCCCCGTCTAAATAATTCAATTAAAAATGTTGTATAGATATCCATGAACTGACCGCAAAAGGCCCACTCGAAATTCTACAGGTATTTTGTAACTAAAAACGTATTCCTAGAAATGGTGGTGAATATTCAAAAGGACATAGTAACATATTGAATTTAAATGTTTTTTGATAATGTCCATTTTATGGTGTTTGTGGCCCTTTCAAACAGCCTTAAATGTTAATAGAGAAGTGAATCCCTACAATGTTTTTTGTAATTTAAAAAAAAAAAAATACTTTATTTTTATGTATTTTTGTTTCCCAGGGTATTTTTACCAGTTAAAACTAGCACTGAAGCTGGAAGTACTAGGAGTTGAAATTATGTTGTTCAAACCCCAAAAATTCCTGCCCCTTATAATGTCAAGGTACATACTGTAGCCCTTTTTCCATTTTTCATAGCCTGGGATGCTACAGGTTAAAATATCCTTTCTATATAGGATTGTGGCTTTATAAGAATGTATTTATTTACAAACAGTTTAATTAGCGTTTTGTTGCTCTTACATTAACAAACAAACAATTAATTGTCCAATAATATAAAATATATATATTGCACCTCTTGAAGGATAAAAATGTGGCATGAGGAGTAAAAGCACAGCTCTAGCAGATCCAATAAAATCCTGTCCTTACTAACTGCCACAGGGTGGGTAAGTACATGTACACAGCTTAATTGTTGGGGCTACCTAAGTTGTATATCAGTAAGACCCTGAAATTTAGGATTCGGGAGTGGGGACAGCTAAGTGCCTACCCCTTCTTGTCCCTCCTGTGGAAAATGCAAGTGCTTTATTGTATAGCGCAGGGAGCATATTCTAAAGAGTATGGCAGATTGCACCAGGACTGGACTGGGATTCAAAATAGGCCCTGCCATTCCTACTACACAGAGGCCCAAACAGCCCCCACCAGCCCACTTAATAGTCATTTTCTATTACAACTTAAATCAGCCCCTCTGGTATTTGCCAGAACCCACAGATTGCCATTCTGGGCCTGAATTGCACCCATTGTTTAGCTCTTTGCACCCTGCCCTTACCATAGTAAATAACCCATGATGTTTATCAGGTTTTCTTTTGTTTTACTGGGTTTCTTATATTGTTTTTTTCTTTCACTTGCTAATTTGTCAATAGGAAGAATATATTTTACTTGAAATAAGTGCAGGGAACCTCACAGACGTCTTAGGAATAGTGAAATCGCAAAAATAAAATCACGAAATGCATTGAAGGCTATGAGTAAGTCATTAATTTAAGTAAGTAATTTTTTCACCTATTAGAGTCTATGGCAAAACATTTCTCTTATCACTACTTAGGAAGAATTTCTAAATACATATGGTGGACATGGGTGAAGGCAGTAAAAAGGTTACTAGATGTGGATGGAAGATAGACAGCACTTCATTATTTCTTAATAAAATACTCTGGTTCTTTATTTTTAGAATAAATTTGGCCAATTTTTGGTCCTTTTGCTGTTTTTTTATTTTGCTGTTGCTTTTTTATAGCAGTTTAATGCTTCTTCATTGGCATGCAGTACAACGCTATGTGAAACCAAAGCAAAATAACCACAGTTTGCCCTGGATATTATTTTAATAAGTGTGCCTTTAATTATTCAGTCCTGCAGTGCCCTGACAAATTGACTTCAGTTAGCGAGAAGAAAACATTTATTAAAGGACGCCTTTTCATATTCAGATTTGCCATGTGTGAGACCACTCGGAAGAAGCTGGAAAATATCAACTATTTATTTATAAGGATAGAGAATTTCTGATTATATTGTAAGTTCATAAATGTTAAATAAGCGTATGAGCATCTAGTTGTTGTAAATTATGAAGAGGCGCTGTGCTAGGAATAATAACGGACTAAAATCTTGCTCTTTAGTGAACACGAAAATGCATTTTGGCAGGTTGTCATTATACTCATGGTAACTTGGAAACAAAATAACAAAACTGCCATTTGCACTTAGGATAAATTGGTTCACTTGTTCTTCCCTGTACCATTTCATACGTCTCGGTAAAGATGTATGAACACAGGGTCTTACAAAGTGCTGGATACCTGGTCAATAATACATTTATTCTTGGAAAACAAAGCTCTCTTTACACAAGGCTGGGAAATTTAAAAGCAGGAAAAAAATGATCAATTTGCGTGAATAATTTTTCCATTGCATTGCCAATTTAATAGAGCGAAAGTATTTATCCTCATCTGCAACTGGAAGAAAGGTTGCAAATGTTTATCGTATTTTTAAAGTTTGCACCAATGTCTGAAATAAAACAATCAATTTTTTGTATTTAAAGGGCATGCCACCTATCACCAGGCCCCAAATAACTCATATGTAGATACAGTATGTGCAACTAAAATTCTCAGTGTATTAATGAAGAATATTAAACTGCAAAACATGGATTTTTATTTATTTCTGCAAAAAAATCCATTGACAACTTAACAATAATTACTTTTTATTGCATTTAGCCATAAAATGTAGTACAGGTATGGGACTTTTTTCCTAATGTTTGGAGCCAGGGGTTTTCTGGATAACAGATATTTCCAAAATTTGAATCATCATACTAAAAACATGAAATAAACCCAATAGGCTGGTTTTGCTTCCAATAAGGATTAATTATATCTTATTTGGGATCAAGTACAAGCTACTGTTTTATTATTACACAGAAAAAAGAAATAAAAAATGTGGATTATTTGGATAAAATGGGAGATGGCCTTACTGTAAAAAAAATTTCTGGATAATGGATTTCCAGATAATCGATCCTATATGTGGGATCTTGCAAATTGTAATAAGGGTGAGGACAGATTTAGTAACCCTTTGTCTTATTTTTTAGAGCTAATAAAAAAGTGGTCCATGTTTACAAATCATTTTCCTACAGAAGAACATTGTTATATTTAATGCAATGTTCATTCTTCTTCAGGCACTGTAGAGATTTACAGATCTGCAGTGGCTCTGAATTCTAATTACCCAAAGGGGTAAATTTGACTGTTCAAAGCAGCTGATTTGGTTCTGAACTGAGACACGCAAAGGGTTATTTAGTAAAACTTGACTTTTGCCCAAACTCCCAAGCCTGAATGCGCTTAATTTACTGATAATACTACTAGAAAAAATTGGTGCAACAAAAAAGTCAAAATCGAGCGTCAATTTGAATTGTGCACGTTTTCCTGGAAACTCTACTTTTTCAAATTGTTGCCTAAAAAAAACTCTTATCGGATTATCGAAGAAAACCAGTTTGAAACTATTGAGAATCCTGAAGGTCAAAAACATGTTACATTTGTTAAAGGGTCCATCTGCCATTGGCTTCTACATGACTTTGACAGGTTTTAGCTGGAGTATTTTCAGATTTGGATTTGGACTGGTGCATACTATTTAATTGTGGCACCTTCATTGTTGTTTATTAAAAACAATATTATTGAGTGATTTGGTTAGTCATTTGTATGTCTCTTTAGTACCATAATCTGACAGGCATCTGATTTAATTAACCATATATGAATAAAAATTGGACATAATCAAGTGGTCCTGAAAGAAAACCTCTAGGAATATGGCCTGTAGGTGGCCTGAAGGTCCAAGCACCTGGATTTGATATAGAGATGTATTTGTGTACATTAGCTTGTTCTCTTATATTACTGTTTGTGCCTCATTAAAGGGATCCTGTCATGGGAAAAACATTTTTTTCAAAATGTATCAGTTAATAGTGCTGTTCCAGAAGAATTCTGCATTGAAATCCATTTCTCAAAAGAGCAAACAGATTTTTTAATATTTCATTTTGAAATCTGACATGGGGCTAGACATATTGTCAATTTCCCAGCTGCCAAAAGTCATGTGACTAGTGTTCTGATAAACTTCAATCAATCTTTACTGCTGTACTGCACGTTGGACTGATATCACGCCCTCTCTTTCCCCCACCCAGCAGCATAACAAAAGAACAACGGGAAGGTAAACAGAAAACAGCTCCCTAACACAAGATAACAGCTGCCTGGTAGATCTAAGAACAGCACTGAATAGTAAAAACCCATGTCCCACTGCGTACAATTCAGTTACATTGAGAAGGAAAAACAGCAGCCTGCCAGAAAGCAGTTCCCTCCTGAAGTGCTGGCACAAGTCACATGACCGGGGCAGCTGGGAAATTGACAAAATGGCTAGCCCCATGTCAGATTTCAAAACTGAATATAAAAAAATCTGTTTGCTCTTTTGAGAAATGGATTTCAGTGCATAAGTCTACTGGAGCAGCACTATTAACTGATGCGTTTAAAAAAAAAAACATGTTTTCCCATGACAGTTTCCCTTTAAATAGGTGTGTTTGTACATCAAGCTGAAAGAGAATAGTTTATCATTTTGCAAGACTTGAATGCATATACAGAGAATGATGTGAGAATACAAGGCTGTCAAGATGGTAAAATGCCAAGATTAAGGCATAAATATTTTTTAAATTGAACCCTTCCAAATGCATTAATGTTACATTCACCCAGAGATTGACATTAAAGGACAAGGAAAGTGTAAAATAGAATAAGGGTAGAAATGCTGTATTTTGTATACTTAACATGAACTTACTGCACCACAAGCCTAATCAAACAAATGATTTATGCTTTCAAAGTTGGCCACAGGGGGCTGTCATCTTGTAACTTTGTTATACATCTTTGCAAGACCAAGACTGTGCACATGCTCAGTGTGATCTGGGCTAAGTTTAGGGATCATCATAAATTATCAAAACAGCACAAGTCAAGTAATTTCTGTCAGAAGCCGATACAGCAAGACAGATTAATAATCAGAATATACAGACTGCACTGGGTCTGGTGTTGTCATGTAATCTAATGTGGATTTTATAGTTTTTGTATTGTTTAATACAAACATTCTCCATCTGTGCAAAACCAGTGGCTGCAGCAAAATAATCATCCAAATACAATCCCAGTTTATCTGTTTTAATCTGGCTCCATGATCTTTGTCCCTGCAGCTGGTGTTAGAAACATTAAAGGGGATGTAAAGAATGCAAAAATGAAATCCAGTACAAATCTCTACACAGTCGCCGACTGCTCTACAAAAAAAACAAAGCTGCTGGAGTTCTACATGGCTGAGAAGTAAGTTGGGGGCTCCCCCTGCTGTTCATAAGTATGATTGTTTCCCTGCCCAGCAGTTAGGGACCATCTGACAATTCCTATAAACAGAAGTAAATGAAGGGAGAATTTCACTGAATACAGTCAGATTTCTTATAAAAATGGAACACTTTAATTAAAGTATATTGGAGATAGATTTCTTTTTCATTATAGAGTATTTTTTTTTGCCTTTTTTTGTCCTTTAAGGCTTTTTCTGCAGATCAGATCCTGTTTTGCAAACTGTCAGCTCACATTTCTTGTGATTACATGCTCAATATTCTCACTTGTTGGAGCAAATCTTCATAATTTTGTAAAGTTCAGCTTGACTACATGACAAAGAGGTGCATGTAGATATCAGCATTAAGAAGAAAAGAAACAAAATAATAATTTCAATAGAATTGATTTCACGAATATAGTACATATTCAAGTAGACTTGACTTTATACTGGATATTCATGGGATATATAGTTCCAGGCTTTTCCATAGCTTGCTTGCATCAAGAGAAGGATACAAATGTCAAGATGAGACTGAAAAAACCCAAATAAAGCAAACAGGAGATACAATTCTAACAAGAGGCCTCCCTTACACAGTATGCTAAATATCTTACAGATATATTTTGAAGATATCCCTTGGCAATTGTCATATTGGTGAAACTTAGGAGACTCAATGTTACTGAAGCTCATGTACAAACAATGGTGTGAATATTCATTAGGTAAAGTAACCTTAACAGCCAGACACACATTATATTTAATGTTTTATTATACTACAGTACATGTGGAAGATCAATGAAGCTCAGCCCTGGCTATATGTGAATGGTTAGTGCTCTTGCAATGATTTGAACCTGTCAAGTAAATGACGGTCCTTCAAACCCCCCTCATTATTTACTTAAGTTCATTTGTGATGGCTGGTCACTTCGGAGTTGCTTTTTTCTTTATTCCTTCCCTTCTTGTGGTAATATTATGAGAGAAGGAATGATTAGGGTCTGACTGGGCTGGCAAGACACCAAGAAAACATCTGGTGGGCCCCGGCACTCAACGGCCCCATAGACGCAGACCTGATCCCCACATGATATCAGCTGCCATAACTCCCCTGATCACAGCAAAATTAAGTATAAGGTGCAAGTGTGTGGGGCAGGGAAGGCTAGTGGTGGGTGGTCAGATGTGGGCCACAAAAAATGGTAGATTCTATTAATGCTTTTAAGAATGGCTTGGATAACTTCTTGGACAAGTATAATATCCAAGACTTAAGATCTTAAGATGCACAGTTAGTTTATGTGTATATATGTTTTTATATATGAGTGGCTCGATAGGTCTGCATAGGTATGTAGATATCTATATGGGGGTCGATTGGGATGAACTTGATGGGCTATTGCTTTTTTAAACCGAAACTAATTATGCAGATATGTAACTATATTACCCTTCAGTGCATATATTTCCATGACTTTTGGAAGAACTTGCATTTACTAATAGTCTCATACAATAGAACAGGTCTGTGTTGTGTTTGGTAGCCGAGGATTAGGAGAGTAGAACAGTGCTTTATTAGCAGGTC